>CM052366.1:17043683-17643683 GCA_028551485.1 Casuarina cunninghamiana
TCCGCACATGAAGGGATCCTCTGAAATGGAAGGAAGAGATCGGCAGGGAGATTTAAAGGGTCGGTTAATTGACGGCTTTGCCTGGAGATATATGGTCGGAAAGGGCTGCCGACTTGTAAAGTTGGGAGGATTTCCTACTACAGCGACTTGAGACCTATTAGCCCGTAAAACTCTTTTGAAAGTGCAGGGTAGAGAAGAACTGCTGGCAAAAGAGGCGAAATGGTTGACCTTCTTTAAGTTGTGTATGGTCGTGCTCATCCTGTTTTGGTCCTCCTAGTGAGTGGGCTCTGCTTAGTTGATAGGAGTTTTCAGAATAGAGGCGAGTTGGATTTCTCTACCTTTCTGTTTAGCACAGAGGAGCCAGCGGTTGCAGAAGTGGGCCAAACTCCAGGCACGTTTCCACAGTCAGTAGTGACGCTCCCGCTTACATTCAATTCTGATGTCCAATAGCCAACTTGGGTCACTGCTAATCTTTAAACTGTAGACAATGATTTGCTAAATACTCGTTTAAGTGGTGAAGGAACTTTTGCCTTTCTTTTCCGAGAGGAATGTGTCTGGATCTTTGACGTCTCTGAAAAGACTTCTTTCTGTTGCAGTGCTCTAAATAAATGAATATTTCTTTACCTTGCTATTAAGACAAATGCACGCCTTAACATGTGTGAGAAAAATCTATGGCTAGGTTCAGTGACAGCGTCAATTGTTCATTCTCTATCTAAAGCAACTTGAGCAAGTTTTAGACCCACATGATTTGATGGAACACAAAAAGCACATGAAGACATCTCCATCTTGATTTGAACCGTATCAAATGTAAAAATACGAATATCTCCCAAATGTCTTTACTTTTAGCCCCCCACAAATGGAAGTATAATTCAATTTTAACGCTTGAACTTTGGCATAAGACCTGATTTAGCTTACATAAGCCCTTTTGACCAAAAGAGCTTCCTTAGTGTGACTCTCTTTTCCTGTAGACCTAGGTTCACTTCAAACCTTTTTGTTTTTTCCTTTGGAAATTTTATCAACTTTAAGGTTTTGTTTTTGTGATTTTTGTTAAATGAATGAGACATTGTCATGTTTAGCATGCTGGATTTGATCATGTAATTATATAGGTGTTAGGTAAAGATTTTGATTTATTTCTTGTAAGTATCATGATTACTATACATAGAGTAGGCTCTAATCTAATAAGTATGGACATAATATAGAATCAATTTACTTACTCGCTAGCTTCTCCCAATATTCCCCTTTCTTACAATTTTGTTTACAACAATTGCTCTCTAACTGTTATGTTCTTTCTGTGGCAACACTTTGAAAGAATGATGTATTTCTATGGCTGGCTACAAAAGAAAAATAAAAAATATCTAAAATCAATAATACTTCTCTTTTGTTTTGATCAAAATAATATGATTATTTTTGGTGTAAAATGTCTCTAAAAAGCTTTTCATGAATCTGATCATGAGACTCCACCTTCACAAACCGTTTTCTTTTTCGACTGGCAGTCAATGCTTCCTCACCTCTCTTCCTCAACATCAAATAATTTCAGTAGTCCGCACTTTGTACGCAAACAGTTGGAGGGGAGATTTGGATTCTTGGGGGTTCAGCTTTGGATATGCGGGAGTCATACTTCTCCTGTTCTAACGTGGGAACACAAGAGGGCAGAGAACATTTGGGTTAAAAGAAATTTGCTTGTTATTTGTTTAAGAGGTTACGTCGGTATCAATAGAGAGGGCTATGGCTTCTCAGTGGCCAATCGCCCCTGCCTTAGAAAGGACCGTCTACAGGGCTCCGTGTCTACTCTATCTTAAACAACTAAAAAACAAAATGTACAAGCAAATTTAAAAGGACCTGTTAACAAGTGCCATGTCTCAATTGAGAGCGAGTTTAGGACCTCTGAATCTTAGATTCAACACCAAGTATATGTATTAGTGTTTGTTTATAATATATATATATATATACACTTTGCCCACGGAACACTGTCACCACGAATGGAGGTCAATTTGATGAAACATGCATACTCGCAAGAAATATTTTGGTAATCCTACGTTTATGAAAAGATTGTTGGACCTAAAGGCACACCATTGGGAAATTGCCGTTAACGTTTCATTTTCAGATAGTGTTTCGTTATTGCAATTCATTTGTAGAACATGACTTTTACCTGGCTTGCCGTGGTACAGCCTAGGTCAAAAGACCTAAAGGACAACGAATGATCTAGTTCACTTTTTTTCACATCAGTGTATCAAGATTCAATATGGGAAGCAGAGCAAATTACAAGTATATCCCTTTCATTGGCCACTATCATAATGTCTTACCACATGGATGCTATATGTATCCGATCCAAGGAGCACAGAAATGCAAAACTTCGAAATGTTTTCTGTAGTCTTTGGCTGTTTCAAACACGAAGAAAATCTTTTACGAATTTTAGAAACTTTCTAAAATTCTCTGGAGTTTTAACTTAATATTTATGTCCAACCTTGAAAATCTTAGCAATTATTTTGTCATTAATGATTCAGATTTTATGGCATATTCACGATACATACTGAGATATAATTAACAGAGTTCATGCAAGCTGAAGAGTCCAAGAGTGGAACCAAGAACTGCAAATTTAAAAAATGCCCAAAATTACCATAAATAAGGTAGACCCACTGTGTTTATCCAAACCCATAGAAATTGGGCTACACCCATATTTGAAAATTAAAAATAGACGTTAATGCTTAATCTATAATAAATGCTTCCTCATATTAATGGGTTGTCAATTTCAAAAACTGGTTTTGCATTCATGCTAGCATAATTATGAATTAGTTTGTAAGCGATCATATATTTAAATTAAGAAAATGATTCCGTTATATATAAATAATATAGTTTGATTAAGAAAGGGTAAAATTTTCTTATTTACAATTGACTATTAATAAAAGGAGACACCTAAATATTTTAGGAACATACTAAGTTAAGATACTCATAATGTAAAAAAGAAAATTAGTACTTTTAATGTCTTCTCCCCTCAAGTATAAGAAAATCAGAAGGACTTAGATGAGAGTAATGGTTATGGACCATGGAATGAAATCGCAAGTAGTAAGATCTAATAATTAAAATTATATTTTGATATTATGTTAGAAATTGAGTGCATATGTAAAAAAAAAAAGAAAATAAAAAAATAAAAGAAGCAAAGGAAATAAAATTAGAAAAAAATATCATGTTAAAATGATTAAAATTTTCTCCCAAAAAATAAGTTAAAAGAATAAGAAACCTAATTATGTAACAAAGATATCAGATCAAGATAATACTAATATGAGACAAACATTTTTTTTAACAAAAATTATGCTCAACATTAATAGTAGATAGAATCTTAAAAACTGTATGGAGGATTTATCTTAGATAATCTAAAAGATTATAATTTGTATCCATCACACCTTGTTAAGTTTGAATATGACTTTACTTGTACAACTCAAACAATTGTTATATGCTCATTGGTGGGCACTTTATATTGATATTGTAGTGATGTGATTCTCGGAAGAAACAATCCAAATTAAATTTGTATGTATCCCACGTCGATTGGTGGTGGAGATGCGCACACAGCTACTTCTGTCATGTCTTTGATTCGATGCAAACAAAATCCTCATCCTCAAATCAGTACACCGTTAGACATTTTAACTTAGAAGATAGGCATCCACTTTTTTTTATTAGACTTGGCATGCTTCATCCAACCTACTAAAATACTGAATCCTGTAGCCTTATTTCCATCAATATTATATAGCCAATGCTTAGATTTGCTAAGCTGCTTAACAGAGAATAGAACAACCCTCTGAGTTCTACTGTTCAATTGTCACTTTTCTTTCATTCATTTGTTATTGAAAATAGCAAATGGTTTAGCAAAACTCGTTGGAGAAGTCATCCTCCAAACTCCCCTCCCAATATATAAAATTGTAGAAGATAAGAACATAGATAAGTCTTTCAACAATAGGGGCTTTCTCCGTTGTCTACCCCTCGAATTTTAGGCGATTCATGCCAAATTAGATGGTCCCAGAGGAAATTTAATGGCTGCACTGTCTTTTTATCTGTAATAAACAAGTGTCTTATAAAAGAAAAGAAAAGAACAAAGATATATCAATGCACGCCTGCGAATTGAACTACTCTAAGAAACAATAAATTTGTCCTAGATAGCACCAAATTTAGCTAAGCAGAAGTTGTCTGCACTAAAGGCCCACGTCGCTTTTTAGCCTTTCAACGTTCTAGTCCAGGCATAACTGTTACAAGGCATGGAAGTTTGTAATTTCTAACCATTAATACAATCTGGAAAAGGTCCAGTGTTGCTCCGTTGGGCTCTCTCTGTCAGGGGGAACACGGGTACCCTACAAAACCGTGGTATTAATTGAAAGCTACCAAACGTGGAGGTCATGCACCTACCCGCTGATAATCCTCCCTCGTCTGCAACAATGGCCTTAGCAGCAATGGCCGTGGCGGCAGCAGACGAAGCAACTTAGTCCTAGTTATTCAATTGTAGGTGATTCTTGGGAAACGATAGATCTCACCGTTTCAGTTCTCACTGTAAGTATTCGTGTTAGGATGGGATGCTTAGGAATCCTCTGAAGATCGAAACATAGAGGCTCAAACGTCCATAAGCATTATCCAAATGGGTACTGTAGTTTTGGGTTTATTTCTTTCGATCTTCTTCTCAAAAAGAAACCAAAAGCATTGACCAAAAACAGAAAAAAGCTACGTTGATGTCGATTAAGGATGTCTTTCTGGATTTGACGGGATATTGAGAAGCGGATCTAAAGGGAGAGTATGAGGAATTACGACGTAAAGGAATGTTCTGTACCTTAATGAAATTAAGAGTAAAAAGAAACCTATGATGCGTACGGTTGGTCTAGTAAGTTGGTAATTACCTTGTTCATCCCATTTCGCCCTGATTGGTTTGTGCTTGTCTAATCTTCCCCTCTCAGTTTGTATCAAAATGATAACGTTAGACCATTTGCCATTAAACTGTTATATGTTGACCTAAGGAATAGAAGAAACGCGTAGTAAACGGAATAACGATAATACAACAGCATAAAGTTGTCTCTTCCACATACACACCTAGGAAACGAAGGAAAGGGATGAAAAGAAAGGAATTGGAAACGGAAGAACGAGAAAATAAAAGCATAAAGTTCTCTTCCTGTGATTCCTAAAAGGGTGTCCAAAGCCATTTCAATTACTCTTCCTCATCTCATCTTTATTAGCACTAACGAATACCAGTAAGAGGGCGAAGACAAGAGCCAAAGATAAATAAAACCAAGAAGATTCTACCATCAAAGTTTCTATCTTTGTCTGTTCTCTGCTATCTCCCTCAGATTCTACCCATGATGCTATCATGCCGTTACCAAAAGGTTCCAGGAACTCGCTTCAAGAACGTAATAGAAGAGATTCAGTTGTCTTTTCCACTACGGTTCCTAAGAAAATAACAAATTCAATACAACTGCAAGCAACAAGTTGTTGTGGTCATCTTCTAATCGCTTTCGTCACCATAATCTACCGAGAAAAAGGGAAATAAGAACACACAGGGACTGAAACTTTCAGCAGCCGAAAGCTGATACCATGAAAATTCTTGCACTTGAGGGCCAAAAAGCAAACTTCGATCAAACCCTAAAGCAGCTGATTCCCTGATGGTGATGGAGGGACTGTTCCCTGTCAATCATGCCCTGGACATACCTAAAGACCTCGACATGGCAAGGGATGGTGATTGCCCCCTTCTGATCAAAGCCGTACTCCTCCTCTGCCTCTTTTAAGAGCTGCATGAACAATGGGTGGTTGAAGTATATCACAGGCACCACAAATCTCTGCTGTTCCTCACCCTGGCCTACCTTGATTGCCAAACACCCTTTTGGTACATCTCTGATGTCTTGCTTCTTCCCATGGTGATGATGGTGAAGATGAGGCAGGTACAGGTGAAAGTTCCGCACACTTTTCTCGCCACTGCCCATATCTGGAAAAGCGAAAATGGAGATAAAATAAGGACCTACAGGCCTATCCCAAGCTAGTTTCTTGTTCTTCTTTCCTGAGAAAAAGTTTTACAAGAACGGCAGAGGAAGCAGCCAAGGGTTAGAGGCTCCGATGGTTTACTTGAAGCGGCAGTATAGGGGATATCTCAGAGACGTTGGCACGTTGGTCATGCTGATAAACCCCAAGTACAAGAAGAAGCATACCGGCCAGGAAAACGTTGGGATATACGGGAGGGCAGAGAGAACAAGTGGGGTGCGTAGAGCAATAGCTCGCTGCGTTCATAGAAAATCGGTTTTTTAGATCCTTGATCACTGGCCAAGATCGTCGTCATCATCATATTTTATTTTGATGAAAACCACCGGATAGTTGTTCTGGAAACGTGGATGGCTGGGGGCAATCTTGGATTTTGGACATCGTGTTTTCTAGACCTTCGATCAGAAAGGCGTGATGTCGTGTGCAGTGGCGCATTGGAAAGGTTTAATTGTGGAATGAGTGGCAAGAGTGTAATTGCAAACCGAAAGGTGGTGCAACACACGTAGGTGGTGAGTGGAGCATGAGGAGACACGTGGATAGGGGTCCGGGTCTTAAAACCATAGGAGTAGCCGACAAGAAGGTGTCGTTTGGAAATTCCAGGACAGCCAATAGCAGGTCTTGAACATGTCCAAGTAGGACATCATGATGGTCTCCGCAACAACGATCGGTCCCACGCTCAAAACAAGGACCCCCAAGCGTGCTTTGCAACCCCGCCCCCCCCCCCCCCCCCCCCAAAAAAAAAAAAAAAGAAGAAGAAGAAGAAGGAGGTCTCCGCAACAACGATCGGTCCCACGCTCCAAACAAGGACCCCAAGCGTGCTTTGCAACCCCCCCCCAAAAAAGAAGAAGAAGAAGAAGAAGAAGAAGAAGAAGAAGAAGAAAAGAAAATAGAATCCAATGGCATGTGATTTTAATTTTATTGAAATCATTGGGTCCATGATACTTTGCCCAAATCATCTCCATCTCAACCTTTTTGGATCTACTGCCGTTAACTATTGATATTTCGAGAGCACAATGTTTGATTCTTTTAAAATAGTTCTCCTTTTTAAAATATATCTGAACTTTAGTTTATAACTTTTGATTATTTCAATTCATTATTTCGTTCTAATTTAAAATTTTCACCAAACTTTAGCAATAAATTGTATAAAATGATTACCTGCATACCAATCTTTTATTTGAACAAACGTAATAAAAGAACAATCAAAGATTTCAGATAAACAATATATGATTATGAGTTATAGGCGTAACTCTTTTTTTGTTCTAGTGTCAAAATACAATGAAAAGCTGAATTGTATGAAGTAATAATTTGAAATGGTTTAAGTATTGCAAAAACGTAGTTGTGTACCTTTGAATTATCGATGCTCATTTATAGAAGATAAACATAATTAGCGGTGCATTTTTTTTTTCCTCTATGGATGGTTGTCTATACATATGGTTTTCCACAACTTTTATTACTGATTATTCCCAGTTGTAAATATGGAGGTACACCTTACCATACATATTGTGAATTGATATTTATTATTTGTTTGTAATCTATTAGTTGATATGATTGGTGTCAAAATATGATAGTATTGGGGTAAAAAGCTTGCTTCTCATTGATAACAAGGAAAACCCTAATATAATCTAGGTTACAAATGGGGAAAATGGTTCCCGTGTTAAAGAAAACATTCGTCTATTCATTTCTTTTTATAAGTAGAAGAAAACGCCCTATGCCGCATTCTCTGCCTCTGCGGAAAAGACACAACACAGCAGCTACTCATGTAGCATGGTAGCCACACTATCGTGGCTGCCTCTCCTCCACGCATATCCGAACAATTGGTCATATAAATTCATCCAAATGAAGTCAATTTTACAAAACACATCGATAGCAACAAAGGATTTGGTTATCAATTTGTTTGTTTGGCAAACTCTTACATCTAAGCAAGGTTTGAGTTATTTTAGTTCTAAGTTCAACTCCAAATAAACATTGTTATAGAGTAGAAGGCCAACGGATAAGCATTTTTCTCTTTTGCTTTTCGTTTGATTTTTCATCTTTTTTCTTTTGGTTTTGTTTTCCCACATATCTAAGGGACGCCTGAATCTCTAGTTTCAAGTGTTGGATGCACTTGAGAAAACATTACCAAAATACCAGCTCTTAAATGAAAATGCGTCTCGGTACACGTCTTCTCTTCCTATTTCGTAGTGCCGACATGCCTACCATTGACATTACTTCTCTAGCTAGAGAAGGAAATGGAATCCCGCAGTATGTTAACCTAATAGGATCATCAAAATGCTACTCTCTATTGGGGAATCCAACCGCAAGATCGGCCTTTCTAGCCCCATTGCCAATTCGTACATCCTGCCATCTTTGCGCCATATTTAGACAAGTAATGTCATAAAGTAAAGAGAAAAAAAGACATAAAATTGAGAAGGCCTTTCGTGCATTGCTTTCTTAAAAAAGAATGATACATAGGGTCTCCTTTTATAATGAGGAGCAAACCTAGTCAAATCATACAAGAAAACCTAGTTGAATCATAGAAGGAATTAAAGGGAGAATATAACTTGCTATACATGGAAAATAACTTCCTAATTAATCTATGTTATATGGAAGATATAATATGTTCAATCAAAGAATATAATACAATTATACACACGTATCTCCAATACTCCCCCTCAAGCTGATGGTTTTTGTAGTTTGTAAATGTCAAAAACACCAAGCTTGCTTAATAGATATGTGTGTTGTCGTTGACAAAGAGCCTTGGTAAATATTTTTGTTGGTTGTTTTGTGGTCCTTATCTCTCTTGTCTTGATAATTCCTTCATGAATCTTGTCTCTTATGAAATGAAAATCTATTTCAATATGTTTTGTCTCCTCATGAATACTGCAAGTTTCAAGGTTGCATCATTGTCACAAAATAGCAAAGTAGGGCATTTTATCTAGACCTCAAGATTACATAAGAGTCCTCTTAACCAAATGACTTTACAATTAGTCTTTGCCATGGCTTGATATTCTGATTCAGCAGATAATAGAGAAATAGTTGATTGCTTCTTCATTTTCCAAGATAAGAGAGAATTACCTAGTTTAATGCAGTAACTTGTTATTGATCGACGACTCATAGGGCATGTGGCATAGTTAGGGTCACAAAATGCTGTCATTTCCATGTTACAATTTCTAGACAACAAAATTCCAAGTCCTGGACATCCCTTTAAATATTTCACAACTTTCAAGGCCACATTCATGTGTGACTGTTTTGGAGCATGCATGAATTGGCTAAGAATTTGTACAACATAACAAATATTTGGTCTTGTCATGGTGAGATAAATAAATTTCCAAACTAAACGTTGATAACTAGAAGGATCCTTCAGTGGGGAGTCTTTTTCCAGTAGTGATACTCCAATATCATACTTATGTGTCATGAGATTTAAATTTTGCCCAAAAGGAATTACAGTTGGCTTGCAACCTGAAAGACTAACTTCATAAATAATTTCTAAGACAAACTTATGTTGACTAAGGCAATTTCTTTCTTTGAACATGCAATCTCGATACCTAAATAATATTTAGGAGGATGGAGATCCTTAATATGAAATGTGGAGTGTAAGTATGCCTTGAAACAATTAATAATTAAAATATCATTGCCCATGATCAATATATCATCCACATATATGAGTAAATAGATAAAGGATGTATCGTAATTCCACGTGAAAAGGGTATAGTCATGATGAGACTGTTTGAAGCATGCTGAAAGAAGAGCATAAGTGAACTTAGCATACCACTGGTGTGAAGCTTGCTTGAGACCATAAAGAGACTTGCAAAGATGACATACTCGAGACTCCTCTTGTCTTCATAAGCTCAGAAGGAGATCCATATAGATCTCCTATCCCAAATCACCATGAAGAAAAGCATTGTTAACATCCATATGATGAAAAGGTCAATCGTGAAAAGCAACAACAACAAGAAATGACTGAACAGTTCCTTCCTTGGCCATAGGAGAGAAAGTATCATGATAATCAAAACCCTCTTTTTGGGTGTAACCCTTGGCAATGAGACGAGCCTTGTAACATTCAACGGAACTATCAGCTCAGTATTTGATCTTATAAACCCACTTACAACTTATGGGACGTCGATGAAAGGGTTGAGGAACAACATCCCATGTGTGATTCTCAGTGAGGGCATGTAGTTTGGCCTTCATGGCTTGTTGCTAGCTCGGATCAGTAATAGCTTTCTAATAAGAAGAAGGCTCAGTGTTCGAAGAAATCTGACTAATGCAGCAAAGATGATCAATAGAGAGATGAGCAAAGCTGACATAGGAGGTGATTGGATAGTGAGACCCAACATTAGTTGCAGAAGAGCATATATAGTCCTTAGTCCAAGTAGGGGGCTGAGTGACATGACTAGAGCAACGTGGAGTGGGAGTTGGAGGTGGAGCAATAAGGGGGCACATAAGGGACAATGGCTATAGTATCATTAAGATCTAGAACACCAGGAGCCTAGGGATCAGTAGAAGCAAGGGCATCAGAAGCAAAAGCATTAAGTGCAAGATTAGGAGAAGCTAGAGGAGTTGCTAATGGAGTAGAACAAGGTAAGGTATTGGCAAGAAAAGTGAGATTTGGTGGCAGTGGCTGGAGAGTAGGAGCAGGTTCAAGGAGAACCATGGATGGCGGTGAAGCAACAAAGTCGTTAGCTAAGAATGGTCAAGTACAGGGAGGTGATGTAGAGGGCCCATTCGAAGGAGAAGTAATTTGAAAAGGAAACACATCCTCATGAAGTATAACATCATGACTGATAAAAAAGGTACTTATAGTGGGGTCATATACACGATACCCCTTTTTGGAGAGAAGGGTAACCCATGAAGATGCAACAAGTGGCTCGAGGACCCAACTTGTCTTAATGTCCCATTATAATGGCAAAATAGAGGCAATCGAAGACTCGAAGATGATTGATGTCTAGATGTTTGCCAAATAGTAGCTCAAAAGGAGTTTTCCCATTCAAAACCTAAGAAGACATTCTATTGATCAGGTAAGTTGCAATAACTACACAATTGCCCCCAAAATGTTCAAGAATAAAAGCTTAGTATTTAAAGGCCCTAGTGACTTCAAGGAGGTGGCAATGATTATGTTCAACTACCCTATTTTGTTGGGGAGTGTACTGATAACTCTATTTTTATAGAGTTATTTTACCTATTTTTAGGCAATAAATAATACAATGCTTATAAGAAAATATTTGAATTCCTTTTTATTTACTTGAATTTGCCTTTTTTTTTTGTAGCATAAGGAGGCATAGAGAAAAAGGATATGCATAGAGAACTTGATGTTTATTATATGGTCAAAATATCAAGATCAAGAAAATCAAGATGGGCTTGAACTTTAGATTTTTCATTTTTATTAGGTTTTCTAATTATTTAGAAAACCTAGTCATGTTAAGAGTTCAAAACCCAATTGTCTTGGGTCTCCAAAACCCACTTGTCTTGGGTCTCCAAAACCCACTTCTACTAAGATAAAAGATAGGTCTAAACCTAAACCCTATTTAAGAGAAGAGAAGAAGCAAAAGGAGAGGAGGAAATTGAGCACAACTCAAAATAGAGGCCAAGAATTCAAGGTTTTCTTGAAGAGAAGACAAAAAGGGTGACATACTTCTTGTTCTTGGATTCAAGATGCCTTCTTTGTTTCTTATTATTGTTCTTCCTCATTATTTCTTTATGTTTTAGTTTACTTTTGTTAGAGCTACGATGTAACATAATTATGATGGTATGAATGTTATGGTTGTTATGTTTTGCAAGATATTTTGTTTATGTGAAGTTACATATTATTATGTTTAATGCTTTTAAGTGATTAGCTACCACTTAAATGATTTGATTTGCATGTTTGAGATCGACAAGAGATGATATGTAATTGCTTCTTGTAATGTGTAACCATAAATTAAATATAGATAGATATATACTATATTGTTTATATGGCTTTCGGTGCAAACTAGGAATGTTCATAGATCTTAATGCATTTGGTTTGTTTTAATTCACGTATAGAGATATAGTGAATTAATGAACTAAATAGGTTCATTATACCTAGACATAGGATAGTGAATAAATTATGAGATTCCGCCATCACATAGATATTATCCCTCTTGCAGGCATAAATAATCAATATTAATACCTAGTAGTTATGGTGAAATCATATGCTCTAACATATTTCGTGTATTTAGTTTTCTTAGATTTAGTTAGTTAATCTATCATCTATCATTTGGATTTGTTAGATAAATTTTAGGAGTCATTCACCATTAGTAATTAGTTAGTCTAGTAATCATCAATCTTTATGGGATGATATCTTTCTTATCATTATATTACTTATTCGGCATGTTCACTTGCATTTAGAATTTTACCGAATATGTACGTACGTGAGCTCTCATGAAGAATGCCATGAGTGGAGAAGAAAACAGAGCAATCATGGTTAAAAAAACTCACGGGCATTATCAATGTGAATACATTGGACATATGTGTGAAATTGAGTGCGAATGAAAGCAAAAAAACAAGTGAGGTGAAAGATAACTTGAGATTGGATTGCATAAGGAAAACCCAAGTTCTATGGGTATAGTCATCAACAAGGGTGAGGAAGAAATGGGACCCATCATGGTGAGGTGTATAATAGGGTCCTCAAATGTTGATGTGGAGGAAGGAGAAGAGGAAAGGTGCATGAGAAGAACTAGTGGGAAATGGAGTGTAGGATTGTTTCGCTAATGAACAAATAAGGCATTAAGGAAAAGGATAAGAAGCATTATGACCCAAACATTGGTGATGAAGTAAAATTTTATTATTAAGAGAAGCATTACAAAAAGGGCCTAAATTGGAAACAATACAAGAAGAAAAATTAAAATTTGTTGGAAAGGAAAGCCAAAAGTAAAAGCCTTGTTGAGCACTACCCAAGCCCATCAACCAAGCCCATCAATTTGCTAGTCAAATGAGCATAAAAGAAACAAAAATTAGAATCCAAAATTGCTTGACAATTATTGCTCGCATAAGCTTTGGAAACGGAAATAAGGTTAAATTAGAAGTAAGGGACATAGAGGACATTTTTGAGAATAAAATGAGGACTTAATTGGACATCGCCAATTTTGGTGACAAAAGTGACGTTTCTTGTGGGGAGATGCACAAATGTGGAGGGATGATAATTAGAAATTTTAGAAAAAAATTTAGGGTCGCAAATAATGTGGTCACTAGCACCTGAATCAATAAGCCAATTAAAGGTTGAAATGGAACTCATAAAGCAATAATAAGTACCTATAAAAGTGGCAATCTTGTTGGGTTGGCCTAGCTAGTTGAAAGGTTGGATGATTTGGTTAAGTTGGGCCTCGTTGAGGGGCCCATGGGTCGAGCCCTAAGGAGCAAGGGTCACAACATGAAATTGGGCTTCCTGCCCATTCAAGGCTTTATTAGTTGGTTTTTCATGCAATTGCCAGCAATGATCGTGATCATGATTATTATTTTTTTTTTGGTGCAAAAATTGCAAAATAAACTGTTATATTAGCCACAAGATTGATTTTAGCCATTGGATCAACATGAAGAATTAGATCCACAACATCCATAGGGACCTTTGACTGCAGGTGTAGTGGATAAATGAGGAGAACTATCAAATGAAGGCACGGGAGAGGACAAATATGGGCCATTGGATGAGACTGTGTCTAAAAGTGAAGTTGGGCCGTGTGATTTGGAGACGCCATTTGAGCTGTTCATTAGGGCAAAAGGCGCATAGAGGTTTGCAAGCCTTAGTGTATTTATGCGAGAGACACGCCTACAAGAGGCACTCGCTCTCTATGTTGGTGTCATGTGAGCAGTGAGGAGGACGTGATCACCGATGTGGAGGTACTTCGCTAATTCTCCTCCTAGACCACAAGGTGAAATAATTGGTGAAAAGAATGGGTTGGATCCATGGCAAGGATCTGCGACTGAAAGACGGAGTAGGAATCATTAAGGAGGAGAAAATGGGTCATGCAATCCTCCTCCTTAATCCGCTAGAATTGTTTGAGGGTGGAGTTAGGGCCATGTATGGTTTCCTCCATTGCATCGAGATTGTTGCAGAGGGCAACAAAGCAGTTGAAAATAACGGTGACAGAGAGATTTCCTTATTTTAACTCCAAGAAGGCCTAGTGGAGTTGGAAGTGGTGGACGTGATTGTTGTGGTGTACATTTCGCTGATCACGTCCTAAAGGAGTTTGCCATAATCAGTCAGCAGTAGTCCAACGACGACTTTTGGTGAGAGATAACTCCTGATCCATGTTTGGACAAGTTGAGAGCACTTCCTCCACTGGTGGGCGAGGTGGTTGTCGGTGGGAAAAGGCACCGTGCCATTGATGAACCTCTCTTTGTCCTTGGTGATGAGGGCGCGACAGAGATCGCAAGACAAGGTGGCAAATGACTTGGTGCTTGTGAGAGGGGAAGCAATTAGACCTAACTTAGGGTCATTGGACACCACAAGATAGAATGGATCGTTGGGTTTTGGGTGGCTGGCGGCAACAGGGGACAAGGGAAAAAAATCAGGTAAGGATTTTGCCTAAGACCCGATTGACTTGATAGACTTAGTGGGGTCTAACCCAATTGACTCGACAAAACTAGGTGGGGCTAGCCCAAATAGGTAAGGTTTAAAAAAGTAGCTTCGGGGTACAACCCAATAGAGACAAGCTTAGCCCAACAAAGACTAAGCTATCAAGAGGAGATTGTAAGTGGGGGCTTATAGTAGGGTGTGTGGACCCAGCCAAAAAAGAGCTTACTGGGGTGCTTAAAACATATGGATTGGGCTCAAGGAGGGTAAAAATGGGCTAGGAAAAGCCTGTAAGGCTGCCATAGGAAGGCCACGAAACTCAGGCAGTGGGCTGGGTCAGGCCAAATTGGCCAAAAGAGGGCTAAACAAGGGGGTTGGAAAATGAAATTGATAGTTTGGTCTTAGAAAAAAGCGATTGTAGTCTTGCAATAGAGGAGCCCACAGATGAAGATAAAAAAGGGTGTTCAGTGACAGATGACGAGGTTAATTCCAAGAGGTGAGTGACATCCTTAAGAAGGTAGGGGTGTTGGGGTTGAAAGGAAAAGCATGGGAAGGAAGAGGTGTTGACATCATTGGTGAAAAAAAATTTGGGAGAAAAAAAAAGTTAACAAATGAGAGTGGAAGCAAAAAATAAGGACGAAATGGCTTTTGATACCATGTCACAAAGTAAAGAGAAAGAAATATATAAAATTGAGAAAACCTTTTGTGTATTGCTTTCTTGAAGAAAAAAAATGATACATATGGTCTCCTTTTATAATGAGGAGCAAACCTAGTTGAATCATACAAGGAAACATAGTCGAATCATACAAGGAAACCTAATTGAATCATACAAGGAATTAAAGGGAGAATATAACTTGCTATACATGAAAAATAACTTTCCAATTAATCTACGCTATATGGAAAATATAATTTTCCCAATTAAGGAATATAATCCAATTATACACATGTATCTCTAACATGCAAATCTTCTCCTTTTTGTGGTAAGTCATCAAATATTAGGATTGGTTTTTTTTTTTTTGGTTGAAAAAACACCATCCTTGAAATCACTTCCTTGTACATATTTGATTATCCTTTTGTTATGTTCAACCTAAAATAAGGTCCATTATTGTAAAGTTTTTATCGAACAATCCAAGAACAATTGTTCATCCTGTGTTTTCCAGTGAGAAATATTTTTCCGATGTTGGTCTTTTGGCTAAAGCTAATTTTTGTTAGCCTATTTTTTACTCAAACTCATATTATTGCGTCTGGAGCTAGTTTCAGTTAGCCTATTTTTTTATTCAAATTCATATTATTGTGTGTTCATTGGGTTCACTTGTTTTGTTGTCAAATTTATAACAAATTTGAGCTTAAAATCAAATTCAAAATTTCTATATTCTAATTCATGAAGTTGTTAATGATTTTAATATTTCCTTATGAACCTTGGTAAGTAGATTTAGAAAACTAATTAGGAGTTAGTGTACACGTAAGCATCGTAGTCACCGAAGAATGAGAATTGCCTAGAAAACCTAGAATAAATGGCAATAGAAGGTTTGTGTATATTAACAATTTCCCTCAGGTTTTACAAACTGATTGGATCGGCTATACACAATTGGGAAGTAATCAAAACAAATCATAAAAAATAGAAACAAAATCCTACACAATATTCACATAGGTTTTGGATAAAAAAATCTTGGCATTGTCACTGGGTTTCTATTCTTGCATGAGATGGCTAGCATGGCAAGTGATGTGGTGCATTAGCTGCCATGAGAGTTGAGTCACTAGATGATGAGGTGAGACCTTGTTTGGGAAATGTGTAGATGGCGCATTTGAAGACCATGCATGTGGCGCATGAGGCTTTAACATCCCCTCACAAGCTGAAGGGATAGGATGGACTATAATCTTTGGTGAAAATGTCTATTAGTTGATCAACTAAAGAGATAGAGTGAAGATATAGCTAACTTCATGTAAGATACTCTTGGATGACGTGAAAATCAATTTTGACATATTTGGTATGAGCATGGAACATTGGATTCATTGTGAGGTAAAAAGTTAAGGGCTTATCGCACCAAAAGGTGGGAGGAAGGGGTAAAAAAGTGTGAAGGTTATGAAAAAGGTACTCAATCCACATTGGCTTGGTAGTGTATTCATCAAGCATTTGTACTTTGGCTTGGTGCTTGAACATGTTATAGTGTGTTGCTTGTGAGAGCTCTAAGAAATAAAGTTGCTACAAAGGGACATATAGAAACTACCTATGGAGTGACAATCATAACAATCACCTACCTCTTTAGCATTAGAGAAAGCATGGAGGGTAGTGAAAGAACTCTTGGTGAGGAGAAGATCCAAGTAGGGAGTATCTGCAAGGTAATAGAGAATCTATTTCACAATTGCTACTGGGTTGTTGTTAAACAATGGAGAAATTAACTACAAAGTTAATGACAAGGTAAGTGAGAATGATTTATTAAAGTAAGCCCACAATATTGTGGTATAAGAAAGAATCCACAAGAGGCTCATTGTCCAAAAGGGCAAAGGGCTTATCTATGGTGTAGGATATTGAAATAGCCTTGGCATCTTGCATCTTGGCACAATGTAGAATCTTATGTATAAACTTGGTCTAATGAAGAAAAAGATTGCCAGTAATGGGGTGAGCCTTAACACCAAAAAAGTAGTAGTAAGAACCCAAATTTTTAAAAGCAAACTCCTATTGCAAGGAGGTGAGGATTTTGGAGAATAGGGTTGTTGAGAAAGCCAACCCCACATCGAAATTGAGAATGAAGTATTTGTGCCTTATAAGATGTGGGCTTCCTCTTACTACTGCTCATGAGTTTTGGGTAGACAAGGGACCCATTCTTACAAGGGCTTAAGTAGAGTTCATGAAGATGATATTGTCCACATAAACTAGGATGATAAGGCTATAATGACTAATGTGATAAGTAAACAACAATATGTTGTTAGCAAAAACACTAAAGTGAAGAAAGACCAAAGAAAAAGAAAAAGAAAAAGAAAAGGGGTTAAGACAATACTACCAACCATAAAAAGACCATTTTAAGCCATAGAGAAAGTGATGAAGGCAATAGACATGGCTAGGGCAAGCAAATTTAATAAACCCTTAGGGTTGTTTCATATAGGCTTTTCAAAAAGATATCTACAAAGAAAAGCATTAAAGACATCCAATTGGTAAATTGATTAGCCACGGGAGCAGATAGTATCAATAACAATATAGATTGTGACAAACTTGGTAATATGACTGGAAGTCTCAATATAGTCAATACCCTATTGGTGTTTAAAACCTTTGGTTATAAGGCATGCATTGTAACCTCTCCAAAAAGTTATTAGAATGTACCTTAACCTTATACACTAATTTATATTCAATAAGGTGAACACCAAGTAAGGGGGAAACCAAAGACTAAATATTATGGAGTGAAAGTACAACAAACCATGGCATCACACCACTAAGACTTGAGAACAATTTGAGTAAAATAGGTAAGCTTGATATAAGGGTGAGTCTTCATAGTTAAGGCAAAAGTGTGTTAAGGAGTGAAAGTGCAACAAGTAAGGTGCCATCTTGTAGGTGAGTAAACATGTAGGTGGGGTTGGCTAAGGTAGTATCTAATGAAGAAGGTTTTTTTTTAATGTGTGAAGGGGGGTGGGTGGAAGGGGTGTTAATAGGAGAGATAAAAGGGGAGTAGGTGAAGCCAAGGCTAGTGATGGAGTAGTTGAAGTAGGGATGGGAAAAGGTAGTACCAACAGAGTGTTAGGGGCCAAAGATTCTAAGGGTTGGGTAATGTGATAAGGAAAGACTCCTCATGAAAAATTGCATCACTAAGAAGAAAAGTAATGGCTTATTGAATAATAACATTGTAGTCTCAATAACTCCAAATGTAGCCTATGAAGATGCATGCTTAGGAGTGTAGGGCTAACTTATGAGGAGCATAAGGCTAAAGATAGGAGAACACTACACATATAAACACTTATAAGTGAGAAATATTAGGTGGGTTGTGAAAGAAAATCTATCATGGAGACCTATGGCCAAGGACAAGGGTTAGGAGGCAATATATGAGGAAGAGTGTTGTCCTAAATGTGAAATCCCATAAGTGAGATAGAATAGTAGCTTGAGTGAGAAATGTGAGGCATGTATTGATAATGTGGTAATACTTATGCTCGGTAGTGCCATTTTAGAATGACGAGTAAGGGCAAGAGACCCATTGATGAATGCAAAGTGCTAAAGAAAGAAACACAAGGATGTTATCACACTAAATGGATTGAATCTTGCAATATAACTAGTTCTTCATAAACTTATGAAAGGTAATGAAAATAAGGTAAAGTGGGAAAAATCTTCAATAAAATACATATAATATTTATTGTCATTTAAACAAGTTATAGGAGAAGGTCATCATACATAAAAATGAACAACTTGAAAAGGAGTAGAAGCTCTAAAGTGAGAGGGTGGCGGTGACTTTTATTGAGAGCATATAAGAGTGGAACAGAAATAACTAATGTGTGTTGACTAGAGAAGATGAACAAGGGCATTATAAGATATATGATCTTATTGGTGATGAGAGAGTTTAGTAGAAAGAAACTACTATTAGAGGAAGCAAATACAATAGGAGCAAGAGAGACACTAGATGACAAAACACGATAGATGACTCGATCAAGTTGACCATGGAACAAAATCTAACCATTTGACATAGAAATAGCCCAAAAATAAGTGGTAAAGAACCATAAAAGTAGTTATTATTAGGAATACATTTAAAGATATGCAAAAGATTCTTAATAGAAAGAACAAATAAAACATTTGACAAATGAAAATAATTAGAAACAAGGCTACTTGTATAGGTGGTGGGGAAGAGATGCCATCACCCATTGGAAGCTATTGAGAGCCTACATAGGGAGTAGTACTTGATAGAGCCAATAGAGCGGCATCGACATGGTGGCCATGAACGTGGCCAACGGTGCTTCTAGTTCACGAACGACCGACAACTCTTCAAGGAGCAAGATGAGAAAGTGTAGTTTTTCCCGAAGCATTGAAAGGGCTTGACTATTCCTTTTATTATATTAATATTTTAGGTCAGAATCTAGGCTTGTGACACGAGTTATTTCTGAAATAGTTTGATTTATTTCCAATATTATGGAAGAGAAAAAAAAAGAAAAAAATTTTAATCCATGTCTATAGATAAGATAAAAATATCATTGAGTAGTGATTTATCAATTAATGTTCAAGTTTTACTTGTATTTTTTTTATTGATAAACCCATAATTCTTAGAAAAAAGCAAATTTAGCCCTTAATATGTATCCCCTTATCCATCTTAAATAAATGCGAAGGAGAAAACATTGGTGAATGCCATACACGGCAATAATGGGTCAGTTCACATCATGGATTGGGTCAATGAATTTTAGAGACCCAAGGGGCACGCAAACAGATGTGTGAGCAAAAACCTTCACTGCATCATAATGAAAATCATGAATACATTCAAACGGTTAGGGGTTTTGAAAAAGGACGAGGGGAACACCTGGAAAGAAGCTCGGGCTGCTATTTTCCCTACATAGGGGCCTAGGAGTCGTTGCCTTTATATATATTTCACCAAAATATTGAAGGATACCATTTTTTTTCCTTTCTAATTTGCAATTAAAGCCTCCCCGCGTGCAAGTGGGTCAGCATGCCACTCGTTGATCTTTCCACTTTTTTGGTGAAATGATATCCGATTTGTGTCAATGTGACTTTTGGAGACGCAAATTTATGGTGGAAGGAAAGATGCAGAGTCGAGGAAGTGGGGAGTGGAGAAAGCATCCAAAGTTGGGGACACTGATCTTGGCCTTTCGAGAAAGAAACGGGTATGTGGAGATGATTTTTCCATAACTTATTCTCTATCTTATTGCGGGAAGAGCTTCTCTTTTTAACAAGCACGTTAGCACTTGACTTCAACTCCACTACAACATGTCGCCCCAGTAATACGTACGATCAAGGCGCACATGAAGAGCCATTAACAGGAAAAGAGAGTACGAAGCACGCATACAAAGACAAACCCTGTACTTTGCCCACATCTACTCGATGGGAGGTTGTCTTCATTTGAAAACGTCATTATCCACATTCCACTTCCTTCCTCCCGCTTTCATTGAACCAATTGGAGTAGTTCCAAATCGGGGTTAGTGCAAAATTTTTTAGTAACCGCGAAGCTTCCTTCCTAATTTATATAGTGCTATTATCTAAAGTAATGGCATGGTCAAAATATTTGGGTTAGGTGCCTCCAATCGAAGATATGGTTTTCTCTTTCAGAATTTGCTTTTGGACTTCTTGTAAGAAATCTCTAAAGGGAGCACGGGGCCTGGATTTGAATCAGTCGCAGTTTTGAGTTTAAAGCGCTACGACCACAACTTTCAAGGCCCCCAGCTTTGACCTGGGCTTAGTCATTCCGAGGCCATCTCAACTTCATCCTGCCCGGAGGAGCCCAATAAGATCGGTATGAGAGCTTATTGTAGCGTTTGAAAGAAAGGATGAATGAAATCACAACCGAAAAGCTTTTCAGTCAATCAGGGAAAACCGCACTTGTAAGCTTCATTTGTATTCTTGAATCCAGTTTGTAAATTGCAATAATTTCTTCGGGGTAGAGGGTTCCAGAAATGTGCAAGCGCAATATATACGTGTTGGTCTTTGGGGAAGATTCCCACTCCGGATATGGGCACTTGGACAGGTTCACTAACCTCGAGCACGACAGTCTTGCTACATTGGAAGTCTCAAGAAGGTCAGTGGCAGCTTAAAAAGATGACAGACAGATCGCTATTTTGCTTGTGCTCCTATGCATAAACTTAAAAACATCTTAAGGATTGAATGTCTCAAGCAAATTACGTCAAAGTGCTCTTTAGTTCCTTAGGTTAGAGTACTCCTGCCCATGAATCAATTCAGAGTGTCTCTCAACTTAGACTTTTAACTCAAATTTTTGTTCTTCTAAAAGTGCTTTCGTCATTTGCATATATATGTGCTTAGGAGCGTAAGCGAGGTAAAGAAACCATAACAGTCCCGTAACACTTGCAAGCTTTTCAGGTGGTTTACATCCAGTACAAATAAACTAATCTAATTAAGAAGTCTACCGCAAATACTTGCGTAAACCCTTCATAAAAAGTATAAGCGTACTAAATATAGTGCACCAAACTTGACAGCATCATATGTGTAAACAATCTCTCGAAATCTGCAACAGTTCGATGGTTGGAACGTTTTCGATTTTGAAGCTTATGACTTTCTATCTTTTTAGCTAGTACTGGAGCTACACTCATCTTCTTAAACATGCATCATGTACTTCGAAAGTTCAATGATCCGATTACTTGGTCACAAATTTGCTTACTTCTTAACAACATGTGCATTAAGCGTACACGCAAACAGAAAAAAGGAGAAAAAAGACAAAGGAAGTGTGCAAGGAGTCCAAGAGACAAGAGGTTAAGGTCGCCAACGGAATGGGGTCAATCACAAGACGGGAAAACTGGAGAGATTAAAGTTACCTTGGATTCCACAATAGCTGGCAGCCTTCCTTTTACTACCCCATTAAGTAATCAGCTTCAAAGGATTGTACAACCTACGCTGAGGCTAATCTTAGGGCCTCAGCTTTACCATCAACAGTCTAAAGCCTTCAAAAACTTTTTGAAGTCTTGGTCACGTAGTACAAACTCCATGTTTTCATAAAAAGTTGTGGCAATCAGGCTTTATCTTGGAATGCATCAAACATGAGCTAATCTCTCTCTCTCTCTCTCTCTCTCTCTCTCTCTCTCTCTCTCTCTTTATGATGAAATAACTCTCAACAAATCATGAGGAATAAGTGAAAAAGCAATTCAACGAGGTTTCCGCTTTGTGCTTGTAATGTTCATAAACTCTCAATTTCAACAAAAGGCGCCTATTTAAGCGAAAGCATTCATTCAATCCAGTTTCTCCGACAACGGATCGTGAAAACAAAGGAAGTCAAGCCAGAAACTTTGGTTTTGTTCCTCAAGATACAATGCACGGATTGATAAATGGACCATATATGGAGTTGGAAGAAAAATTAGTTAATAAATAAACATTTGAGGCTGAAGCACATGGTAAAAGAGAGACATAAAGTGAGTGTGTGTGTGTGTGTGTGTGTGTGTGAGAGAGAGAGAGAGAGAGAGAGAGAGAGAGAGAGAAGAGGTCATACGTGTGAACCCCCATGGTCCTAGAGGTTTAGGTAGCGCTTTTGCCAATCTTTCCGATCGAACTGTTTTTCTTTCTGCTTTTCTAAAAGGGAGATGGAAAATTCAAGTAGCGAAGATATAAACTCGAAATCCATAACTGCTTTTACCTATCTATTTCTTCATTTTTTCTTCAAATGTAAGGCAAAAGCATGAAAATATATGTAAAAATGTACTACTTTCAACTGCTACTGACTTCCACAATGCTCATCCTTCACGTTTATCCAAACCTGTAACCTAGAAAAGTCTGGCTTTGCATATTTGGCCTCTTAATTCCAGAGTCTCTATCAGGGAACCGTAAGTCGAAGGGACAAAATGGCAAGTGGGTGAAGGGTTATTTGACAAAAACCCAGCTTTTTGCATTTGCGTTATATGATTATGAAGAGTGACCAAGTATTAATAAGTGTTTAAACGATAAAATGATGCGGAGGGAAGAGAGTTTGCACAAAAGCATTCACTGCCATGCCGCGAACAAAGACATTCACATCCAGATTCTCTCTAGCACGCACATTCCATTACATGTTTATAAACAGAGACTTCCATATAAAGCTCTTTTTTTCTTGTGTTGATATCTGTATACACTTGCAATGAAAAGGAAAAAGATAGAAGGAAGATGTTTAAAGACTCAAGCACAAGAAAAGGCGGATAACAGTAATTATGTATACTCACAAGTATATGAAATTTACTGTTCCGACATTTAATCACGAATTCAAAGTCCTAGATGCAGTTGAATTTTTCTAATGCCTAATTGCTTTTTGCAAAGGTCAAAGCTTGCTCAGCATCAAAATCAGAGTAGGCGGAGAATACAAAGCTTTCAATAATTATCCACCGCCAACAAACGAATAATGTCAAAGACATATCTGAAACATTGCTTTGTTGAAATTTATGAGTAGCATTACTTATTGATGTCAAAGGATGCCTAAGCTTTTGTCTTCATTCTTCTCATAATGAACATCGAAAGAAATGGTCTAACGAGGTTGGTTCCCTGCCTACCTTAACTGAAAAGCTTATGCTTTTTATGATAGATTTAGTTTAAGATTTAAACCATGGAACCCTAGGAGAGAGAGAGGGAGTAGGGAAAAGAAAAGAGAAGGAACGTGAAAAAGAGGGGGAATGTTCACCAAAGTTCAAAGCGAGATCTGAAAAAATGGCAGGAAACAGACAGATCAGATACTGAAATCCATCATGAGGGAAATCTGTCCAGTAATGAACCAGGAAAAAAAAAAAAGGGAGAGTTAAGACTGACAAGAAAACCATCATAACGTGATCAGAGGAAGAAAATGAAAAGGAGTAATGATGAAACTTTTAACCAGACGATGGAGTCACTCAAATAGTCAGAACCCTCATCATTACGCCAATCTGCAAATAACTAGAATCCTTAATTGCTCTAGAAACAAAAATCCATGATTAACAGCTGCCAATAATTCCCAATAAATTACTAAAAAAGGAAAATTTTGAGAAGACGAAGGAAAGAAACCAGACCTTTGCATGTAGCCCCCGATGAAAGACTGGGCATCACTCCATGGAAGCATAAAATTGGGGGGAATGAAGCCTGGTCCGACGACACTGAGCATGACCTATATATGATCCTCAATAAGTGGTATAAGATTGAGAAGAAACAAAATGGATCAAATAAAGTGTCCTCGAGCCAGACAACATTCCCCTCAAAAGGAAAAGCTTCCCCGCGTTGGATATCTTCTTCAACCCTGAGCAAGAGCGTGCGCGTCTTTTGTGTTTCTTTGGTTTCTCTTATCCCCCAAGAGTGTCGCCTACCTTTAAGGGGGATGAGAGAGAGAGAGAGAGAGAGAGGTGGTGATAATGAATGAGAATGAAACGGGATGGGAGTGTTATAAGAAGAGTAAAAGGAAGCAAAGCCAATGTTAAAAAGGACAAAAGATTGCTGCAGGCTCTACCCTACCAGCTGGGTTCTTACTTCCAGAAATGACCACGACCCCATGCACTCTCTCTCTCTCCCTCTCTGTGTGAACTATATATAGCTTAAACTCATAATCTACATCCACCGTCCGATGCACCGGATGTCCCGGATGTTCACACCTCGTACACTCACTGTCCGCAAGTATTAGTGCTAATCTGTGAAAACCCACCGTTAGATTTTGGGCATATGATGCTTGATGCTGTCATCAAACATAGCCTACGATTATTTGCTGTGTAGACTCAGAAATATGACCCCGTTTGGACCGTAGGATTTTGATAAAATTATCAATGATGGTATAAATGATTTGAATAGAAAAGGAATTAAAGTGGAGGGGGGCTTAGAACCGAGTCAGAGGAGTGGTTGGGTTATTGGGCTGCCCGATAATGGGAAGCCTCTTTGATATTTAGAACCTTTTTGTACGGAATTGAAAAATATAAATTAAATAACCAAAGGTTTTTTTAAAAAAATACTAAAGGATACATTTTTGTTTTTGTTTTTGTTTTTTCTTTTTTCCCGTTAAAACGAGGGGACCCTCGTCTGCCGTGTCGCTTTTGAGCAGGGCGAGGAAACCGAGGCGATGACCGACAGATGGGCCTCAGGGGTCCACTCCTTGCTTTTTTCACTTTGCCTTTTTACTCATCCGCCCATCCCATTTCCTCGGCGACTTTTCTGCGTTACATCCTGCGGGGCCAGCCACCTTATCAAAGTAATCCTTACAAACAAATTCAGGTAAACTATGCCATTAACAACCAAATAGTTCTTCCAAAAACCAAAAAAAATCGTGAAACGTTGAACCATAAGCCTTGGCGCAACTGGGGTAATCACATTGCTTCAACTTCCGACGATGCGAAAGGAAAAAGGTAATGCTCAAAGTTACTTTCCTCAAATAAATGATGACCATGGGATATACAGATCTTTGGATCTCTAGTTTCCCTACTTTCTTGGTAATCCGATAGAGACTCGACACAGGCAACTGTCATCTTCCAATACAACCATTTAATTGGCTTCTCAATTTTATGGATCCAATTTCCTCTTTCTGTCAATGTTTCTTGTTAGGCTAATTTCTGAAGCTTTCTCTCTATCACTTTGCTGGAAACCTGAGAGCCTAATTCAGTTACCTTTCAGGAAGGACCGAAGCAGGAAAGTTTCAGGGGGTCATATGATCTTTCAAGTTAATAGAAGCCCAGTCGACGTGAACCATAGATATTGGAATCTTTTGGCCACTAAATCACATACAGCGCTGTGCTGGAAGTGAAGGGGCCGTTGAATGTTTGCACTGACGAGGGTGATATTTTATTGTCGCTGGAGTAATTTTTTCTTTTCAATGATACCCACAAGCGCATCTTCCAAACCGTCCTCTGGCATTACATTGCGACTACTGTGTTCTGCAGATATTCTGTGTCATAATACTATAATGTGATGCCGGACATCTTATCGAGGGACATTGCAACTGAAAACATTTAATACTAAATGCCCCCGTGGGAAAACAGGCCAAACGGATTGTCCACTGCAAATTCAAATGAACTCCGGCGAGTTTTTGTTGTTTTAAGCCCTTCGAGAAAAACTAAGTATGCTGTTTCAGAAGATTGCTCCTTTTTTTTTTGTTCCAAATGGCCACAGAATTAAGAACCTAAACTCGTTGTTAGTAGCTAACCATTGGTAATAGTTGTTTTTCATAAATTAGAGAACCGAGTAAGCTGCAAGCTTTATTTCATGTACCAACACATCCCCTTTTGTTTTTATGCAAGGTGTACTCCCGGAACATGAGCTGCCATGCTACAATCTCTCTCTCCTCTCTCTCGATGCGGTACATCAGAGTGACAAACGGAGAGGACGATACTGGCTCCAGATTTCAACGCTTTCACAGTCTTGAAAATTGTGTTCGAGGGAGAGAGGGAAAGGTGGGGAAAGAAACAACACGTAAATGTCAAATCCGTGCGTCTCCAACCCAGGTTGTCGAGAATTCCATTATTGAATCATAATTAATGAATTATATATTCTTAATAAGGCTACCAAACAGATTCAAATTCAACTTCTAGGACTGCCTTTCCTCCCTCTTTGCTGCCTGTCTCTGTCTTTCCCTCTCTCTCTCTTGCTCTGGCTTTAAACTTTGGTCCCCTCCAGCAACCCCTGGACATACGTAGACTCTCCTGCTTGCTCACGTGCTTTGTTCTGTGTGCACGCGGGTGCTTGTGTGTGTGTGTAGGAAGGGGGGGGTGGGGGAAGAGAGAGAGAGAGAGAGCCGGAGTGAAATTTCCGCAAGAAAAGCTGTAGGCGGAATAGTACTTCTGTATTCGTAGAAAAGGAGGAAACTTTTGAGGAAGCTTTTTGGCACTCAAGTCAATTTGGTGTCTGGATCGAGAAAGCAACTTATACGCGCTCTCCAGGTGAAGGAAACAAACGTACAAAAGAAAGTAAAGCTTAGGCAAGTGGTGTTAATGAAGTTTCCAGACCAATTCTAAGTACGCTTCAGTCACACATAACTGAGATCCATAATATGGTATCTTAAGATTTGCTAACTCAACCCCAGTTTAAGTATGAAAGTATGAAGTTGGAATGACAATCTCTTTAGCATTATAGTGGATCGGGAAGAAGCTAATCATGATTTTAAACTCTGAATTGCTGGGGGAAGTCCAGGGCAATAACTTTTTGTGCACCATACTTTCTATTAGTGACAGAGAAGAGTTCTTTCCACAAGCACCATGGACGCGAAAATTTGTCTCCTCATTCTCAAAAGCTAACCACCGGAAGCACGTCGGTGAATGATCGACTTGCAACAAGTGACCATATGGGATTTGATGCATGGCCTGTTGCTTGGCCCCTCGAGTAAAGCCATTGCGGCTAATACAATCCATGCCCCGGTGAACGTCACTCTCAATGAATGTGGGACCAACTTCTTACGACTCTGAGTGAATTAGGAAGCCGAAAAAGGATTGGTTTCAAGTTTCAGTTTAGCAAAGACCAAACACAGAGGTCATATGGGTACTCTTCAAATATGTATGTGTTTCTGACTTTTACTTTTAGTGTGGAAGGTTGGATCACTTTTGAGCAAATTATGATCGGAGTGCTGACAATAGTTGACTTGATCCCGGAATGAAAGCCGATATTTCAGACTCCATAACCCTTTTTCTCTACAACTCGGAGAGTGAATGAGTTGGCCTCGGGAAACCCAAACTCTGGAGGAGATGCTTTTCCTCATCTCGATGTGGGTGCGTCCTAGAGGTTCTGCTTCGAGGATTGGAGGATTTCCAAAAGGGTTAATCAGACAGGGAGCTTTGATCTTCCCAACCAAGCCAATATATATCATATATATATGTATGACACACTCGAGGTGATTACAACTTAGAGAAGTTCAGGGTTTTGTAATGAAAAAGTAAGCTTAAAAGTCCAACTTAACAAGGACCATCCCTGAGTCACTAACCCAGCTTTGGTAATTCCTTGGCTAGGCCTCATTTGACCTAATCGGACGCGGATGTGTTTAACTTGGGTTTGCTGTCGGAAGAAATCACCTTTTCTTGTTTTCTTTTTGTTTTTTTTCTTCTCCATCAAAACAATAACTCACATTTGATGCAACTGTGGTGCTCCCAAGTGGGGAGTGAGTGTAGACCTTCCAGCTCGTCAAACCCTATTTCGCAAGAAACTTCCTCCTTTCCTAAGACTTATCTACTCAGAGTGGGGCCATGTGCACTGAATCTTGCGCTGCTCATTGATTATCTCATCCATTCCCTTCAGTGTACAGCTACCAAATTAAAGCTTCATCGACCAAGGAGTCTGGTTTAGTTTCTAATTGAACAGAACAAAACCCAGAGTTTGGAATGTCAATAATCAGCGGTGCAAGCCTCGTCGAGCGTCATAAATTATAGTGGCTAGTGTACCACCGAAAATGCACACATTAAGCTCGACAAGTCATCATCTACCTAATGCATCAATAGGTTGCAACCTAAATTCATAACCATGCAAGCCACTGTTCGTTATCATCGGTTAGTCTAGTGTTTGGTTGTAAAGACAAGCAATTGAAGGAAATCCATTAGGTATCTCCCAGTGGGGCCTTTCGTCAGGCATGGAGCGCGAGATTGCACTGTTCGAACCCCATGTTTAGAGGTCTTAAGGAAGGAAGAGTTAGGGTAGCTTGTGTAGGTCCAAACGATGGCTCCTACGAGCCAACTCTTCTGGCTACGTTGGGACTGTCATTGCGTTTTCCCACTTCATGGCAATTAATGCTGTTGAGGCTTTTGTGAAGCGATTTAATACGGACTACCTTTCTTGACCCAAAAAATTGGTCAAAGATGTCTACATCCTATCTAGAATGTCAATAATCTCCTCTTGAGTTTAAAAAGGAGAAGAAGACAAAAAAGAAGAGACAAAGAGACTTGGTTTTGCCACAGACCAAGGATTTGAGACTTCTTTTTTATGGACAAAAATATTGTGAATATTTGGATGTTCTTTGATTGCAATCCAATCCCTTGATAGAAACTTTTGCGTGCATACCATTTATTCAAGCTTAAAAAAAAATTCATTCTTTTGGGTTTCTCTGAAGATCCATTCACTCGATCCAATGGGGAATCGGGCAATTCAAGTACGCGTGTAGCACGTTGATAATGGCAGTCGGCGATAGTAAATGGAGGGGTTTTATTCTGCAGGCGTCTGTTCTTCACCATCCTTGCTGGGCCTCCTATCCCAGGCTTTCTGCTTCGAGGCCTCTTGGATCAAAACTGAGTTGGTGGCTGCCAAGCCCAGCCAAGGGAAGAATAATGTGTGGCTACCTTCCAAGCTGTCTATGAAAATCCGACGGCTTCCAACTCAAAAGAACTATTTTAAGAACATAAATTCACGATAACTTGGCTGACTATAGAGATCTAAATATAAAATTCTCACCTGTCGACGGTGACGGAGCCCCGTAGATCTCTTGAAAAGACAACATAAGATAGGCTGAAGATTCCTGAAAAAAGTGAAGAGTACAACGTTGGCGACTTCTAAAGCATCCTTCCAATTTTTTAATCCAAGCTTCTTCTGATTCTCCCCTCCATCCTTGGAGTAACTGATCTTACCAACAGTTATTCAAGAAACAAGGAATCCTTTTCAATGTTTCATAGTACCTGGTATTCTAAATTTGTTATGCTTTAAAACGCACAGGCTCGGGTAGGGCTTGGGGTCCGAAGGCTGATCTGCATTTTCAAACATCATCGCATCACTACGAAGAATGGCGTAATTGACTCAAAGAGATTGTTCTTCCCCAAAGGGCATTCGAGATCCATGGCTGGTCATTTTCATCCAAAAAGCTTCTGCACCTATACGGCAATCTGTAAAATTCCAGCAAAGATACGTCATGTGTTGGCTACTAGAATCAGTCTTCATCCCTATAGGCTCATCCAAGATAATTCCGTGGGGGCAAGATGACCATAAAGGTTCAAATGAAAGACTATTTATCCCAATATTCTTGACTATTTTGTGTTGTGTCGTATCGCCAATGACCCCCCGTGCAGTAATTACATGTTCAATTATCCTTAATGAGAGTCCTTGTGGGCTTTTTAAACATTCTAGGGACTTCGTCAAGACGAACTCTTCTCCTGAATCAAAGACATCTTTTGTACGATCAGATGTCACTCAAATGCTTATATTTCTCATCTGATATTCACTAATATCATCATTTCTGTCTTAAATCAAGCCTTGCTGAAAGAAGCTTGAGCCATTGGATGACTAGACGCTTTCTTTATGCATCCCTTAGAACTTTAAAGCACTGGGACTTCCCTCGATAAGTGGATGAGCTAAAAAGAAGTTACGGCGATCGGTGGGCAGAGTCCCCTCCCCCACAGAAAAAAAAAAAAAAAAGAAAGAAAAAAAGTGTGGGGGCCGAAACAAAATCGCTCCATTGAAAGCAAAATCTTCTATTCATGTCCACATTTGTTGGCAAAGGCCTCAAAGTACTTCTGATGGGGGTTTTACTTATAGACAAAACAAGAGATATTTGACCCAAATCTTGGAAGTGTGGCAGTTTTAAGATGTACGTAGGGCTAAGTCCGGAATGTTCAATACTTACTATCCTACAAATTTGGTTTTCCGATACACAAGCTCCTAATTCAGGACTTAATGGCAAATATTTGAAGGACATAGCATTTTCTAACTCATGAAAATCTCAAAACTGTTTATGGTTGTAGAAAGATATATTAAGAACCAGAATGCTCCTCCAGAAGGGTCCGTGCCTTTCGATTGGCGATGTACTTTCTTAATTGTCCAGTGAGACTGAAGGATTCCTCACCAAGCTCTTTTCTTTGGACCAAAACTTGGTTAGTATAAATCCAGTGCGTTGACCCCAAGAAATAGACAACCTTATCGACCATGAGTAGCAGCTGTGCTATCCTTTAACTTTCATTTGCCTCTACGAGAACTCGATAATTAAATCGTTTGACTACCCAAGTTAAAAAAGTACCTTTCCAATCAAGTATACCGATCTCTCACCGACCCACTCGATTGTCCTTCATACCTTGTCTCCTACATATTTTCCAGGTTCCTTTGAGAAATTTGACTAAGGCTTCCTTAGACCCTATGGGATCCTAATAATAGGAATTATGCGGGCATTTATAAAACAAGCATTCATGGAAGCGCGGGACTAGTCTTACCAAAAGGAATTCAGCAGAATAGGCTGGCACCTTGGGGACGAGATGCCTCAAAAGGTGGGGTATGGTGATCGGGGCCGGGTGACTGTTCACGAAAAATAGGTCTCTAAAAGTCACAGCACTGCGTGGGAACTCTCCACTTCAGTTTTTGGCCTTGCAATTCGTCTCTCCATCTTGGTCTCCACGGTTGTAGGCTGAAATTCAAAAGAGTGTCAGCTAGCCTAGATTGTTCTTCTCAATCATTCCTTTCCCTCCTAGAAGAGGGCGGACTAGTCCTCCTTAGCTTGTCAGACAAGTCGTCTTAACTGGGTCAACTTGATTCTTCAAAAAATGCCAGAAAAAGATAGATTCGCCTCCAGCCTCGCCCATTCTGGCTGTCATGGAAGACATCCTTAATTTGTTTCAGTATCTTCCTAGTTGGTTTACACAAAATATGTTTATTTGACCCATTTGCTCGCTGCATGGTTTATCCTTGTTAAAGCTCTTGTGGGTGATGAGAAGATGATCTTCCATGATCTTCTCTCTAGCTTGTTGTTTTTGTCTGCATTTTCGTAAGAAAGGAGGAACAAAAATGTCGTTTGGCAAGCAAAAGATGCTCAAAGTTATATAACGTGATTAGATTGTGTTACTCTTTGTCACTTTTAACAATCATTGACACCACAAGAAGTAGGCTCTCAAGTGCAATTGGTTAGTCTTGTATAGAGGGGTTATTCATATTATTCCTCCCGCCAAAAAGGGGAAAAAAAAAAACCCTAATATGTTTTGTCTTTAAACAAAAGGGACCCCCTTGAAAATAACATTAGTAATAAAACAGGCAAGGCTCTTACAAAACATGACACTACTCAGACCTATTAGTAATGTTCAAACTTGATTTAAGGCTTGCCTAAAGGTCACTTAAGTTTTGGTAACTTCAAATCCTAAATTAGAGTTTATGCCGTCACTGGTACCGACGCTGTTTCTTGGATTCCTCCACCACCGAGAATCTTTCTCACACCAAATTCGTCTTCCCTTTGGATCGCAGTCCTCAACCTCCTGGAAACCCAGTAAAGCTGTTGGTGACTTACGCTTAGAAGTGTGGAATTTTATGGGAATGAGATTTGGGAATGAGCTTTTGACTGGTTTGGTGTTTGATTGTGGATTTTGGTTGGTTGTGTTGGACAAAACGTGATTAATCATTGGTTGATTTTGGTCGGTTGGTTGTGTTGATTTGGGTTTCGTGGGATATCTTTAGCAAGTTGGTTTTCTATTATTTGCCCTAGTTCCATTGATTTGTCTATTGTGTGAGAAGATCGTGATAAGGGTTGTGAGTAGTGGAAGATTTTGTGGAATCGATTAAGGTCTCTAAGTATTATGGTGGGTTTTTATAGATTGCCTAGTTAGTAAATTGGGTGCAAGGCAAAGGTTCGACTTAAGGCTTGAGAAAGTGGAACTCTTCCTTGGAAGGTTTAAGCATTGGGCATATATGAGAACAAGAACTAATCATAGAAGGGAGGACTTTTGCAGCCTTTAGATTTGTGTCTAGTTCAGCGTGTGGGGGATTTTGCGTTGTGAGTATGGTGGGGCTGTCCACTGCCTCTCCTCTTAAGGAGCCAGTGATTGGTGGCGCCTAATGATGGTCGGATTCACCCACCCTTTCTAACTAGATAGCACCCCCCCCCCCCCCAAAAAAAAAAAAAAAAAAACCAATAAATGCCCTAAAACTTCATTTTGGGACCTTTATTCCCAAAAATCATGGTGGACATCTTAGTCAAGTTGAACGGTGATGTCAGAAGGAAAGCTATTTAAAAAGACACTAGAGATTGGACAATCGAAGTTTATGGCAACCTGCTATGCAACTAAAATGAAGACCACCACTATACTTTGAACCATTCACAGTTATGGTGGCAAAGCTAAGTGGTAATGGAAAGCAGTAAAACCCAGCACGTATGCCCACTAACATGGCTAAATGAGACAACGAAACAAATCAATTTGCTCTGTCATGGGACCAAAATGACAATAACAACACTCGTGTAATGGGAGGCAACCCTTGCAGTTGGTATCTATTCAGTGAAATTCTACATACAAGTATACATGTTGAACAAGTAATATAATAATAAGTAAGATATCGTTCCACAGAGACTGGTGATTACTAAGTCAACTAATTACTAACGGTGAATAGTTTCTAGATTTATCTAACCAACCGAAATGATAGAACATGGATTAACTAACTAAATTTAACCTAAACTTGATAATTGAAACATGTTAGAGTGTCCAATTTCACCTAACTACTAGGTACAAAAGTTGATTATTTATGTTGGCAAGATTAATTCTACTCATATGACGGCAAAATTTCTTAATTTATTCATTATCCTATGTCTAGGTATAACGAACCTACTTAGTTCATTAGCTCATGATAATTCTACATATGAATTAAAATCAACTAAGTGCATTAAGATTTATGAATGTTCCAGTTTACACCTAAAGTCACACAAACCACATGGTATATGTCTATCCATATTAATCTATGGTTGTACATTACAATAAGCAATTACATGTCATTTCTTATTGGTCTTTAACATGCAAATCAACTTATCTAAGTGGTAGCTAATCACTCAAATGCATTAAGCTCAGTAATATGCAACTTCATATTTATAAAATATCTCACAAAATACACAATAATTATACATTCATATCATTATAATCAAATTATATCGTAGCTCTAACAATATAAACTAAAAGATTGTATTTACAAACACAAGAACAATGCAAAAAATCATACAAAACATCTTAAATTTAAAAACAACTAAGTTGTCACCAAATTGCCTTCCCTTTCAAGCCGAATTTGCACAATTTCTATACATCAGAGGGGGAAAAGGAGCTAGATGAAAAGAAGGGGAGAAAACACACTAAAACGCACTTTCATGTGCTGTCGCCACATGCCATCATGTGCTGCCACTGCTCTTCACGGAAAACACAAAAAAGGTAGATCAAGGTCCCTGGAGTGTCGATTTGCAAAGAAATTGCCCAAATCTACCACAAAAATGCATAGATTTGATGAAAAAGGCTTAGACAGCATTCATCGTTCTTCACTAGAAATCCCTGCAAAACCACTATGAAAATGCTGGATATAGCACTAGGATGGTTGATATGCTCCTTCCTCACCATAAAACACCCAAAAATGGAAAAGAATGGCTGGGAAATAAATAGGAATGGAGCTCCCTCGCCAAAAAAAAACGCGACGGTCAGCTTTCGCTCGACTGTCTAGCATCCTCAGAGTCTAGCGTTGTCGCACTTGGATTTAATTTTTCGGCGAGGAGAAGTTGCACACTAGTCTATTTCCCTCTTTGTCCAACCACTCCCTCCCTCTCCTCGATAAAGAACCCCTTTTCTTTCTCTACCCTTTCTCCCCCCTTTTGCACGATGATAAACCTCCTTTTTTAGCTCACTTGTCATTCTCTTTCCTCATGTGTTTGTCCAATTGTCCTCCTTTGTTTGTTTTCCTTATTTTCTTTTGGTTTGATGCTTCTTTTCTTCAATTTTCTTCTATTTTGGGTTTGTTGTATGAACAAACAAAATATGCATAATTATAAGTAAATGCATATTAACAAATCCTATAATATATGAATCTTAAACTAGTCACAATAACTCTATACGGGATAGAGTTATCAGTATCACTAGCCCACATTAGGACTTCTAAATGGGGGTTTCTCAACTCGACTAGGATCTCATGTCCAACTTTGCAGAACCTAGAGTCAGGACAAGCCTGTAATTTCATGGAATAGGCCATCATCATTTAAAGGAATTTGTGGAGATAAGGTCACTTCCTTTGTGTAGCGTCTTCCTTACAACAAGGAGCTCCCAATGGAGGTTGAGTCCAGGATTGAACACATGAATCAAGCCATTGAATGTCCTTAACAAATACAATGGAATGGGTCCTATGTGAGGTAACTTGGAGATACACCATAGAGGAGATGCATGTGGAATGGCAAGGAGAAACATGGTTGAAAATGTTGAAACATCTATTACTTGAGTGGCCTTCAAATGGCACTTGTAGAGAGGACCTCACACTCCACATGGTATTGGATTATTTACACTCTTTGCACCCTAAGGTGGATAAACATACATCTAGATTATGCTTTAAAGGATTGGATTTTGAGAACCTTCACCGTAAAACCATGAGTGACCTCAAGGCTACCTTAGGGAGAAAATTTGCATTACCATATATTCCGATAACTCATTTGCTGGACATTTTCCCAATTTCGTATGAGCCCAAGCTAGCATCAAAGAGTGGAACTCACCCACGAATAGCCATTTCTAGTCATGAATTTTCACTTGCAACTGAATATCACACACTCACTTTGGTGGCCATATTTGACAAAGAATGGCCATCAATTAATTTATTTAAGCATTTTGTTAATACTGAATGAGGATTAAGGAAATTGATAGTTGTTGGTTTGTTGAATAGTTAGAGTTTAAGCATTCATTTTCAATCTCGAGATGATTTTGAAATGGCTTGGTCCCATAAGGGGAAGTCATTTGATAAATATAGGTACAACCTCACTAGGTGGACAAATACAAATAGCAAAGACATAAATAATAAAGGGTGGAAGCTTGGATTATCTTTCCATAACTCCCGCTTCCATGTCAAAACCCATCAATCTTGACTGCAATTGGAAATGTCCTAGGAAGGTACATATGTTTGGACAAATGAACTAAGAAGTTGAAACATCCCATTGCACCTAGGATTTGTGTAGAGATGGACTTCTCCAAACCATTGCCTGAGAAGCTCTCAATAGAGATAGAAAATGGGGAACAAATGGTAGGCAATTTTTGGCAAGAGATAGTGTATGAATCCAAACATGGATGTTGTACATTTTGTGACATGAAGGGTCACAGTCTAACTAGATGCCAACATTGGGTGTTAGCTTAAAAAAAGGAAAACAAGACCAACATGAGTACAAGAGCTATCGAAAGGAATTTTGCTATATTGGCACAAGTTAACAAACCAAGAAAAAGAGAGGAAATAATAGCAAGGAACCAATTTTTGAAGAACCAATATGAATGGTGTCAACAATTGACATTGGCAAAGAAAACAAAGCATCCATCAGTGGCACTGAAGTTACTATGGGTGGAAAACTACTTAGTCAAAGGGTCCCTACTAAGATCAAAAAGCCAATAAGAATGAACTACGTTGTGAAAGCTCCTATTCCTGAAATTCATGAAGTTCAACTCATTGGAAAAGGGAGGGATACATTAGAGCAAGGACAAAGCATGCCAGATTCGTAGGAAACAAAGTATGGTAAGATGGTTGTCTACAAGCCTACCAAAAGTACTAACTTTTTTGCCATACTTGACAAATTAGAAGAGAAAAAGCAACATACTATCATTATAGAAGAAATTCAAAGCACAAAATTGGGGTGCCCCTCTAGCGAGCAGTAGGCTACACAATACATAATAGAATCCTTAAGGCAATTTGATGGTGAAACAAATTCAAAGGTGTTTGGACTTACGGTTTCATTTGTAGGTAAAAATAGTAGAATGAAGCATGAAGAGAGCTTAGATATAATTATGCACTTTAGGGAAATTGCCTAGTTAATGTGGGAGATTGAGCATTCTGTGAATAAAGTAATAAAGAAGCATTTATTGACACAAGGGGATAATGACAATGCAATTAAGCATCTAACATGTATGTTTAGGAAATATTTTACGACACCCTTTACACTTGTTGAGTAAATTTTTGGTGCAAGAAATAAACGCAACCATTTTAGTTCTACATTTATAAGATCTAATAGTACAGTAGGATAGGTACACACCCTGTTAAAATGTGTTCCTCTTGTGCCTTTTCATTATGAAGACACTAATATGGAATATTAGAAGGATGGGCACCCTCTAGAAAATAAACTACTTAAAGAGGGTAGTTAGAGAAAATAAAATTAAATTTTTAGCCTTGTTAGAACCAAAAAAGAAAAACAGTCATTTAAGGAATTTAGAGGGTAAACTTCAATTTCCCTATTTTAAGCACTTTGAACTAGAAAATATGCACATATGGATCTTACGGAAAGGTTAGATAACAATTAAGGTCATTATAATACATAATCAACATATATCTTTGAATATTAAGATGCCAGAGTATTCATTTGCACTCATTGTGATTTATGCTAGTTATGAGTGCAATGTATGAATGTCATTATGGACTTTATTATTGGAGTTGGATATTGAAAACAAACCATGGATAATTAATGGTGATTTCAATACTATCTTAGACCAATTAGAAAAAAAAAAGGGGCATACCATATTCTAGAAAGGCAATGGAGGATTTTCAAGATTTTATTTCTGGGGCTAGGTTGTTGGATGTAGGATACGAGGGGGAACCATACACATGGTGTAGTAACAAGGAGAGCTAACAAAGTACCTGAATACGACTTGATAGAGTTTTGAATAATCTGAAGGCATTTTTCTATTTTCCTCAAATCCAAGTATGTCATCTACCATGAATACAGTCCGACCACTGTCCTTTGGTTCTATCGTTGTTTCAGGATAGGAAGTCCTATGGTAGTTTCAAGTTTCAAAGATAATGGATTCAAGAAGGATTCTTTAAAGAGATTATGGAGATAGAGTGGCATATATTTCAATTTGATTTCACTTGGCACAGGTTATATGGTCGCTTGAAACATGTAAAACATAAATTCAATGAATTGAATAGACAAACAAAGAATAAAAAACAATAATAAAGATTGGAATTAAAAGAGAGCATGAATAGGTTGGATAAGGAAATTCAACAAGGTTGGTTAGAGGCAAAGCATGTGGAATAAGGCAAGAGTAAAATGGTTGAAGGAAGGAGATAGAAACATTGTGTATTTTCATGCTTGCATCAAAGAAAGGAATTCTCAAACAAAGTGGAACTTCAAGTTACCTAATGTCATTTTTACCTCAGATCCAAGTTCTCTCATAGTTGAATATTATTCCTATATCCTTATTGAAGATAATAATAAACCTCTCATTCATCCCTTTAGTTTCCCCCTAAAAGCCAGGATACAAAGTGATTTGCTTGAATATATTCTACCATTGGTAATTATTGTACAAAATGATGAGTTATGTTAGGAATCACAATGGGAGGAGATTTTGATGGCTATTAAAGGATTGGATTCTGATAGTGGTTTGGGTCAGATGGTTTCAATGGACATTTTTATCAAGCAAGTGTTGAGATTATGAAAGAAAATATAGTAGCAATGGTGCATGACTTCTTTGGTGGTAACCCCATGTCAAAATGTATTATTTCTATGTTAATAGTTTTGATATTGAAAAAGAAAAACCCTTAAAGTTTTAAAGACCTTAGGCCTATAAGTTTGTGCAACTTTACTTATAAAATCATTGTCAAGATTTTGAATGATAGGCTGGTATGTTTATTACCTTTGATAATTTCCCAGGAACAATTTGGTTTCGGGCAAAGGAGAGATATTCATGAAAATGTTGCAATAGCCTAAGCGATGGTTAATGAATTAGATTGTAAAGTAATAGCCAATATGATGATTAAGGTAGATATGGAAAAGGCATATGATCTTATGGAATGGGGTTTTATACTTAAAGTATTGAAACAGTTTGGTTTTTCTTACCTATGGAGTGATATGGTATTCAAATACATGTCCAACAATTGTTTATACTTTTGGTGCAAGCAGCAAAACATGGTTTCTGTTGGAAAATAAGGGTTTTGTGTGTGACAAAATATATTTTTTAAGATATTTCATAAAATATGTTTTTCATAAGTGCAAAAGAAAATTATAGGAAGTAAAAGGTGTACAAATTATAATATCAATTAATGATATTATAAAGTAACCGGGTTCCTATATTTCTTAATATAATGTTACTATATAGTGATATTTGAGAAGATATTTATCTAAGTTGCATTAGTCAAAATGTCTTGAGTATAATGTTTATTAAATTGAAATTGAATATGACATCATTGTGATTAAGAAAATGATGCTTGCTTATGTCTTGATGAAGGTTGAAATATATGGCCTTGCCATGTGGAATAAATCTTTCTATCAAGGACATGTATTATACTATTCTCGGATTAATACAATGTTCTAGGGCTGTATACTGTGTTCCTGGCCTGATTAATATTCTCGGACTGGATATTGAGTTCTTGGGTTTGTAGTACTCGGACCTTTTAAGCTCTTGGTCCATATCAGCTCATCAGGCTTGCTCTCGGTCCATATTAGCTCGTGTTATCATGCTTGCTCTCGGTCCACATTAGCTCTCGCTGTTAGGCTTGCTCCCAGTCCAAATCAGCTCGCAGGCATTGAGAATGAAACTCACCGTTTCATTAACATGCTCTCACTTATCTACCTGATGCCCTAAGCAGAAGAGTATCAAAGAGAGGCTGGTATGAGAGACAACGAGAGAAAGAGGAGAACGGCGCCTCTGGTGACCGAATCCTCAACGGGAGGATTTCTAATGAGACTGGTGTCAGAATGGTCTGATTCGAGATGAAGAAGGAAGATCTGAAGGCTAATCTACTATTCTAACGGGAAGATAGCTCATGATTGAGGTTTGATGTGCTTGAAACCCTAGCCCTAACTTTTCTATTTAAGAGAAGTTGTTCTACGAAGAAAGGTTAGAAAAACTAACAAGATTATGAAGTCTTTATTGAGAAGAGATTCTATTATTGAGCTCATTCCTTGATCTTGCAATCTACTTGAGAATCCGTGATATTCAAGGCTACGGTGATATTGTGATTAAATACTTATCTGTTTGCTTATATCATTGATTCAACCTTGTATAGCTCTGTTTATGTGCTGATTTCATTAAAATACAATTATTGCACATAAGCATTGAAAGGAACCCAAAACCCTAATTTACTCCATTTTAGGGTTTTTGTGATAGGAGTTGAGAACTGTTATATCTACATCATATTAGCTCCTATTGATTACAAAATCCCACTATTTGTCATACTATTTGGGATTTGTAATTAATTGATGATCTTTTGATCATATTGTAATATCTTGTACAAGAGATTCCTTGAAGAGGAATTGTTTAAGTTAGGGAGAACGTTTTCTCCTAACTTAGTTGAGTAAAGGAGACTTCAATCGGTTTGATTGAAGGAGAAGAGGGTGGACGTAGGACTCAAGGTGTGAGTGCCGAACCACCGTGGTAAATCTGGTATGAATCTGTGTGCTTATTATTGCGTTAATCTCCTTAGAACACTTTCTGTGTTATTATTAGTCTTTGAATTTATAAGAATATCTGAAGTGCTAAATTGTGATACTATCGTCATTGACTTGAGAGAAGAGTATTGAAGCTTTGAATTTTGATTGTGCCATACTGCATTTGTTTATGTGTTTATGTTAATATTACAAACTGTTTCAAGCTTTAGTTTTATTTTCAAATAGCCTATAAAACAATTCAACCCTCCTTCTTGTTAAGCCATAAAAACCAACAATTGGTATTGGAGCCAGGTTCTTTGATTAAAAGGACTAACATCCTAGAGTAGATCCACATTATGGCTTCTGAAAAAGGGTTAGCTGTTACGGGGTTTAATAAACCTCCCTTGTTTGATGGCATTAATTTTAGGCATCGGAAACAATTAATGCAAGTATTCATAATAGGCCAAGATCCAGAAGCTTGGCAAGTAATCAGGAAGGGTATTACATTACTCGAAACTGATGAATGGTTAAAAAATGAAGCTAAAGTAATGGGGTTAAATGCTAAGTCCATGAACATGATCTATAGTGGTCTTAGCGCACATGAGTTCAACAAAGTGTCCTCTTGCACCACTGGTAAAGAAATTTGGAATAAGTTAGAGGTCATTTATGAAGGAACTAAAAAGGTAAAGTCTTCTAAGGTTAATATGCTTACACATGACTATGAACTATTTGTTATGAAAGATTCTGAAACTATTAGTGATATGTTTGGTAGGTTTACTGAAATTATTTTTGAACTTAAATTACTAGGAAAAACCTATACAAATGAGGAAATGGTGAGAAAAATGTTAGTATCCCTACCCGAGAGATGGGATCCTAAAAAGATGGCTATAGAAGAAGCTCATGACCTGGAGGTGCTGACCTTAGATGATCTGCTAGGTTCTCTTAAGACTCATGAAATGCAACTAATGAGAAGAGAAAAAGAAAAGGAAAATAGGAGATCACTTGCACTTAAAGTAGAAGTTGAAAAGGTTGAAGAAGAAGAGTTAGAAAATGATGAAGTAGCTCTTATAGCTAGAAGGTTTAGAAAATTTCTAAGAAGAGGCTTAAACAAAAACATAGGGCAAAATAGGATAAAAGAATTAAATGAACCTAGGGAGAATGTGTGCTATGAATGCAAGAAACCAGGACATATCAAGATTGATTGTCCAATGATCAAGAAGAGAAACAGCAAGAACAAAAAGAAGGCAATGATTACTGCCTGGGATGATGAGAACTCCTCATCTGATAAAGAAACCCAAGAAGAGGTTGCACATCTATGCCTAACTGCAACAACAACTCTTGAGGAAGAAAATCATGAGGTAAACGATTCTGAACTGTCTCTTCAAATAAATTCTGGATTAGAAACTGCATTTTCTAACCTAGTTGAATATACAAATAAATTAAAAGATAAATACAGAAAGTTAAAAGCAAAAATTAAATTTGAATAACAGGAACATTTGACTTCTGTACAAAAAAATGATTTCATTGACAAACAAAGTACAGAACTTACTGCATGTAAAGATCAAACTGAAAAGAAAAATGCCGTGATCTCTTTGAATGATGACATTGCTATTTCTGCTAATGCATATATGAAATATGGTGCTTGTATGAATGATATTTATGAAAAACAAGGAGAACATGAGAACATGCAAATAGGAGCAGAAACTTTCTGTAGTGACAGTGCATTCTCTAATATTGAAACACAAGTAGAAAATGATTCACATGTATGTGCTGAAAATCTTAAGGATAGAGTCCTCGAATTGGAGAAAGAAAATTGTGACCTAAAATTAAAACTTGGTGCAAGTAATTTGTTGCTAAAGAAATTTACAAAGGGTAGTAGCATGTTAGATAGAATTCTAAATTCTCAAAGAGGTATATATGATAAGGCGGGACTAGGATACAAATTGAATGACAAATCAAAATCATTCACTCATTTCTTTAAAGAAAAAGAATGCTCAATTCTGCTGCATGAAAATAAATGTTCTTTTTGCAATTATTTTGGTCACAACTTTGATAAATGTCCCATAAGACATAGAAAGGCCTACAAAGTAAAAAACCTTTGGGTGCCTAAGAATGACAAAAATCTAAGTCGAACTAACACTCATGGACCCAAAGTAAAAAGGGTACCAAGCACTTCAAAAATTAAATTTGTTTTTGCAGGATATGAGGGCACATATGAGGAACAAAAAGCTCAAGAACATGTGGATTCTGGACAGCGGATGCTTTCGACACATGACTGGGATGAGGGAGCTCTTCTCAACGCTTGAGTTGAAAAATGGAGGTACGGTATCTTTTGGAGACAACTCCAAAGGAAGAATAAGAGGAATGGGAACAATAGGTAACTCTGATACCCTACTCATATCTGAAGTGCTACTTGTAGACGAACTAAAATTTAACTTACTTAGCATAAGTCAATTGTGTGATAAGGGATTCAGAATAAAATTTGGAAAAGAAAATTGTCTTGTTGAGTATGCTGAACATAAAATTGTTGGAAAAAGGAAAGACAATATCTATGTGCTTGATTTGAGCAAGATGAATGATGAACAAACATGTTTGGTTGTAAATAGAAACATTGATGCTTGGTAATGGCATAGAAAGCTAGGACATGCGGGTTTAAGATTGATAGAAAAACTGTGTAAGTACAATTTAGTAAAAGGTCTTCCTTCTTTAGAATTCAACAATGATAGAATATGTGAAGCATGCATTAAGGGCAAACACACACAAAGCAGCTTCAAATCGAAGCTTGTAGTAAGCACATCTAGACCATTAGAAATACTGCACATGGACCTCTTCGGTCCTATGAGAACAACAACATTGAATGGTAAACATTATGTCTTAGTTATTATAGATGACTTTTCTAGATTCACATGGACGTACATGCTTGCTAGGAAAGATGAGGCATTTGAAAAGTTTGCTGAATTCTGTAAAATGATTCAAAATGAAAAAGGTTTTTCAATTATAAAAATAAGAACTGATCATGGTGGTGAGTTTGAAAACCAACCTTTTGAAAAATTTTGTTCAGAAAATGGTATTTCACACAATTTTTCAGCTCCTAGAACACCACAACAAAATGGTGTTGTTGAAAGGAAAAATAGAACACTTCAAGAGATGGCTAGAACTATGATGTGTGAATATAACCTTCCTAAACATTTATGGGGAGAAGCTGTAAACACAGCCTGTTATATTTCAAATCGTGCTTTGATAAGACCTATTTTGAAAAAGACACCCTTTGAACTATTCTTTGAAAGAAAACCAAATATTTCATATTTTCATGTTTTTGGAAGCAAATGTTTTGTTTTGAATCATGGAAAGGAATCACTTAGGAAATTTGATTCCAAGAGTGATGAAGGAATATTTCTTGGATACTCTCATACAAGTAAAGCATATAGAATATTTAATAAACGCACTTTAGTTGTAGAAGAGTCAATTCATTTTAAGTTTGAGGATGAATGCCAAGGCATCCTAGAAAACGAAGCAAATGGTGGAACTAAAAGCGTTCCAAATAGGGCTAAAGTTGAGGGGGAGTCCGAGACTAGAGAACCCTCCTTCCCTAGAGTGAGGAATGAAGTAGATCACGATCACATTATAGGTGATCCAAATGTTAGAGTACGCACAAGGTCTCGGGTTCACAACACATGTGAACATAAAGCCTTCTTATCTCAAGTAGAGCCTAAGAAAGTAGATGAGGCTTTTGAGGATGAAAACTGGCTTCTTGCTATGCAAGAAGAATTGAATTAGTTTGAAAGAAGCAAGGTATGGAATCTAGTTCCTAGACCAAAGGATCATCCGGTCATAGGTACAAAATGGGTATTTCGGAACAAACTAGATGAAAATGGTACCATCACTAGAAATAAGGCTAGATTAGTGGCACAAGGATATAGTCAAGAAGAAGGGATTGACTATGATGAAACATTTGCACCTGTAGCTAGATTGGAAGCTATTCGGATCTTACTTGCATTTGCTTGCTGTATGAACTTTACCTTATTTCAAATGGATATTAAAAGTGCATTTTTGAATGGTATTATAAAAGAAGAAGTATATGTTGAACAACCACCCGGATTTGAAGATCCAATTTATTCAAATCATGTCTTTAAATTATCAAAAGCTTTATATGGTTTGAAACAAGCTCCATGGGCTTGGTATGATAAATTAAGTTCATTCTTAATTAATCATGATTTCAGAAAAGGAAAAGTGGATAACACATTATTTATAAAGAACAAAGGAAAAGAAATTTTGATTGTTCAAATATATGTTGATGATATCGTGTTTGGTTCTACTAATTCTGAATTATGTAAAGAGTTTGCTGCATGCATGCAAAGTGAATTTGAAATGAGCATGATGGGTGAATTAACCTACTTTCTTGGATTGCAAATCAAACAAACCAACAAAGGGACTTTTATAAGTCAAACCAAATACACAAATGAATTGCTCAAGAAATACAAGATGCATGATTCTAAACCAATGAACACACCAATGAGCACTTCTTTATCATTATCTAACGATGTAGATGGAATCAATGTAGACACTAAATTGTATCGTGGTATGATCGGCTCTTTACTATACTTAACTGCATCCAGACTGGATATCATGTTTAGTGTGTGTCTATGTGCTAGATATCAATCCAATCCTAAAGAACCGCATCTAGTTGCTGTTAAAAGGATATTTAAATATCTTAGAGACACGGTTTCCCTAGGAATCTGGTACCCTAGAGACACCACTCTAGATTTGCATGCATTTAGTGATTCTGATTATGCTGGTTGCAAACTAGATAGGAAGAGCACGAGTGGTGGATGTCACTATCTCGAAAATATGCTAATTTCTTGGCACTCCAAGAAACAAAATTGTGTAGCTCTCTCTTTCATGAAAGCTGAATACATAGCTGCTGCAAATTGTTGTGCTCAAATTTTATGGATGAAACAACAATTAGAGGACTATGGCATCTTATCACATAAGGTTCCATTACAATGTGATAACACCAGTGCAATTAATCTTACTAAGAATCCTATTCAGCACTCCAAAACAAAACACATAGAAATTCGACATCATTTCATTCGGGATCATGTTTAAAAAGGAGATGTTGTACTTGAATTTGTGAGCACTGATCAACAAATTGCGGATATCTTAACAAACCTTTAGCTAAGGAACAATTTTATGCCCTTAGAAAAGAACTTGGAATGTTAGTTCCCGAAAACATTTAGATTTCTTTATTACTGTCATTTCTCTGCTCTTTTACTGTTTCACACAAGGCTTGGTCTGAGGGGGAGCGGCTCTTCCACTCCCATGGCATCTGGTTAGTATCCAAACCCTATCCTTGCCGGTTCTCTTTTTTTTTTTTTGGCTTGTGTTGCTCAATATCACTTCATCTTTTTGCTTATGCCAAAAAGGGGGAGAGAATAATGTGCACATGTGAAGTCTCATGTCTGACTATATTAAATGCAGAATGTGGGATACATATCTCTCTAACTCCTATGTTTTATACATGTTTCATGATCAAATGTTCGGAACTTATTAGAAACATGCGTAGGACTTGCTTGCAGATTCTGATCATATGAGTAGTGAGCAGTAAATAATTGTGTGATGATTCAATATGCTGTAACTCCAAGTTATGCTCTCATGAAAAACATGATTGATATTATATGACATGTGCCATACTATTAGAATATTTTGTCATCATAAAAAAGGGGGAGATTGTTGGAAAATAAGGGTTTTGTGTGTGACAAAATATATTTTTGAAGATATTTCATAAAATATGTTTTTCATAAGTGCAAAAGAAAATTATAGGAAGTAAAAGGTGTACAAATTATAATATCAATTAATGATATTATAAAGTAATCGGGTTCCTACATTTCTTAATATAATGTTACTATATAGTGATATTTGAGAAGATATTTATCTAAGTTGCATTAGTCAAAATGTCTTGACTAATGCAACTTAGATAATGATGCATACATTGAATATGACATACATTGTGATTAAGAAAATGATGCTTGCTTATGTCTTGATGAAGGTTGAAATATATGGCCTTGCCATGTGGAATAAATCTTTCTATCAAGGACATGTATTATACTATTCTCAGATTAATACAATGTTCTAGGGCTGTATACTGTGTTCCTAGCCTGATTAATATTCTCGGACTGGATATTGAGTTCTCGGGTATGTAGTACTCGGACCTCTTAAGCTCTTGGTCCATATCAGCTCATCAGGCTTGCTTTCGGTCCATATTAGCTCGTGTTATTAGGCTTGCTCTTGGTCCATATTAGCTCGTGTTATCAGGCTTGCTCTTGGTCCATATTAGCTCGTGTTATCAGGCTTACTCTCGGTCCACATTAGCTCGCGTTGTTAGGCTTGCTCCCAGTCCAAATTAGCTCGCATGCATTGAGAATGAAACTCACCGTTTCATTAACATGCTCTCACTTATCTACCTGATGCCCTAAGCAGAAGAGTATCAAAGAGAGGCCGATATGAGAGAAAGCGAGAGAAAGAGGAGAACGGCGCCGCTGGTGACCGAATCCTCAACGGGAGGATTTCTGATGAGTCTGGTGTCAGAACGGTCTGATTCGAGATGGAGAAGGAAGATATGAAGGCTAATCTACAATTCCAATGGGAAGATAGCTCATGATTGAGGTTTGATGTGCTTGAAACCCTAGCCCTAACTTTTCTATTTAAGAGAAGTTGTTCTACGAAGAAGGGTTAGAAAAACTGACAAGATTCTAAAGTCTTTATTGAGAAGAGATTCTATTATTGAGCTCATTCCTTGATCTTGCAATCTACTTGAGAATCCGTGATATTCAAGGCTACGGTGATATTGTGATTAAATACTTATCTGTTTGCTTATATCATTGATTCAACCTTGTATAGCTCTGTTTATGTGCTGATTTCATTAAAATACAATTATTGCACATAAGCATTGAGAGGAACCCGAAACCCTAATTTACTCCATTTTAGGGTTTTTGTGATAGGAGTTGAGAACTGTTATATCTACATCATATTAGCTCCTATTGATTACAAAATCCCACTATTTGTCATACTATTTGGGATTTGTAATTAATTGATGATCTTTTGATCATATTGTAATATCTTGTACAAGAGATTCCTTGAAGAGGAATTGTTTAAGTTAGGGAGAACGTTTTCTCCTAACTTAGTTAAGTGAAGGAGACTTCAATCGGTTTGATTGAAGAAGAAGAGGGTGGACGTAGGACTCAAGGTGTGAGTACCGAACCACCGTAGTAAATCTGGTGTGAATCTGTGTGCTTATTATTGCGTTAATCTCCTTAGAACACTTGCTGTGTTATTATTAGTCTTTGAATTTATAAGAATATTTGAAGTGCTAAATTGTGATACTATCATCGTTGACTTGAGAGAAGAGTATTGAAGCTTTGAATTTTGATTGTGCCATACTGCATTTGTTTATGTGTTTATGTTAATATTACAAATTGTTTCAAGCTTTAGTTTTATTTTTAAATAGCCTATAAAACAATTCAACCCCCCTTCTTGTTAAGCCATAAAAACCAACAGTTTCTTTAAGTCCACACGAGGTCTTTAACAAGGGGACCCTCTGTCACCTAGTATTTTTATCTTAGCTTAAGATGACTTTAGTAGAAAGCTCATCCATTTGATAAAGATAACGTTATTCATTGGAAGATTTAAAGGTGATAATAATTTCCGCTCAAGGAGGGGGGGGTTCTCATCTGTTATATGCTAATGATATGATAATTTTTATGGAAGGAAACCAAAGGTCTCTTGAATACATTAAGACTTTGCTACAAAAGTATAAAGCATATAGTGGACAAAAGATGAATGTAGAAAAGACGAGGGTAATAGAGTCAAGGAAGTTAGAACCATCCAAGAAAGAACTTATCAAGCAGGTCACAAGTTTCTCTTTTGCAGACCTGTCAATTAAATACTTGGGTGTTCCATTATTCAAAGGACAAAGTCGAATCCATTATTTTAACGAGATGGTGGATGTAATAGCTAATCGAGTACAAATTGGAAAGTGAAACTCTTATCTCAGGGGGCAAATTGACATTAATCAAAAGTGTACTCTCCTCTATGCCAATACATACCATTTCCATTATGAAAGTACTAAAAACGGTTATACAAAAGATTAATAGTATAATGGCCAAATTCATGTAGAGTAATGGGGATGACCATGGTAGCCATTGGGTTAAGTGACAAAGTATTTATACACCTTTGGAAGAAGGTGGCCTAGGAGTTTGAAACCTAGAACAAACAATGCAAGCACTTCAAATAAAGTTTGTATGGTGCTTTGTGCAAGAACAATCCTTGTGGGCCTTAATTCTTCGAGCCAAGTATGAGCATCCAATGGAACAATTAGTTGAGGTAGAAAGAATGCACATTCACATACATGGAAGATGCTTTTGCCTTGGGTGGAGTATTCAATCCAACATGGCAAATGGATTATTGATAAGGGAAAATGCTTCTTTTGGAAGGATAATTGGATTAGATAGCCTCTTTGGTATCCTTTATGTCCATAACAAGATATAACAATTGGAGAAGTCTTTTAAAGTCAAGATTATATTGGGGAACATTTGTCTAGTGAGTAGCAAGAACAAGCCAACAAAATTGTATGTAGCAAAGATCTAGATAGGCTTGTTTGTGATTTTAGTGCTTCTAGTGAATTTTCAGCTTCATTAGTATATTAAGACCGAAGAGTGAAAAAAGATAAAGTGCCTTAGGCTAAGTTTCTGTGGAATAAAGTGGTTCTTTCAAATATTGGATTGTTTATATGGAAGTTAATTCATTATGGCATCCCTGTGGAATGTAAAATGTAAAGAAGAGGAATCCAATTGACATTTAAGTGCTATTGTTAAGAAAAGGTGAAAGAGAGATGGTGGATTATGTATCTATGCATAGTGGACTGGCACAACGGCTTTGGCATACATTTGGCAACACAGTTCAGGTACATATTCATTTGAATTTTATATCTAACCTTGTTTCTTCATGGTATATAGAATCATTGTGGCATAATTAGATGATAGCTCTAATAGTCATTTTGGGAGGAGTTATTACGAAAGGAATTTGGTTAGCTAGAAATTTTGCAAAACACAATTGAGAGCATATGTCTATAGTCAAAATTAACAAAGATGTTACGCATTGGATGCTTTGAATGTCAACTCTAATCCAAGTCAAGGTATAAGTAAGTCTTCTTGATCAAATTTCACTAGTTGTGTTAAAGGTTCTTGTGATTCATATTCCATTGAGGCAAGGAGTTTGGATTCATTAGCAACCTCCTCTTGTGGGGCAATATAAGCTTAACATAGATGGATCAAGTATCATGGGGAATAATGTTGGTGGGGAAATCCTTAGAGATCATAATGGAGATTTTATAGTGGCTTCTTCCATTAAGCTGAATCCTGACACCAGTGTAAAGATGGAAGCTTATATCTTGTTAGAGGGACTTAAAATATGTCAGACAATGAGTCAAGCGCTTTAAGTTATTGAATTAGATTTGTTTTATTTAGTCCAATGTTTGCTTAAAAAATGGAAAACTCCATGGAAATTAGAGTATGTCATATATCAATGCTTATCTATGATTCCTTCACATGCATTTGTACGTCATGTGCATTGTGAGAGAAATGTACTAGCGGATCGTCTCGCTAACTATAGTCACTCTATTCAAAATATAACAATTTTTGACCAACTTGGCACATTGCCTCATCCGTGTTTAGATGTTTATGTTAAGGATCATCTAGGATTAGGTAATTATAAGCCACCATAGGGTTAAATGAATATGTTGCCCAATGTATTTCATATTTTTATTTTTCTTATGTGTGGTCACTTAATATGTAAGTGATTGATTTTTCTTTAAGGGTTAGGATTATACCTTGCCTTTTGTACTTATCTGAGATATAGTTATTATGCCTAACCTTGTTGGTATTAATAAAATTTTTTAGGGTACTGCCCTTTTTTAAAAAAAAAAAAGAAAAGAAGAAAAAAAAAAAGGCTGAAAGACATGAACCTACATTGCCTTACATCTTGGACCAAATGACTAAACTACATGGGCCTTAAGTAGGCTAAACTACCTATAGGCCCACTAGGAGCTATCCTTATCAAAGAGCTCAAAGGGCTTAAAAATTAGGGAAGGGGGGTGTGTGGGGGTGGGCGAGGGGGGGAATGGGAAGGACTTGAGGCCCTTCTAGGCCTTATGGTTGTTGGAGAGGAGCAGCTTGAGCATGCAACAAACAATGTCCAAACAACTAGAGTTGATGGAAGCCTAAGATTCCATATGAGATTTGCATAGTTGTTGTCCCATGGTGAATGAAGACATAGACATAAAGGAAAATCTCCCTTGAAGCGCTCACAATGCAATGGTGGTTGTTCGTCCATCCTAATATGTTTATTTGGTATTCAAAAGGTAGCAAATCCTTATTGGGAATATTTGAATGAGTGGTAGAACATACTAATCATCAAAAGTGACAATGATTGATCCTACTCTTTTAAAGAACTTTAATGCTTTAATGTACTGTAACTTTGAGCAGCAATATCTTAATTACACTATTTGTTTACAAAATAACTAATAACTAGTAGGAGTTGACCATCAAGCAAAAATGAAAGACAAAAGAATTACAAACAAAGGAAAAGAAAATTTGATACTTGATTGTAGTTTTCATGAGCAACAAATTGGCCTTTAAATTGATAGGCAAGGGATTGGGATTGGGATAGGGCTTGGATAGTGTTAAGTTCAACATTCATAAAGAACAACAAATGGAAAAAAAGAAAAGAACCAACAATGATCCTTCAATAGAAAAATAGAAAATATACAACCACTCAAATAAGAATATGGTCCTCTCTTGTCCTTAACTTATTTAAGTGTTAGAAGTTGGTTTAACTACTTTAACTAAAGATAGTATTTGGAAAATCATTGTGTTAACTAATTTTGTAAATAGTCTAGAATTCTCCATATAAGGCTGTATTGAAGAGAGGAGTTGTTCAAATTTATAAAACACAACATAATGTTTTCCTCTCTTGTGTAGGACTTTATTGTCCAATACAAATACTATGGCAAGTTTGCTTCTAATTATCCTTATTTTTGAATCCAAGATAAAGTATACATGGTTTCATAAAAAGGACTTAGAAAACCTAATTTACCAATTTGTGGATAACCTGAAGAATACAAGTGAAAGCCAGTTCACAATTCATCTTTCTTTTAGTTTAGGATGACTTGGAAACCAAATTGAATGAGTTCAATGATTTTCGAAACACTCCTGAAGAATTCAAAATGGTTTTTGATAGCATTAAATAGGTAAAAAAAGAGTCGGATTTTTTTCTACTGCTTCCTGAATCAGTATACGTTAATTAATCACATTGCTTCGGAGTTTCAAAAGGGTTTATTTTCTTAAAAGAAGAGATACAACTGATGTTGTTTCCAGATTTGAGGCCCAAATAAAGTCATCAGGGCCATTACAAAACGGGCCAGGCTTCACTCTCCCTTATTTCTGGACACAGTTAGAGAGTGATCTGGGACTCAACAGTGTATCTTTCCAATCCGGCGTAGTTCCTCATTTTAAGAAGAACTCCATGAGATCGTCGGCCCATCTCACCTATTTATATAAATCTGTCCTCCAAAAATAATCATTTATTGTAAATTCTTCTGCATATTTCCTGTGAGTCGCTCAATGGTCCACATCATCAAAGCAAGTCAAACAACAAATTAAACTAGTAAAAAAATGGGATTTAGAAACCCTCTGAGTATTTCTGATTGGAACCCTTTGGAGGAGAGGAAATTTAGTTCCCCGCTCACGATATGTAGAGACCATTACCACTACGTACACCTCGAATCTTTGTTGCTATTTGAACAAATATCTCAAATGCGACAAGTTCCGTGATTAGGACTCAGATTAGGACTCTTTTTAACAACCATCAATCGAAAAGAGCCAAGAAATGAGCAGCCAGTTTGATCCCACAACGTCAACACCATGTTTTATCTCGCTAGTACCCCCTCTGTTTCCTGGACATATCTTGAGCTAGTAAGGCATAAAAGTGCCAGCTCACTCAAAAATGTAGCCTTCCATCCACCACTTGACTTGATGTTCATCCCCTTCTTTGCCACTCCTCCGATGTGGATTGGTAACTTGTTCCATACTTACCCAGGCGGACCAAATAGATAATCAACAATCATAATCCCGCCTAACTCAAACAAAAGTTCCAGTCCTTTTCACACACTATCTTCATCAATCACCTTCCCCTCGTTTTTGTCTTACGTGTTTACAAATGAATAGAAAGTCTATGCCTGAATGTAGACATAAACTAGAACGCTTTTCTTGTGTTGAATTTGATAAAAGAGTAGGATGCCGTTCATGACATTATTTTATTACGGATTCAAGGTATCCAAATCTGAACCACCCACTTGTCGGCTAACGATCTGCAAAAGGGGGAATCAAATTGTTTAAGATCAATATTAGTACAAGAAAAAGACCCCGGTTAAGGAAAGATCAACACGAAGGCATTCCTTGAGACCATTTCAATTTTGTGGGGGCAGTCTATCTAATCATATGAAAAGAAAAAGAAAAAGGGAAAGAAAAAGAAGGTGCTGCGTGCTCAATCTCTTCCTGTGGACGCACAACGAAAAATGGTCAATCTGGGCGGTTTTGTTTGTGAAGTGCTGTTAAAAGCCAGAGCGTGGACACCGCGTGGCAACCCGGCAGACCTTCCAAAAGAAGCACGTAAAGATAGGGAGCTCCGGCTTTAGACTTTGTCCCCACGCACGACTCTCTACGAGGAAGGACAAAGAAAACTGGGATACGTGTCTTCGACTTTTCAACGACTATTTCTTCCAGCCATGGATTCTTGCCACGTCATCAGGTTGCCCCAGGATCTCCCCAGCAAAAGACATCGGTTGCCGCACAGCAAGTCTTCATCCGTGGCAGGTGGCGAGATGCTATTGGTTAAGGGTTGACAACTAGCACATACTTGTCGTCTAGCAACTAAAGTTTTTGGCTAAACAATATTTTGCCTTTCTTTCTAATTATTTATTTGAGTAATTTCTTCATCGTTGGAATTGGTTTTTTTAGATTGCATTTTCTAGAAGACTTAAAGGTTGGGCTCGTTGCCGCCGCGTTTCTGATCACGACTCAACCAAGCTTCTCTCACCAAGTAGGTTGCTGCGGCGGCTTATGGTGAAGTGGCTAAAGCCGGGGCTTGATTCCATGCTTTTTACTGTAATTTATCCCCAGAATGGATGGTATCTACGACGTTTAATCAAATTAAGCAGAGTTGCGGAGTTGTGAGTGACCACAATGGACAGCGCTTGCAACGCATTGGTGGGAAAGCAGTACACGTTATCAATCTCCATAGGCTTTGTATATAAAGCAGGAAATAGGAAATCCAGTGAGACCCGAAACCATGGCGAAGACCCCACCTATATAGAGTAACATTTCCCAGATAGCACCCCTATAATGCTTGCATATCGCCAAGCACACAATCCCAAAAGCATTTTCTATATCACCAGGTTTCAGGAGATAAAGGTTCCTTAGTCCGTTGAGAATCCCAACAAGATGTTGGGTAACAGAGAATATTCTCCTCCGATGATGGTGGCAGCAGAGCCTTTTACTTGCATGGACTCGCTCACCGCTATGACGAAGAGGAAGAACAAGAATAAGAGAAGGTTCAGCGATGATCAAATCAAATCGCTGGAGACAATGTTCGAGCTGGAGTCAAGGCTTGAGCCGCACAAGAAGCTGAAGCTGGCAGGAGAGCTTGGATTGCAGCCCCGGCAGGTCGCAATATGGTTCCAGAATAAGAGAGCTCGGTGGAAGTCCAAGCAGCTCGAACGTGACTACAACCTACTACGAGCCAATTACAACAGCCTCGCTTCCATGTTCGAAGCTGTGAAGAGAGAAAAACAGGCCTTGGTTGCTCAGGTACTTCTATTAAAATTATGAGATCGAGTTCATTTCTTACAGCGTACTATTAGATGAAGCAGTTTTGTAGTTGACATTAAGGCTTAACGAGATGTGTTTTATCTTTGGCAGTTGCAGAAGCTGAATGATCTGATGCAGACGCCGGAGGAAAGGCAGTGTTGCAGGCTAGATCAAGCTGTTAATAGCGCCCATAGTGAATCGGGAAATGGAGACACAACCAAATGTGAATCCGATACAAAGCCAACTTTGTCAACGGATAAATACGAAGAGCAGGGACGAGGTGTCCTGTCAGATGAGGAGACCAGAATAAAGGAAGAGCACTTTGGACAGGGGAATGAACCCAACCTTCTGAATATGGTGGAAGTCGATAGTTCTATAACATCACCTGAAGATTGGGGCAGTTGGAATTCCGATGGTCTCTTCAACCTATCTACTAGTGATCCTCAGTGGTTGGACTTCTGGTCTTGAATTAAGCAGATCCTCAAGGGTGGGACCTCTGGTCTTGAATTGAGTAAAGACTAGTGATCCTCAGGGGTGGGGCTTCTGGTCTTGAATGAAGTTAACTGTTCAACAAAGCATCGAGGGATGTGTATTCAAAATAATCTTCCTTTAGAATCTACACCCTCCGTGCAGAAACAATTCCAGAGGCAATGATATGCATATTAGAAGCTCCATCAATCCACTTTATGTGCTTGAAAAAGCTGCTAATGTTGATCTCAATCAATGAAATGCGGTTCGAAGTTGCGGTTCCTTATTGTTCGGGCCACGAAGAATAATTTGGAGAAGAGTATTAGAGGAAATGAATGAGAAAAAAAGGTCCAATGGGGATGGCAAGTTTCTAAAGAGTTCATGTAAAAACTGAAATGACCGGCAACGATAAAGAGAACGCACTCACGAGTAATAGACTCAATATAGACAAATGTGCTAGTTCAAATAGGATTTTGAAAAGTTGCATAATGGCAAAAGATAAATTAAACCCAAGTTTTAGAGTTTAATGTTCAATTATTCTGCAGCTCAAAGGGTTTTAGAAATAAAGAAGTTTTTTAAGGCCCATGGCCAGGAAATGTGCTTCGGATGCTTAGGAACCTGTAAACATCAGAATTAGGTGCGCACACAGAAAAAGCCAAACAAGTAATTTGAATTGAATAAATATCGTGAGAAATGACATGATAACTGTACTGAGAGAGGAACTTTAAAATAGGTAACTACAACTATCATCTTTGTCGCCGAAGTAAAAGCACAATGCCATGATATTCTAAGGATCATGTGCAAAGAACACCAGAAAATATGGAAGTACAGACAGGCAATCATCACCACTGCAGACATGAGATTTCCTCAATCCTTTTCCCGAAGATATGTAAGTAGTTTGGTCACATGGCCCACATACATTGGAATCAGCAAGAGAGAACTTGTATATCATGCTTGGGGAAGAGAACATCCATGGATCCATCAAACAACCATATATGAAAAACCACAGAAGAGAATTTCAACGACACCGCTATATCTCTTACAGCTTAACACAATACTAAACCACTCAAAAATCCATAGTTCGACTCTGAATCCTTTCGAGTTCCCCAAGAGTTTCACAATCTTGGCCAGTGAATTAAGATACAGCACTTAAGATTGCCACAGAAACAATTGATGAATTGTATCACCAACTTCAGCAAAACCTTTGTCCCCTAAATGAAGTCATAACATAATAGCTTTGTCCGTACTACCTCCAACAACAAACAGTTACTGAATAAAGATCTTGAGAGCTCCTGATATGATGCTCTCAATGTGAAACAGAAGCCCCTGACTCAGCCGGCCTGCTTCAGCCCACTTGGCCTGAAAAGGTTCTCATTCTGCTGTCTTTGTCGTGGTTTCATTCAAACTTGCTTTCGGATCTACAACCTGCTAATATTCTGCGTTAATTTTTTATACTAACAGCAAACCTTATATACCGTATGCAACCTTAAAGAAACACAAAAACAAAACAACAAAAGCAAACCTTCACACCATACGCCACAAATGACCAAGTGAACTCCTAGGGTGTCCAGAATATTAATTATAGAGCAGAACACGTTCTGGCTCCGTAAGAAATACCAAGAAGTTAAAATAAATGGAAACTGACTGCTTAATGAATTCTCAAGGAAAATATCTGTATCTGGCACAATAGTCTACGCTTCTGTAGCTCATGGGTATTCCTGAATCTAGAAACCAGAAAATTATACTGATGGTTTCCTCAGTAAAGAAGGTGTCAGCACTTCTTTGCAAGTTGCCAACAATGCAGAATCCATGAGTACAATCTTGATATGTAACTCAATATGGATGTTATGTTCTGGAATGCATAATTATAAGGAAGCACCACATTGCATCAGCTAGGACACAAAGTAATCATATTTCCCTCTGAACTTCAATGTGATTGAGCAGTCATTAGCTGTTTACATACAGCAAGCTTTCAAAAATTAGACAAGTGTTTTCAAAAGTTTTCCATTTTCAACCACAAAATTACACTTTTCATAAAATAATTACCAAATAAAATATTTTCATAAAAAAGTTCGGAATATTTAAGAAATAAATCATAACACACTTTCTAGTAGGAGTATTTTTATTTTTAAGTATGAAGATTAAATTTGTTACTCTTAACAATGAAAAACAAAACAAATAGTTGAGCTGAAGGCTTAGCCAACCCTTCTTCTCCTTTAAGGGTTTTCAAATATTTTTATTTTCTATTAAGTAGAAAATTGACTTTCATACTATAAAAAATAAGCATAACTTTTTCATCCGTTTTTTTTTTGGAAATCTGAACAATAAAATGTTCACCAGATAATTTAAATCAATTGTTCAGTCTATAATTATTAAATGCTTTGGTATAAGTGAATCAGAAACAGACCAGCAATATCTAGCCCAGACATCATGGGATCCATGAATCATTTCCAAGTATTAGTCTTAGCTTTTGTACTAAATAGCTCTAGTAATCCAATTCTTCACAAAAGCCGATTTCTCCAAGATTAGCCCCATGACTGACGTACTACAGTGTGTAAATTCTACCATCTGCTCTTTATCTCTTGACCCTAATTATTCAAGCATCTGAGCCTAGCCCTTAGCAAAATTGAACTTCTTTAAAATTTACTACCATGTCAATTCACATAGTAAAACCAATCAATTCTTACACTCGTCTATTTTCAACCCATAGCCACGCAACTCAGTACCAAAGTTCCAACCACCGAAGTGTCTTTGGTTTAAGTTTCCAAAACATTCTCTCTCTGTATCGCTCTAAACAACTGCCAAAAAAAAAAAGGCCCTGATTCACTAAATTAGAATACCAAGACACAGTTTAAGCTGGGTGCAATATCTTCATTGTCAGACATGATATATATTACTCTTTATTCTTATGAGTAATTAAGCACACTACCTAATGACATATTCTAGCCTCCAAGGTGTTTTACAAACTCTCATAGCACACTTAATCAAATACATTGAGTTAAATTCCACCAAGTTAGTTTGAACATAACTATAGCCTAGCGAGATGGGCATGAGCCTTTGCATGAGCGTTGTAGCTCGTTTCAAAATCCGTTGAGAAGGGCAGTACAACATTGCCATTACTATCTCGCACAACACCCCCTCCAACACTTCTACCAGCCCTCCTTGAGTGAAATCTTAATGCACTTAATTTATTTTAATTCACATATAGAAATATAGTGAGTTAATGAGTTAAGTAGGTTTGCTATACCAAGACATAGGATAGTAAATAAATTAAAAAATTCTGTCATTACATGAGTAGAATCAATTTTGTAAGCATAAATAATCTACATTTATACCTAGTAGTTAGGTGAAATTGGACACTCTAACATGTTTAGTTTATCAAGTTCTTTTAAATTTAGTTAATTAATCTAGGTTCTACCATTTTGATTTGCTAGGTAAATTCTAAGAGTTGTTCACCTTTAGTAATTAATTAGTTTAGTAATCACCAGTTTCTATGGGACGATACTTATTCTCATCATTGTATGACTTGTTCAACATGTATACTTAATGTAGGATTTCACTAAACATGAGTGCATCATTTCTTAGTATGATTATGATGACCCTTTTCTGATTACTCCCATGTAGCATTGGAAAACTATGATTGGAGCATTTCTTGAAGTGAGTGAAATTGCCAAACCTTTGCGAAAGAGACTTAGCAATGTTACTTTGAAGAAACAAATGATCAATGGTCTCCCTTTTGGCTTGATTGTAGCATTGATATCTAGAAACCAAAGTAATTCCCTTTCTTTGTAGACTACATTGAACTGGCAATCTCTTATGCAATAGCTTTCATGTAAACAAATCAATGTTTGGAGGAATCACATTATTCCATAGGAACTTGGACTACACAATTGTGAAAGTTTTTGGCAAGAATTTCCCATTTGTTGAATACTCCTAGGCAAGCCAATCCTCGCCATCCATTAATTAAATCTACTCTAACACATCCATTTGATTGGTTATCAAGTATTGTTAATAAAAGGTTGGGTTTCGGATTGCATCCTTAATTGTCGAATCCTTCGTAAGGCAATTGGGGTTCCATAAGATCCGACCATGCAAATTATCATGCTAAAAGGTACTAAGGCCATTTTTAACAATCCATCTCCTTATGAGATAGAATAAAAGGCGATGTTTGCAATATATTAAGCCACCTTGAGGAGTAAGTTTTCCTTGGTGCCTTTTACAACACAATGTACGGATGTCCACACTTGTTTCATAATAGTTCTACCTATAAGGAATTCCCTTTTGCATATTTCCTAGCCAATTTAGCTCGCAAAGTTTTCATCACTATAACTAAGTCTCAAAGACCTAAACCTCCCTCTTGTGGGATTCTTATTAAGATTAATGGCACTAGTGTTGTCACATTTTAATAAACTTTCTGTGATGATATACCATAATCCTCTAATTGTTGTTTCATCTACAAGATCTAAGCATAACTACTAGCCTCAACTATGTATTCGGCTTCTGTGGAGGAAAGAGCTACATAATTTTGTTTCTTGGATTGCCAAGAGACAAGCATGTTTCCAAGATAGTGACATCCACCACTCATACTCTTTCTATCTAATTTGCAGCCAGCATAGTCTGAATCACTAAAGGCATGAAAATTTAAGGTTGTATCTCTAGGGTACCAGATTCCTAAAGAAATCGTGTCTCTAAGGTATCTAAAGATTCTTTTAACAGCTACTAAGTGCTGTTTTTTAAGGTTAGATTGATACCTAGCACACAAGCATATACTAAACATAATATCAGGTTTAGATGCAGTCAGATACAGTAAAGAACCAATCATTCCACGATATGATTTAGTGTCTACACTAATTTCTTTTTCATCATTTGATAGAGATAAAGAAGTGCTCATAGGTGTGTTCATTGGTTTAGAGTCATGCATCTTATACTTCTTAAGCAATTCATTTGTATATTTTGTTTGACTTATGAAAGTTCCTTTGTTGGTTTGTTTAATTTGCAAACCGAGAAAGTATGTTAATTCACCCATCATACTCATTTCAAATTTACTTTGCATGTATGTAGCAAATTTTTTACGTAGCATAGAATTTGTAGACCCAAACATAATGTCATCAACATATATTTGAACAATTAAAATTTCTTTTTCTTTATTCTTTATGAACAATGTGTTATCTACTTTTCCTTTCCTAAAACTTTATCAATTAAGAAAGCACTTAGTTTATCATACCATGCCTGTGAAGCTTGTTTCAAACCATATAAACCTTTTGAGAGTTTAAATACATGGTTTGGATGAATCGGATCCTCAAATCCGAGTGGTTATTTAACATACACCTCTTCCTTTACAATAACATTTAAGAATGCATTTTTCACATCCATTTGAAATAAAGCAAAGTTTATACAACAAGCAAAGGCAAGCAAAATTCTAATTGCTTCTAACCTAGCTATTAGTGTAAATGTTTCATCATAGTCAATTCCTTCTTCTTAACTATATCCTTGTGCTACTAATCTAGCCTTATTACTAGTAATGATGCCGTTTTCATCTAGTTTATTTCTAAACACCCATTTTGTGTCTATAACCGGATGATCATTAGGTCTAGGAACTAGGTTCCAAACCCTATTTCTCTCAAACTAGTTTAATTCCTTTTACATAACAAGAAACCAATTTTCATCCTCAAGAGCCTCATCTACTTTCTTTAGCTCTACTTGGGATAGGAAAGCTTGATGTTCACAAGTATTGTGAACTCGAGACCTTGTACTAATTCTAACATTAGGGTCTCCTATGATATGGTCTTGATCTACTTCACTTCTTACTCTAGGAAAGGAAGGATCCCTAGTCTCGGACTCCCCCTCAAATAATACTTTAGATCATGCTCAATATGCTTAATAAGACAATTTTATTTTCCAAATTTTATCTTGAATCCTTTATCACATAATTGACTTATGCTAAATAGATTAAATTTCAGTTCATCCTGTTCGGTAAATTTTATATGCAAGTGAACATGTCGAACAAGTAATATAATGATAAGAAAGATATCGTCCTACAAAGATTGGTGATTACTAGACCAACTAATTACTAACGGTGAATAACTCCTAGAATTTATCTAACAAATTCAAATTGATAGAGAATAAACTAACCAACTAAATTTAATAAAAATAAATACGCAAAATATGTTAGAGTGTCCTATTTCACCATAACTATGAGGTACTAATGTAGATTATGTATGCTTGCAAGAGGGATAATATCTATGTGATGGCGGAATCTCTTAATTTATTCACTATTCTATATCTAGGTATAGCAAACCTACTTAGTTCATTAATTCACTATATCTCTATATGTGAATTGAAACAAACCAAATGCATTAGGATCTATGAACATTCCCAGTTTACACCGAAAGCCACACAAATAATATGGTATATGTCTATCCATATTTAATTTATGGTTACATATTACAAGAAGCAACTGCATATCATCTCTTGTCGGTCTCAAACATGCAAATCAGATTATTCAAGTGGTAGCTAATCACTTAAAAGCATTAAACATAGTAATATGCAACTTCACATAAACAAAATATCTTGCAAAACATAACAATCATAAGATTGATACCATCATAATTAGGTTACACCGTAGCTCTAACAAAAATAAACTAAAACATAAAGAAATAATGAGGAAGAACAATAATAAGAAACAAAGAAGGCATCTTGAATCCAAGAACAAGAAGTCTGTCACCCTTTTTGTCTTCTCTTCAAGAAAACCTTGAATTCTTGGCCTCTCTCTTGAGTTATGCTCAATTTCCTTCTCTCTTTTCTTTTGCCTATTCTCTTCTCTTAAATAGGGTTTGGGTTTAAACTTATCCCCTATCCTAGTAGAATTGGGTTTTAGAGATCTAAAACAATTGGGTTTTAAACTCCTAAATTAATTAGGATTTGAATTCCCAACATGACTGGGTTTTCTAAATAAATAGAAAATCCAATAACAATAGAAAATCTAATAACAATCATCCAAAGCCCAAGCCCATCTTGACTCTCTTGATCTTGATATTACGATTTTGCCACACAATAAGCATCAGGTTCTCCATGTTCATTCCTTTTCTCCTTGCCTCCTTGTGCTACATAAACAAGATAAAGTTAAGTAAATAAAAAGGAGTTCAAATGTTTTCTCACAATTATTAAAGTTATTTATTGCCTAAAATAGGTAAAATAACTCTATAAAAATAGAGTTATCAAAACCCCCAAACTTAACATTTTGCTAGTCCTCGAGCAAAAGCAATAAACAACATATGTTTTAGACATAACCCCTTCATGAAATTTTCTCATAATTGCTCAAACTCAACAATTCAAAGAAAAATATAACTTTCATCCAAACACCACTAATGTTTTATAAGATAAGATAGACTCTTAACTATGTTGACCACGTGTGTGTGTGTGAGTCCTTATCTTTTCAACTATATGCACTTCAAATAGATCCACATTAATATGCAATCTCTCAAAATCTTTAACCAAACCTCATATGTTTGCTTTTCATTCCTTTCTCCACTAATGTAAGCCAATCATCTAATCAAAAATCAATAGGACTTTTATAAGCTTGTAATGTAAGGCTAGGTTAGGGGTAAGATGAAAGTCATTTAGGCTTAATTCACCCATGAACACATTACTTTCTAGGATCTCATCAAAAAATCTTGTCACTTTCTACCATCACTTTTCTCATTCTTTTCTATCTAAAAATGCTTGATTTCACTTGGATTCTAACACTCACAAAGCCACAATCATGCTTGCATCAATAAAACAAGTAAAAGTACTAGACATGTAGTCACTAAACTCTTTTTTTGCCAATCATTTCAATTACTATGCAATGGCCTAATTCAAAACATTGAATGGCTTAAATATGATAAGGAATGATAAGAGGATTCCATTCTTAGGCAAATGTTGTACTTCCTTTCTTCTTCTTTTGTTTTTTTTTTTTGGCAGAAATGAAATACTATGCCCCACTTAATCATTGCAATCAATTTCTTCCCATGCTCCATCTTCCTTTCAACCTTTATTCATCTCAAACAAACTTCCATCCTACAAGTTAACATGTTCATGGGCGTGGGACGATAAGATAAGTTGTTCAAGGCTTATGGCTATATATACGTGGGTGTCATTAAAAAAAAAGGATAAGAATCAAGGCTCAGCGGGGTGACTGGTGATAAATAAATAGGGTTGGCTTGTTCAAACGATCCAAAGAATGGCCTAAATCATTTTCTCAATTCGATGTAGCTTAGGATTTTGCCTCAAGAGAAAATCAAACAAATTCTAAGATTCAGATGAGATCTAAGAAAATCACATACTTCACATGAATGTTCTCTAGAGATACATACAATTTAAAAAATGAAGGACTTTTAGTGCTCAATTGGTGGATCAACATAATCAAAATCACACTTAACTCACACCACAATTGCAGGTTTGAACAAAATCTATATCTTCCAAAGAATCACCAAGAATTCACAACATGGGATGTAATCATACAAAAAAATATTTCAATCAAATTTAGCACAAAGGTTCTTTCCCTACCCCCAAACTTGAATGAAGCATTGTCCTCAATGCAAAAAAAAAAGAAAGCAATAATAATGAAGGAATAGGAATGAGAAAACTCCCTTGATTGTAGGTCATATCCACATAGAGCTCTGAGGAGATGATGGTGACAAAACTTCTAATGAAAAGACTAAAACGAAATTGCTTGGGTTGCCTCCCAAGAAGTGCTTGCTTTATAGTTTTCAGCCAAACTATCCTGGATGTTGTTGCTCAAGGAGGATGAAACTGTAATAGTTTAGGAGACAGCTTGTGTTGTAAAATGGTAAAGCACTCTTCAATCAACCTCACTGTCTCATATATTTCCAACTTCCTTTTGTTCTCCAATATCTCTTTCAAAAAAATTTCGTAACTGAACATTTGAGTTGAAGCATCTGCAAAAATAATGTTAATGTGCAGTTTTGAAGATATATCAAGGAATTCCAAAAACTGCTTATCTTTTTCATGTTGCTGGAATCTGTGGGGAGATGGCATTGGAGGCATAAAGGGCATAGGATTTTCTGGAACAAGTTTGCTCCTAGGTGCCTCCTCAAGTTGTATGCTGATAACTCTATTTTTATAGAGTTATTTGACCTATTTTTTAGGCAATAAGCAATGCAATTCTTATGAGAAAATATTTGAATTCCTCTTTATTTACCTAAATTTATCTTGTTTATGTAGCACAAGGAGGCAAGGAGAAAAGGAATGAACATGGAGAACCTAATACTTATTGTGTGGCAAAATCGTAATATCAAGATCAAGAGAGTCAAAATGGGCTTGGGCTTTGGATGATTGTTATTAGATTTTCTATTGTTATTGGGTTTTCTATTTATTTAGAAAACCCAGTCATGTTAGGAATTCAAATCCTAATTAATTTAGAAGTTCAAAACTCAATTGTTTTAGATCTCTAAAACCCAATTCTATTAGGATAGGAAGTAGGTCTAAACCTAAACCTTATTTAAGAGAAGAGAAGAGGCAAAAGAAAAGAAGGGGAGGAAATTGAGCACAACTCAAGAAAGAGGCCAAGAATTCAAGGTTTTCTTGAAGAGAAGACAAAAAGGGTGACAGACTTCTTGTTCTTGGATTCGAGATGCCTTCTTTATTTCTTATTACCATTCTTCCTTATTATTTCTTTATGTTTTAGTTTATCTTTGTTAGAGCTATGATGTAACCTAATTATGATAGTATGAATCTTATGATTATTATGTTTTGCAAGATATTTTATTTATATGAAGTTACATATTACGGAGTTTAATGCTTTTAGGTGATTAGCTACCACTTAGATGACTTGATTTGCCTGTTAGAGACCGAAAGGAAATAGCATGCAGTTGCTTCTTGTAATATGCAACCATAGATTAAATATGGATAGACATATACCATATTGTTTGTGTGGCTTTCGGTGTAAACTGGGAATGTTCATAGATCCTAGTGCATTTGGTTTGTTTCAATTCACATATAGAGATATAGTGAATTAATGAACTAAGTAGGTTTGCTATACCTAGACATAGGATAGTAAATAAATTAGGAAGTTCCGCCATCACATAGATATTATCCCTTTTGCAAGCATAAATAATCAATATTAATACTTAGTAATTATGGTGAAATCATATGCTCTAACATATTTCTTGTATTTTGTTTTCTTAGATTTAGTTAGTTAATCTATCATCTATCAATCTGGTTTGCTAGATAAATTCTAGGAGTTGTTCACCATTAGTAATTAGTTGGTCTAGTAATCATCAATCTCTGTGGGACGATATCTTTCTTATCTAAAACAATTGGGTTTTAAACTCCTAAATTAATTAGGATTTGAATTCCCAACATGACTGGGTTTTCTAAATAAATAGAAAATCCAATAACAATAGAAAATCTAATAACAATAATCCAAAGCCCAAGCCCATTTTGACTCTCTTGATCTTGATATTACGATTTTGCCACACAATAAGCATCAGGTTCTCCATGTTCATTCCTTTTTTCCTTGCCTCCTTGTGCTACATAAACAAGATAAAGTTAAGTAAATAAAAAGGAATTCAAATGTTTTCTCACAATTATTAAAGTTATTTATTGCCTAAAATAGGTAAAATAACTCTATAAAAATAGAGTTATCACATCCACAAATGATACTTCAGATATAAGCAGGGTATTAGAGTTACCTATGGTTCCCATGCCTTTTATCCTTCCTTTGAAGTTATCTCTAAAAGACACCATACCTCCATTTCTCAACTTAAGTGTTGAGAAGAGCTCCTTCATCCTAGTCATGTGTTGGGAAGAGCCACTATCCAGAATTCACATGTTTTGAGCTTTTTTTCCTTCACTTGTGCATTCAAAACCTGCAGAAACAAATTTGATCATTGAAGTGCTTGGTACCCTTTTTATTTTGGGTTTGTGAGTGTTAGTTGGACTTACAATTTTGACATTTTTAGGCACCCAAAGTTTCTTTACTTTGTAAGCCTTTCTAAGTCTGATAGGACATTTATTAGATATATGACCAACATAATTACAAAAAGAACATTTATTATAATTCAGCGGAATTGAACATTCTTTTTCTTTAAAGAAGTATGTAAATGTTTTTGAATTGTCATTTGACTTATATCCTAATCCAAATTTATCATATATACCTCTTTGTGAGTTTAAAATCTTATCTAACATAACACTTCCATTTGAAAATCTTTCTAACAGCAAGTTATTAGCATCAAGTTTTAATCTTAAGTCCCTATTTTCTTTCTCTAACTCATGAACTCTACTTTTAAGATCATTAACATTTACATATGAGTTATTATCAACATGTATTTCAAAATCAGAACATAAGCTACTACCACAAGATGTGTATGTTTCTATGTTCATGTATTCAGATACATTGTGTTCTTTATGTATATCATTCATATATGCATCATATTTCACATATGCATTAGTAGGAATACTAATATTATCATGCACCAAGATTGAAGTATTTTTCTATTAAGTTTCATCTCTACATGCAACCATTAATATACTTTGATTATTATGCACAGCAGTTAAAGCATTTTGATTTTCATGAACAACAGTTAAAATTTTCTATTTTTCAAACTTATTTTTGGCTTTTAGCTTTCTATACTTATTTTTAAATTTGTTTGCATAATCAACTAAGTTCGAGAAGGCATTTTCTAAACCAATATTTATATCAAGAGACAGTTCAGAATCACTTACCTCAATATTCTCTCCCTCAAGAGTTGTTATTACGGTTAGGCATAGATGTGCAACCTCTTCTTGAGTTTCTTCATCGAATGAAGAGTTTTTATCATCCTAGGTAGCAAGCATAGCTTTCTTTTTGTTCTTGCTATTCCTCTTCTTGATCACCGGACAATCAACCTTGATGTGTCTCGGTTTTCTACATTCATAGCACACATTTTCCCTAGGTTCATTTGCTTCTTTTCTCCTAGTTTGTCCTACGTTTTTACTTAATCTTTTTCTTAGAAACTTCCTAAATCTCCTAGCTATAAGAGCTACTTCATCATTTTTTTATTCTTCCTCTTCAACCTTTTCTACCTTTACTTTAAGTGCAAGTGATCTTTTATTTTCCTTCTCTTTTTCTCTTCTCATGAGTTGCATTTCATGAGTTTGAAGGGAACCTAGCAAGTCATCTAAGGTCAGCACATCTAGGTCATGAGCCTCTTTTATAGTCATCTTCTTAGGATACCAACTTTCGGGTAGGGACACTAACATGTTTCTCACCATTTCCTCATTTGTGTAGGTTTTTCCTAACAATTTAAGTTCAAAAATAATCTCAGTAAATCTACTAAACATGTTACTAATAGTTTCAGAATCTTTTATAACAAACAAATCATAGTCATGTGTAAGCATAGTAACTTTAGAAGACTTTACCTTTTTGGTTCCTTTATAGATGACCTTCAACTTATCCCAAATCTCTTTATCGGTGAGGCAAAAGGACACTTTGTTAAACTCATGTACTCTAAGACCACTATAAATCATATTCATAGACTTAGTGTTTAACCCCATTAGTTTAGCTTTATTTTTAGTCCACTCATCAGTCACGGGTAAGACTATACCCTTCTTAATTACTTGCCAAGCTTCTAGATCTTAACTTATTACAAAGACTTACATTAATTGTTTCCAATGCCTAAAATTAATGTCATCAAACAATGGAGGTTTGTTAAACCCTGTAACAGCTAAACCTTTGTCAGAAGCCATAGTATGGATCTACTCTAGGACGTTAATCCTCTTAATTAGAGAACCTAGCTCAAGATACCAATTGTTAGGTTTTATGGCTTAACAAGAAGGGGGTTTGAATTGGTTAAGCTAAGACTCGGTCACCACTTTTTGAACTTCTAAAATGGTTCTAAGTGTTCATGCAACTCATACAAATGTAGCAAGTATATAGTAAGCAAACTCTAAGCAAGTAACACACTGATTTGCAACAAGACAACAAGCTATTATCAAGTAGTTGACAAATGAATTAGCAAGTAAGACAGCAAGCTAATATCAAGTAAAAGATAAGGTAATTAGTAACAACCAATAAGTAAGATATGAGTCAATAGAGGGAAGAAGAACACCAGATTTACCATGGTGGTTCGGCACTCAGTCCTTGAGTCCTACGTCCACCCTTTTCTCCTTCAATCCAACCGATTGAAGTCTCCTTTACTCAAACAAGATTAGTAGAAAACATTCTCCCTAATCCAACCAATTCCTTCTCAAAGAAATTCTCAAGTATAGTTACAAGATATGATCAAAAGATTATGTACAAGTGCAAATCCCCAAATAATGTAATAGTTTATGAGATATTGCTAATCAAAGGAGCTATTCAAGTATGAATAATGAAGATTAAAGCTCCTATCGCAAAACCCCCAAATTATAACAAATTAGGGTTTTGGATTTCTTACAATGTTTATGTGTAATAAGTATTTTGAATGTAATTAGCACATAAACAAAGTCATATAAGGTACAATCAATGGTATAATAAAAAAATAAATCAAGTAATCGAATATCACCAAAACCTTGTGAGTTATCGAGAGATGAACTAGCTTGAGTAAATGATCGAGTGAGCTCGAAGATTGAAACTCTGTTGAGATAACACTTCAAATAGTTGTAAATCGTCGACCCTCTCTTTAAAAACAAGTTCTCGTCTTATAAAAGATAAATCTAGGGCATTTTTTTTATATTAAACCTGAACCTGTAGCTTTCTTCCCATTAGAGCCTCATCATCAACCATCAAATTAACTTCACATATCTTCTTTGAATAAAAAATTCGACTGTTCTGACACACATCTCCTCCAAAATCCTCCTGTTGAGGATTCGGTCACCTGAGGAGCTTGATGCCTCTCTCTCAGCCTTCATGTTTTGAATAAGGATTAGGGCACACTAAGGTCAAGTCGCTTAAGTGATTCCCTCACTTAACTAAATGGTGCGCTTTACTATGATGCAGGTTGTGAAACACTTAATCAAGCAAGCGGGCCATGAGATATAGGTGCGGGCTGTGAGACATAGATGCAGGCCGTGAGTAACTTGCATGATGAACTGAACCTTAAGTTACTTAAACAGTCTAGCAACACATAAGCATGCAAGCTTAGATTTGATCCAACATATGGCTTTACTTGAATTAATATCAAGCTTGGATAGAAACTCCTCATAGATTGATCTTTGAGTATGTTCCTACAAATGCATAAAGCCAAGTATCATTTTTCTTAAATATATTCAAATATATTTTTCAACATCATCCATATAAGATATTTCTCAAAGTCACTTTATGAAGATGTTTTATGAAGAAATGTAGGAACCTAGCTACTTTATAATATCATTGATTGATATTATAATTTGTATAGCTTTTACTTATGATTTTCTCTTGCACATATGAAAAACATTTTTCAAGAAATAATTCACAAATAGATTTTGTCACAGCAAAACCCTTATGTTCTAACACCTTTTTCCATGAAACCTAGTGAATACTAATAGATTCTCTATTGCTTTATAAAACTTTGAGGCATAACCACTAATAGGATATGCATTAGTATAGAGCTCCAATTAGCAATCTAACCACTAATAGGATATGCACTAGTATAGAGCTCAACACATTCTTAATTAGTGTTAGTTTGCCACCATGTAACAAAAGCTTGGATTTCCAATTATGAATTCTCTTTTCAAGCTTGCTAAATATTATTCAAAGTACTAAATTTTATCTTTGCCTTTAAAAATAGTAACTCCAAGGTACTTGAAAGGTAATTTCTCTTGCATAAAACTACTTAAGGCCTAATTACAAGCTGTTCTAGTTGGGAGAATGTTTTAAGACATTGTGAAATAAGTCTTTTGTTTGCTAACTTTTTGTCCATTTTGCTCCACATATTCATAAAATAGTCTCAACAAATTAGTTAGAGAATTAGGGGTACCTTTAATAAAATGTAGAATATCTATTAAGTATAATGGCAAACCAAAAAAGGGGGTTGAATTAGTTTTTGAATTTTTTCCCTTTAACAATATTTTTCCAAACAAGATAATTACTAGAACATGCAAAAATTAAGGTGCAAACAAACAACACACACAAGACACAGTTTTACCATGGTGGTTAAACCCTCGCACCTATGTCCATCTTCTTCTTCTTTCAATCTAATTGATTGAAGTCCACTTTACTCACTACTCAGGAGAAAACATTCTTCCACACTTTATAATCCTTTCACCAAAGGATTACAACACAACTTGGTTACAAAGAAGGCTTTCTCAACCTTATACAAAGCAAATCCCCTAAGATATATAGTTTGTATGGGATTTTGCTAAACTAAGAGTTTTGTAATAATAAAAGATTACAAACAAAGTCGTAATCATGAAAACCCCAATTTATGGTGGACTTAGGGTTTCAGATTTATAAGAAAATGTATGTACACAACAATGATATCAATAAGATCAGCATATACACAAACAATAACACAAATGATCTTGTAGAATAATAGAGTAATGGAGAACTTCACCTATATTTCAAGAGAGCTTAAGCTATATGTTAGAAATATTGCTATTTCACTATTGTTTTGATGATGAAAAGGAAAAAGGAAATATTTCATGAAAGAAAAATTTAGTGTTAATTATCTTTCATGACTTATGTGTTATAAATTATAATAATCATATTATTTAATATATTTGTGAAAGTATTATTAGGAAGAATAAATGATTTAATATTTAATGTCATTATTTGTTTTACAAGAAAATTATCTTTCATGACTTATGTGTTATAAATTATAATAATCATATTATTTAATATATTTGTGAAAGTATTATTAGGAAGAATAAATGATTTAATATTTGATGTCATTATTTGTTTTACAAGAAAATTAACTTGTGAATTTTCTTGTAGGAAAATGTTCCAAGTAAAGACCAAAAAGAATTAGCTTTAATCAAGTTTAATGGATCAATCTGTTTACAGCATAACCCAATGTGAATGGAACAAGGCTAATGTGACATGGATCCAATAAGCAGTCCAGCCCACATGAAGCGCGACCCACGTAAACACGGACCAAGCCCTATACGCATGACCCGTTGAAGCCTACCTGCATATGAGTGACCCAGAAGCTTCTCCTGACCCATGAGTTAATTAAGTGACCCGCGCATGACCTAGAAGGCTTAGGTGACCCGCGAACCTGATTAAGCACCCGCATGCCCAAACACAGCTCGACCCGCGACCCAGCTTGACGCCGCCACTTTGCCGGTAAAATTGGTCACCGGAAACTTATCCAATCAAGCTGCAAAAGGGTTCGTTGGAAAGCTAGTAAAGAGAGGAACAATTCTGTGAAAGAAAATCGAAGACCCACTACTCATAGAAGATCAAATTGAAGAGATTAAGGGTGTTCTTCCTGTTCTTGACCTGACTGCTCAAAAGAAGAATTGGAAGCAAGTTAAAGAGGATATGAAGCTGAAATCATAGGGATTCTGTAGTGCAGAAGATGCTCCATTAATTTGTGAAGCACCCACAAAAGACTGCTTCAAGATTGAAGAAGAATTGAGGAAGAATCTTGATGAGATCCGAGAACCCGACCCATGACCTGAATAAGCTTCACGAAATCTGATTTAAAGAAGCAACTAAATGATGCGTTTTGAGAGCATGTTTTAACCAGAACAGAGAAGCTACTTACTTAGAAGACTCTGCCTCTCCAATGGCTTGAAAATCAGGCTTAATCTCTCCATAACGGGAAGAAATTCTGAGCAAGTCATAATGGATATATTTGGAGATTAAAAGGTGCGTTCTATATATTCATCTTGCAAGGAAAAACAAAATAGAGTTATTGTTGAAGTTGCTGATATCTTGAGAAACGAAAATCTGCTTTGAGAAGAAAAAGATCAATCTGAAGCTTGAGCTAAAAAGAAATCTTGGTGAAGTTCTTTCATTCCATTACTTTAACAGATTGCTTGAGATTTCTAATTGTATATGTGCTGATTAGATTCTGAATATTATTGTGCACATATACTTGTTTGTAAATCTGAAACCCTAACTTTATTATCATTTGGGGGTTTCGTGATTAGGGCTTGATTAGCTATTTGATTGTCTTTAGAAAGCCCTTAACTTAGCAATCTTCCATATACATATCATATCTTAAGGGAATTGCCTAAGTTTGTAAAAGGTTTGATAAACCTTAACTTGTTAATGTGTGTTGAGGCACATATTATATTGTAATCCTTGAAGAAAGGATTGTATAACTCCTTGAGAAGGAGTTGGAAAGTGTGGGGGAACGTTTTATCTTAACTTTGTAGTAAAGTGGACTTTAACCGGTTGTGTTAAAGGAGGAGGGTGGACGTAGGGCTCAAGGGTTGAGTGCCGAACCACCGTGTAAACTTGTGTATCATATCTCTTATGCTCTGATTTGTCACTGTTTGATAAGACCTTGTTTGACAATAACTTAGAACAATTTAAAGCACATCAAAAAGGGGACAAAGATTTTGATCTAGACTTAAAACCAATTCAACCCCCCCTTCTTGGTAAGCCATAAAACTCAACACTATCAAACTCTTTTGCTATACTTTTATATTCAGATTTTCTTCTCCAATGATCATGTCAAAGCACTTTTTTTTTTCTTTCACTTTATATGAGGAATGCACCTTTTTCGCTTGAAAACTAGCACTTTTGACTTCCTTATATTTTCTTCCTCTTAAGAGCCTACCTGTAATGATTTTCAAGTGTAGAGAGTAGAGCATCGTCAGGACAAAGGCTTTACTTTTTCACTACGCAACTTCAAGGAAGCGCTTTGCTATAAATGGCATAAAAAAAAAATGCACCTTTCACTTCACAAAGAGTTGTTCTTGTTGAATATATTTAGATGTTGAAAATATTTGAAAAATGATATTTACATGTGTTATTTAAACAAATCTTGTACCAACAAAAATTGTGGAATGTATGTAGAATAAATAATCAAAATAATGATTATTTTTCAATAAAACGTTCCCACATAACAGAAATTGTCTCACACCAAAATGTTTCCGAGGAAATATTTCTCTAAAGCTTTCTATTAAATATTTTTGTCATAAATATTGATTTTTGGAAATAGTTAAAATCTATCCAAGCATTTTATGAATTTTGGACTTCACATTAATTTGAAAATTAATTTTATCCTTTTGGATGCACATATATTTATCATGAATCATTGATTGTCTAGCATACATGTTTTGTCAAAAATCATTGAATAGCTTGAAAGGATTAAAAGAAGTAAGCTATAAAAGGAAAGCTCTCCATCTTAATCTAGAAATATAAAAGCATTTCTAGTGAAATGGTGTATTTCATTTTGGTAAAGCTAAGAAAAAGGTAAAAACCAAAGGAATATTGGGGTTGAGCTACAAAGCTATTATGCGCCACACACCTTCTTTCTTTCTCCATTTTGAAAACCTAAATCTTCTTTGTAAATCAAATTCGATTGAATGACAAGTTACTTGAAAGAGAATCAAGAGTTTTTGATGGCTCAATGGTAAGATTTCTATTCTTAAAAGTTGATTGATTTTATGAGCTTATATATACTAATAGCTAGGGTTTAGTTTTGAAACACATGACTTTTTGAAAGAGCATCGATCATATTCTTATGAGATAATCTTTGCAGAATAATCCTTATATTATTGCAATACAAGCTACTTGGTAACCTCTTTTTGTTTTGAAATTGCTTGTTCATTCATATTCTATTGTTATGAAAGTCAAGGCTGATTATAGTGATTGTTTCAAAAGTATCCTAGATTGATTGCTTATGAAATCATTTGATTGCATTGGTAGCCGGCTCTTAATACATCTTGTTATGTGTCTTGTTGTTTGGTGAAATCCTACATACAAGTGTACGTGTCCAATAAGTAATATAATGATAAGTATGAGTATCGTCCCACAAAGACTGGTGATTACTAAGCTAACTAATTACTAATGGTGAATAACTCATAGAATTTATCTAGCAACTCAAATAGGTAAAACATGGATTAACTAACTAAATTTAACCAAAAATTGATAATTAAAACATGTTAGAGCGTCCAATTTCACCTAATTACTGGATACAAATGTAGATCATTTATGCTTGTAAGATTGATTCTACTCATGTGATGGCAAAATTTCCTAATTTATTCACTATCGTATGTCTATGTATAGCGAACCTACTTAGCTCATTAACTCATTATATTACTCATTATAGTTCTACATGTGAATTGAAATCAACTAAGTGCATTAAGATTTGTGACTATTCCAGTTTGCACCTAAAGCCACAAAAACAATACGGTATATGTCTATCCATATTTAATTTATGGTTACACATTATAATAAGCAACTACATATCATCTCCTATCAATCTCAAACATGCAAATTAAATCATTTAAGTGGTAGCTAATCATTTAAAAGCATTAAACATAGTAATATATAACTTTATATAAACAAAATATCTTACAAAACATAACAATCATAAGATTCATACCATCATAATTAGGTTACATTGTAGCTATAGAAAAAGTAAACTAAAACATAATGAAATACTAAGGAGGAACACTAAAAAGAATAAAACAAGGCATCTTGAATCAAAGAACAAGAAGTCTATCACTGTTTTTGTCTTCTCTTCATGAAAACCTTGAATTCTTAGCCTCTCTTTTGAGTTGTGTTGAATTTCCTCCCGCATTCTTTTGCCTATTCTCTTCTCTTAAATAAGGTTTACGTTTAGACCTATCTCCTATCCTAGTAGAAGTATGTTTTGGAGACCCAAAACAATTGAGTTTTAAACTCCTATATTAATTAGGCTTTGAACTCTTAACATGATTAGGTTTTCTAATTATTTAGAAAATCCAACAACAACGAAAAATCTAATAACAATCATCCAAAGCACAAGCCCATCTTGATTTTCTTGATCTTGATATTTTGACCATATTTTTCCATATAATAAGCATCAGGTTCTCCATGCTTGTTCTTTTTCTCCATGCCTCCATATTCTATAAAAACAAGGCAAATTTAAGTAAATAAAGAGGAATTCAAATATTTTCTCATAAGCATTGCATTATTTATTGCCTAAAAATAGGTAAAATAACTCTATAAAAATAGAGTTATCAATTGTTTGGAAAAAAAGGGAAGAAAACACGTCGCACATGTCGCACGCGCTACTGTATGTTGCCATTCACTGCTACCATTCTTCATAGAAAATGGGCCACACATTGCCCACTGATTTTTTCTCTTAAATGCACATTTTCTTTTTCTTCTCTTTCCTTACTACTCTCACGTGAGTTTCTCCACATGTGACAATAATCTTTTGTTCCCTTTTTCATGGTTTTCTGCTTCTTTTCTCTTGTTTTTCTGCTTATATTGGGTTTGCTGTATAACAAACAAAACTTGAATTAATATGGATGATTATAAACATGCTTGAACAAATATTATATTATATTTTGCTTAATATAAACAAAATAACCCTATGAGAAATAATCAAGGAAACAACTTTAACTCACTATTATATTCTCTAAATCTTATAATGAGTTAAAGTTGTTTGCTTGATTATTTCTTAGGGATTGAATTTGAGACAAGATACAAGAGACACATAGATTTAATATTATTCATTTTGAGTCAACACTGCTCTTTGCAAAAGGAAAAGAAACATATCATTGTGTAATTTTGATATTAAGCTGTGTGGCTTGGTATGGTTTTTGTAACTATTAAGCTTTTTGTGTGTGTGTGTGTTTTTTTTGTTAAGGCCATTTGTGGTCTAAATCATATTGTATTGTTGTTAAAAGCTGAGTTGGGATTTTTTTTTGCGAAGTGAATTGTGGATCTTTGTGTTTAATAAACAAAAAATTAAGGTATACTAAATTACGGGACTATAACTCTCATAAGGTAGTGAAAGGGCTTTCTTACTATTGGTAAGAAGGGGTGGAAATAGGTTCAAATGGAGGTTGAACCACCTAAACATTTCTTAGTGTACTTTTAATTTGGTTATTTTTGACTAATTGTAAAAAAATATTAAAATATATAAGAATAACCCAGTCCAACCCCTCTTATTAGGTTAATTCATATCTAACAATTTAAACTTCTTTGAACAAAATCAGAAAATTTGCTCGTTAGAGGAAACCTATGGAGTTATTTTTATGTTGTAGAAAGGTATAGAATAATATTAAGATATTGCTTTGTTTTGGTTCAAAAACCCTTAAAAAAATGCACTATTTTGTTAATTTCTTCATAAGATCTTTACAGAGCTAATTCAGGTCATGGGTTGAGTTTTCGAGTTTTACCATTAATCTTCCTTAATCTTCTTCAATCTTGAATCAAATATTTATGGGCTAGTCTTGAATCAATAGATCAGTTTCTTCCTCTAACAAACCCATGTGATTTTAGCTTTTAAAACACTTGATTTTGTCACTTATTGCTCAATCAAGCAAATTGGTTGTGGATCACAAAGAACACTTCATGGGTGATTTGATCTTCTATTGATGTTGGAATCATAAGTCTTTCTTCATAAACTTCTTATACACTTTTATACCTTTCAAATAAATCAAATTTTGGCTTCAATGGTGGTCATCTGATTTGCTCCTGAAGTAAGGTTGTCAAGCAGGTTGTAGACGTGTCATACGAGCTTTTAGGCTGACTAGGATTTATGGCTTCCACATTTTGCTTGAGTTCTAGTCCTTCACAGGTGAAGTAGGTTGTGGGTCACTCTAGATTTCTCACATGGTTAGCTTGCTCACTAGGTCGTAGGTGAGGTAGGTTGCAGGCAATGGGTCTTGTAGTTCAAGTCATTCATAGCATCTAGGTTATGAGTTGGGTCATGCAAAAGAAAGACTGGATTGTGCTAAAGGCATCTGGGTCACAAATTGGGTTGTGGGTTGGGTCACACATAATAGCTAGAGTAAACTTATTTTGAATTAGACTTAAATGCATGTGGCCTTTGGGCTGTAGGCTTTTGGACTGGATTTGTATTGGATCACATCATGCTTGTTCATGGGATTAGGCATGAACTACATTATGCTACATAATAATTGGATTGTATTTTGACTAGGTTGCATAAGATGGTTGCAACATATATTTGCCCTCATCATTCATTTTTAGCTTTCTTGGATTTTTCCCTACAAGAAATAATAAGAAGAATATTTATTCATTTTCCTTTCGATAATTCCTTCACAAATGTAAACAATTATTTAAATTATAATATGATTATTATAATTTATAACCCATAAGTCATGAAAAGTATTTAATAGCAGACCATTATTGCTAAAATCAAGAAGGACATGAAAGGGAAGATTTCATTTACTAGAGAAGTAGGGCCTATTAATTGAAATAAATTCTTGCAAGAGCTTTGAAATTTTTCAAATGCAGTGTTTAAGCCTAAATGTTGATGTTGTAATTGAACAATCTTATAATTTTTTACGGTAATATATAATTCTTGACATTTCACAAAAAAAGTATTTAACAATAAAATATTTGTCACATCAAAAATACATTTTCAAGAAATAAGTCCTTTTTCCTCTTTATTATCATCAAAATAATAATGAAATAGCAATATTCCTAACAATATCATCTGCAGAAAGAAGATGAGAAACCCCATTGAACTTGTAATCCCTTTTATATTTGCCAATCTAGCCTTGTTCCATCATATAGTTCTACTTTTTATTAAATGCCTCTTGTCCAAGAATAAAAATGTTAAAGGACAAATAATTACCTTGCCGTAGACCTCTAGTGGACCTAAAAAAGCTTGATATATATCCTTGGATCTGAATGAAAAACCAATCATTGAACCAACAACAAAAGATCATATCATACCATTCATTGCATAAAAACCTATATAAGACTTTAAGCACACCCATAAATTCCATTATATCATTTGTTTTCCCCATGTCAACTTTAACCATTTCATTCCCATAATTCTCACCAGCTACAGTTATTGGTCGATCTAGTTCATTAATCATTTCTTTGGCAATTGCTACATTCTCATGAATACTCCTACCTTTCACAAGGCTTGATTGCTCTTTGGAAATTAACATGGTAGGATGTTAGAGAGCTTATCATTTAATAACTTTGTGATAATCTTATAGCAAAAATTGAATAGATTAATGGGTCATAAATCCTTAAAAGCTCTTGGGTGATCCACCTTAGGTATAAAAGCAAAAGTGACCACAATTATACCTTTTGTAAACTAACCCCCCTAAAGAAATCTCCCTTTACTACCATTATATCTTCATTAATAATGTCCTTGGTTGTAACAAAGAAATTCTTGTAAAACCATCCAAACTAAGAGTAATTCTGTGCTTAAATCTTGGATTAATCCACACACTTGTTCCCATTCATGCATTTGGCATAATTCCTAATTTTCATCTTCAATAACCAAGCTAAGAGCATAATGCTAGAAATCAAATTTGTGTCTATCTTGCTTAGAATATCTTAAATGCTACTAGTTAGGTGAATATGTCACTTCAGTTAGGAGGTTTAAGAAATAATCTACTGCCATTGAAACTAGTGTCTTTTGATGAAAAGAATAGGTACCATCAGGCAACTCCATACTCTAAAAAGCTTGCTTGTTCTTAGCATTTGTACATGCATGGAAGTATGCAGAATTTCTATCTCCTTCTATCAACCATTTAACTCTAGCTTTATTTCTGAGCTTTCCTTCCTTAATGGCCAATTGCCCTACCAACTAATCTTGATTTTTATATTCCTTATGGATTTGATTAGACCATGCCAATTGTAAAGACAATTCTAACTATAGAATTCTATCATCTAATACAACAATCTTCTAGATTTGATCCTTAAGAAATCTTCTATCTCTTCATATCAAATTAACATGGACCAACCTTGCTTGAAATTTGGCCCATGGTGTATTCCTTTGTGCAACTAGCCACTTTCTACCAAGCATGTCCAAAAAGTCAAGCCCCCACACCCAATGGCTCTTGAATTTAAATTACCTTTTATGTCTCCTCCTTTCATCCAACTTTAAAACAAGGAGTGGTTAGACAATAATCTTAGACTATGAATGGGTTTAAAAGTAGGAAAGTGATGGGTTACAACAAGATTAACCAAAAACTTGTCTAGTCTAATCCAAGTTTAACTAAGACCCTACATATTGCTGCTCCATGCAAACTTTTCTCTTTCAAACCCAACGTCCATGAGACCAACTTGAGTAATAAATTAACAAAATTGATCAATACCCTTCATAGGTTATGGTTAACCACCTAGCTTCATATCTTGAGAGGTAATAGTGTTAAAGTCTCCTCCTATAAACCAAGGCTTGTCCTTAGGCGCCACACTAATTAGCTCTCACCACAAAAGTTCCCTATCTCTAGGATTTGTGTTGGTATAAACCATAATCAACACTACACTACCTTGTTGTGTCTCAACTGCCATAGTGACAAATTGAGCATGTAGTTTCAAAAACGTTTTCCAAAACAACCAAATGTAGTAGCTGATTAGGTAATAGTGAGCAAAATTAACCATATGTAACCTAAGTGTAGTTCCTTGAATGTTATTAAAATAAATCTTTGGTTCTAATAGTGGAACCAAAGATACATCCAAACTCTTAATTTCTTGATGCAAAAAATCTATTTTTGTTAGGTTCCATATTAGAGTATGGAACATTAAAATTAACATTTAGGAGGAAAGGAAGGCTTGACATGGGGGTTGCCAAGTATCACATTAACATTACTAGTCTCACCCCTAGTCAACATTATACCATCTGGCAAGGGGTATTGACATCCTCAAATATTGGTGGATCTAGAGAAGAAGGGCTTTTAGGCCTTTCCTTCTAAACATCATTATTCACCATTTTGTGAAAAGAAAATTCCCCTTCCTTTAATTGGTTAGCAAGCATATGAAACGAATATGCATTTTGTACATTCTGCTTACCTTTATCTTGGTTGGCTTTTAATGAGGTGAATTTGGTAGTAGACTGACCACTTGACTTTGTAGAAGAGGGCATCACATGATGCTTGCCTTCCATGTCAACTTTTGCCATATTCTATACTTTGGGATTGTCTTTAAGCTAGTTGACTTGTGTTTGAGACCAATACTTCCCTCTAAACAAGGTCTTATCATGCCATTTTAGGGTTTTCCCATTTTTTTCTCATTTCCACTATGCATCCTTATGCTCCATAAACAAGGAAAATATGACTAAATGTAGAAAAATTCAGATGTTATGTCACAAAATAGTTAAAATAACTTCATAACAATAAATTTATTTGTTGCATAAAATAGTTAAATAACTTCATAACAATAAATTTATTAACATGTCTCAAAGGTGGTAAAATAACTAGATGCATGCTAATGCATAAACATATTTATTTCAATATGTCTACACATCCCTACATAGAGCCTTAAAATTGAAGAGAGGTAACAAAAAATTCTAATTGGCAACATGCATGGTAGATGAATATGTTGTCCTTCTAAAAAAAAAAAAACATGGGAATTAGTACTACCACATCCCAATGTTATTTCCATTAGATGTAAATGGGTTATTCAAATGTCACTTTGATGGCACTTTAGAATGCTATAAAATGTTGCTAGTGGCAAAAGCCTTCACCAAGGTCTTGACATCAAGTTTTTAGAAAAGTTTTAGTTTCATTGCTAAACCTATAACAATATGACTATTCTTGCCATTGCATACTAAAAAATTGGATGATCAAAACAATTAGATGTCAAAAATGCCTTTCTCCAGGCCAATCTAGATGAAAAGGTCTATAGGTCAAGGATTTTTTGATCTTAAACTTTCCCATTATGTATATTGCTTACGAAGGTCTCTTTATGGTTTAAAACAAACACCTTGTCCATGACATCAATGTCTCAATCAATTTCTAATGAAAATTGGTGCTATATAGTTCAAAGTTAGCTTTATTTATTTATTTATTCTTTATAAACACACATATGCCTTTTCCTTATCCATGTGAATGACATAATATTTAGGGGAAATTTGAATGCCCCTTTATCCTAGATCCTTCACAAGCTTTAACACGAGTTTGATATAAAGGATCTTGGAATATTACACTACTTCCTTGGTATTAAAGTACAATCCACACTCTTTAGCTCATTGCTTCACCAAGAAATTTTTTTACTCCTTGTTATTCATCATGCCAAAGTGGATGATGCATGTGTGTTTCCATGCTTTGTACAACCACTTATCATTCATCAATAAACAAAGGTGATACTTTCCATGATCCTACTCATTATAGAAGTATTGTAGGCATATTACAATATCTTATATTAATTGATAACTCTATATTTTATAGAATTATTATTATTATTGTAGGTAATATTTAATATAGTTTTTATTAAATTATATTTATATATATATTTTATTTTATGCAGCAAACTTAAAATATAAGAAAAATGAAGAAAAGAAGCACAAAACCAAAAGAAAATGAGAAAAGAAGGAGAGGGGCTGAATAGAGGGCCTTTTATCAGGCCATCATCTAGTGGGCTTTGGACATAAAAGATCGGGCTTTTGGGTCATGAATGGAGTGGACCGCAAGGGAGTGAAAAGAGAACTAGTTGAGGCTTTGGTGGACAAGAGGGGAGAGAGAGAAAGTGAGTGCACAATCGGAAAGAGAAGGGAGTTGCCGGATGAAATAGAGGGGTATGGGGAAGGAATGCCAGTTTGGGAAGGTCACGCGACAGTGGATCGGAATGCCGTCTGCGTTCGTCTCCTTTGGTGACCGAAGTTTGAGCAAAAGGGGCTTCACGCGGCACGTGACCCATTCTAACGACTACAGAGCCCTTTTTTGGCGATTTTCGGGTGTTTTATGGTGAGGAAGGAAGGGATCTACAATCTTGGCATGATTTCTGGCAGTTTTGTGGCAATTGCGTGCAGTTTTTGGTGAAGAATGGGGAACGCCGTCTGGACCTTCTTCGTTAGATCTATGCATTTCTAGAGTGGATTTGAAGGATTTCTCGGTAGATCAGCACTCCAAACGTCCTCTTTGGAATTTTCTGGTGATTTTTGTGAAAACCAACGGCGGACGATAGCAGCGCATGGCGGTAGACGGCGACACATGTCATTGGCGCATGGTGGCGCATGCAAAAGTGAGTGACGATGCGTGGTTGTTCATTGTTTGTTTCATTTTTCAGATAGAACTTGCTTCTCCCCCTGATGTGCAGATTTGTGTAGCCTTTTTGTGATTTGAAGACATTTTTGGTGATAGTTTAATGTTTTTAATTTACAGAATGTGTTGTTTAATTTCTTGCACTGTTTTTATTTGTGTAAATATGTTGTTTTAGTTTATTGTGTTAGAGCTACAATGAACTTAATTATAAAGGTATGACTGGTATGATTATTTATGTTTTGTGAGACATTTTATGAATGTAAAGTAGCATATTACAGAGTTTAATGCTTTTAGGTGATTAGTTATCACTTAAATGATCTCATTTGCATGTTAGAGACCGACAAGAGATAACATGTAGTTGCTCTTGTAATATGCAACCATAAATTAATATGGATAGACATATATACCATATGATTTGCGTGGCTTTAGGTGTAAACTAGAATATTCACAAATCGTAATACACTTAGTTCATTTAATTCATGGGTAGAAATATAATGAGTTAATGAGCTAAGTAGGTTCGCTATACCTAGACATAGGATAGTGAATAAATTAGGAAATTCTGCTATCACATAAGTAGAATTAATCTTGCTAGCATGGATGATTGACATTTGTATATAGTAATTAAGTGAAATCGGATGCTCTAACATGTTTTGTTAATCAAGTTTAGATTAAATTTAGCTATTCAGTTCATGTTTTATCACTTTGATTTGCTAGATAAACTTTATGAGTTGTTCAATGTTAGTAATTAGTTGGTATAGTAATCACTAGTCCCTATAGGATGATACTCTTACTCATCATTATATTACTTGTTCGACATGTACACTTGCATGTAGAATTTCACCGAACAAGTTTTTGGCACCGTTGCTACTACTGATTAATATTAGTACCGAATAGCTTCTTAGTTTAATCTAGCTTCTGTTGCTTTTATTTTATTTCTACTTTTAATCTTGTGTTTTGTTGCAGAAAAAAGACTAAGATGGAGAACAATGATGGTACATGTAGACTTCTAAAGGATTATACACCATCATTTTGGAATGCCACATCAAGCTTCCAGAGGCCTGCAATACAGGTAAACATCTTTGAGATCAAGCCTGTGCTCATCAAGATGCTTCAGAACTCCGTGCAATATAGTGGGCTACCAAATGAGTATCCAAAGCTCACATTAAAGCATTCCTTGAATTCTATGACATGATTGGAGATCATGAAGTTATAGAGGATATTATTAGGTTAAGGCTATTTCCATTTTCCCTTAGAGATACAACTAAAAATTGGTTCTCTTCATTTGCTATAGGATTGATTACTACATAGGATGATTTGGCTTAGAAATTTATTGGTAAGTTCTTTCCTTTCGCAAGATCTGTAAAAATGTGTAACGATATTTTCACTTTTGAGCAGATGAATAATGAATCATTGTATAAAGCTTGGGAAAGATTCAAGGAACTTCTGAGGAGATGTCCACATCATGGACTACCTATATGGTTATAGGTATAAACTTTCTATGATGGGTGTAATACAAATCTTCGTTTTGTAATTGATACAATTGTGGGAAGGAACTTACATAGCAGAACACCATAAAAGGCATTTAACTTTCTAGAGGAGATAACATTTGATAACTATTAGTGGTCTACTGAGAGACTATCAATGCATTAAGCAAGTGGAGTCCATGAAGTAGATATTTTCACCACAATGTGTGCACAATTGGAAGTGCTCGATAAGGAGATAGACAACCTAAGTATTCCAATCGTGAGACATCATAGTAGAGCATGTGAATTTTATGGTGGAGAACATGCAAGCACGGAATGTCAATTAGGTAATTCTTATGCTCATTATAATGATTGTGCTAATTTCGTTGGGATTCCTAGTAGGTCACAAAATGATCCTTACTCCAACACATACAATCCAGGATGGCATAACCATCAAAATCTTTCATGGAGTAATCCAAATGAGATGAGATTGCAACCAAAATTTGAGCAAACAAAAGAGGAGAAGCTTAATTGGGAAGATAAAATTACCAAATTGGCCATCATCACCAAATTGGCCATCATCATACAGAACGTTATAGAGAGGACTGAAGCTAGATTTCAAAAATAAGAAATGACCCTTCAGAGACAAGAAGCTTTAATAAAAAATTTGGAGATGCAGATGGGCCAGTTGATTAGCATGATTTTAAAGAAACAGAAGGGTCTTTTGCCTAGTGATGTGGAGAAAAGCCATATAAATACTACAAAGGCAATAACCCTGACAAGTGGCATGCAAGTGGGAGAAGCTGATGTTGACAAGGAGATTTTCAAAGAAATAGATAAGGATGTCAGCATACAATCGGATGAGGCACCTAGGAGCAAGCTTGTTCTAGAAAATCCTATGCCCTTTATGCCTCCAGCTCCATTTCCCCAAAGATTCCAGCAATGCGAAAAAGATATGCAATTTTTGGAATTCCTAGATATATCTTTAAAATTACACATTAACATTCCTTTTGCAGAGGCTCCAATTCAAATGTCCAGTTGTGCAGAATTGTTGAAAGAGATACCGAAGAACAAAAGGAAGCTGCAAGTATATAAAATGGTAATGTTAATTGCAGAATGCTCAACCATCAAACAACACAAGTTGTCTCTAAAATTGTTGGAGTTCCATCCTCCTTGAGCAATATTGAGAATAGTTTGGCTACAAACTATAAAGTAAGCGCTTCTTGGGAGGCAACCCAAGCATTTTGTTAGTCTTTTTATTGGAAATCTATCACCAAATGTTCATCACAGCTCCATGGACATAACCTGCAATCAGGGGAGTTTGCCTTGTTCCTTCCTTCCTATTGCTTTATTTTCTTTTATCATTGAGAATAATGCTTCATTCAAGTTTGGAGGTTCTGCTGTTGTTGCAAGTGTGCTGTTTTGTTGGGTTGTGTTGGAGGTTGTGTATTGTGGTAGTTGTGGTTGTGTTGGAAGTATATTTGGAGTGTATTGGAAGTGTATTGGAAGTGTTTTATGCTATGTTGGAAGTGTTGTGATATTGTTAGAAGTATATTGTGGGTTATGTTGAAATTTTCTGTTTTGTATTAAAAGTTGTGTGGAATTTTTTTGTGATGAACCATGATCAACATGATTGGATTCTTTATTGTGCATTCTTAGTGATTCTTAGGGAGATGTAGATTTTGTTCAAACTTGCAATTGTGGTATGATGTAAGTGTGATTATGATTATGTTGATCACTTATTGAGCACTAAAAGTTTACATTTTCTTGAAATTATGTGTATCTCTAAAGAGCATTCATGTGAAGTGTGTGATTTTCTTGGATCTCACCCAGATCTTAGAATTTGCTTGATTTCCTCTTAAGGTGAAATCCTATTTTGCATCTAACTGAGAAAATGATTTAGGCTATCTTTGGGTCGATTGAGCCTTTCAAGCTAACCTTGTTTACTTATCCCTAGTCACCCTGCTGAGCCTTGTTCTTATCCTAATTTTGTTGAATTACACTTACACATATATTTCTTAGCCTTTTGATCAATTTGTCTTATTGTTCTATTCCCATGAACATATTGACTTCTTGTGTGTATAATTTGATTTGATCATAAGAAAAGTTGAGGAGAAGGATTTAGTATGGGAAGAAGTTGATTGAAATGATTGTGTGTAGCATAGTATGTCACTTTTGTAAATGCAAATGCAAATGAAAAAAAAGAAGGAAGCATTTGCTTTAGGATGGAATAATCTCATTATCTTTTACTAGATTCAAGTCACAGTTCTCTAAAAGAGACCTTTGAGCATTGTTATTGAATATCATTGGTAAGGGAGGATTGATGTGGCTCTACTTAAATAATGTTATTTTGCTTTATTGTTGCATACATGATTGTGGCTTTTGTATAGTGTCAACGTATGATTGGATATAAAAGAATGAGACTAAGTGGCGGTAGAAAGATCATCTTCATGGAGTAAAAAGGTAGAGAAGGGCTAGAGTTTTGATAAGATCCGAGAAAGTAATATGTTCATGGGTTATCTGAGCCTAAATGACTTCCATCTTACCCTTAGCCCAGCCTTACATTACAAGCTTATGAAAGTCCTATTAATTCTTGGTTAGATGATTGACTTACATTAGTGGAGAGAGGAATGAAAAGCAAACCTATGAGGTTTGGTCAAAGATTTTGAGAGGTTGCATATTAATGTGGATCTATTTAGAGTGCATGCAATTGAGAAAAAATGTGGATTTACACACATACACACACATGGTTGACATAGTTAAGAGTCTATCTTACCTTACAAACCAATTGCAATGTTTGGATGAAAGTTATGTTTTTCATTGAATTGTTAAGTTAAGCAATCATGGGAGAATATCATGGAAGGATTGGTTGTATGTGTTGTTTTGTTCTTTTGCTCGAGGACAAGCAAAATGTTAAGTTTGGGGGTGTATTATATTTAGGAGAATATCATGGAGTGATTGGTGGTGTTGTTAGAATATGTCGTTTAGTGCTTTTTGTGTGTAATTTTTTTTTATGTTGTCATAATATGTTGTTTAGAACTTGTTTAATGTTTTTTGTGTAAAATTTGTTTTTGTTTTGTGTTGTCATAATGTGTTATCTAGAGCTTTTACTCGAGGATGACCAAAATGTTAAGTTTGGGGGTGTTGATAACTTTATATTTTATAGAGTTATTATTATTATTTTAAGTAATATTTAATATAGTTTTTATTTAATTATATTTTGTTATTTTATGCAGCAAACTCAAAATAGAAGAAAAATGAAGAAAAGAAGCACAAAACCAAAAGAAAATGAGAAAAGAAGGAGAGGGGCTGAATAGAGGGCCTTTTATTGGGCCATTATCCAATGGGCTTTGGACATAAAAGATTGGGCTTTTAGGTCATGAATGGAGTGGACCGCAAGGGAGAGAAAAGAGAACTAGTTGGGGGCTTTGGTGGACAATAGAGGAGAGAGAGAAAGTGAGTGTGCAGCCGGAAAGAGAAGGGAGTTCCTGGATGAAATAGAGGGGTTTTGGGAGGGAACGCCAGTGCAGGAAGGTCGCACGACAATGGACCGGAACGTCGTCTGCGTTTGTCTCCTCCAGTGACTAGAGTTCGAGCAAAAGAGGCTTCACACTGCATGTGACCCATTTCGACAACTACAAGGCCATTTTTTGGCAATTTTTGGGTGTTTTTTGGCCAAGAAGGAGTGGATCTATGATCTTGGCGTGATTTTTGGCAGTTCTGTGGTAGTTGCATGTGGTTTTTGATGGTTTTCCAGCGAAGAACGGCGAATGCCGTTTGGACCTTCTCCGTCAGATCTAAGCATTTTTAGAGTGGATTTGAAGGATTTCTCAACAGATTGGCACTCCAGATGTCCTCTTTGGCATTTTTAGGTGATTTCTATGAAGACCGGTGGCAGCACGTGGCGGCGGACAGTAGCACGTGTCACTAGCATGTGGCAGTGTGTGACGGCACATGGCTATTCATTTTTCATCTCGTTTTTTAGACAAAACTTCCTCTTCCCCCTGATGTGTAGATTTGTGTAGTCTTTTGTGATTTGAAGACATTTTTGGTGACAACTTAATGTTTTTAATTTACAGAATGTGTTGTTTAATTTCTTGCACTATTCTTGTTTGTGTACATATGTTATTTTAGTTTATTGTGTTAGAGCTACAATGAACTTGATTACAATGGTATGAATGGTATGATTATTTATGTTTTGTGAGACATTTTATGAATGTGAAGTAGCATATTACGGAGTTTAATACTTTTAGGTGATTAGCTATCACTTAAATAATCTCATTTGTATGTTAGAGACCGACAAGAGATAACATGTAGTTGCTTCTTGTAATATGCAACCATAGATTAATATGGATAGACATATACCATATGATTTATGTGGCTTTAGGTATAAACTAGAATATTCACAAATCGTAATGCATTTAGTTCATTTAATTCATAGGTAGAGATACAATGAGTTAGTAAGCTGATAACTCTATTTTTATAAAGTTATTTTACCTATTTTTAGGCAATAAATAATACAATGCTTATGAGAAAATATTTGAATTCCTCTTTATTTAGTTGAATTTGTCTTGTTTTTGTAGCATAAGGAGACATGGAGAAAAAGGATAAGCATGGAGAACTTGATGTTTATTATATGGCACAATATGATTAAAATATCAAGATTAAGAAAATCAAGATAGGATTGGGCTTTGGATAATTGTTATTAGATTTTTCATTGTTATTGGGTTTTCTAAATAATTAGAAAACTTATTTATTTTAAGAATTCAAAGCCCAATCAATATAAGAGTTCAAAACCCAATTGTCTTGGGTATCCAAAACCCATTTCTACTAGGATAAGAGATAGGTTAAACCTAAACCCTATTTAAGAGAAGAAAAGAGGCAAAAGAAGAAGAGGAGGAAATTGAGCACAACTCAAGGTTTTCTTGAAGAGAAGACAAAAAGGGTGACAGATTTCTTGTTCTTGGATTCAAGATACCTTCTTTATTTATTATTACTATTCTTCCTCATTATTTCTTTATGCTTTAGTTTACTTTTGTTAGAGCTACGATGTAACCTAATTATGATGGTATGAATCTTATTATTATTATGTTTTGTAAGATATTTTATTTATGTGAAGTTACATGTTACTGTATTTAATGCTTTTAAGTGATTAGCTACTACTTGAATGATCTGATTTGCATATTTAAGACCGACATGAGATGATATGCAGTTACTTCTTATAATGTGTAACCATAAATTAAATATGGATTGACATATACCATATTATTTGTATGGCTTTCGGTGTAAATTAGGAATATTCATAGATCCGAATGCATTTAGTCTGTTTCAATTCACATATAGAGATATAGTGAATTAATGAACTAAGTAGGTTTGCTATACCTAGACATAGGATAGTAAATAAATTAGGAACTTCCTCCATCATATAGATATTATCCCTCTTGCAAGCATAAATAATCAATATTAATACCTAGTAGTTATGGTGAAATCATATGATCTAACATATTTTTTGTATTTAGTTTTCTTAAATTTAGTTAGTTAATCTATCATCTATCATTGGATTTGTTAGATAAATTCTAGGAGTTATTCACCATTAGTAATTAGTTGGTCTAGTAATCACCAATCTCTGTAGGACGATATATTTCTCATCATTATATTACTTATTCGACATGTTTACTTGCATTTAAATTTCATCGAACATAAGCTAAGTAGGTTCGCTATACCTAGACATAGGATAGTGAATAAATTAGGAAATTCTACCATCACATAAGTAGAATTAATCTTGCTAGCATGGGTGATCGACATTTGTATCTCGTAATTAAGTGAAATCAAATGCTTTAACATGTTTTGTTAATCAAGTTTAGGTTAAATTTAGTTATTCAGTTCATGTTTTATCACTTTGATTTGCTAGATAAACTTTAGGAGTTGTTCAACGTTAGTAATTAGTTGGTATAGTAATCACCAGTCCTTATAAGACGATACTCTTATTCATCATTATATTACTTGTTTGACATGTACACTTGCATGTAGAATTTCACCAAACATTAATTAGACCAGACATTACCTACATTGTAAATACAAATTGTTAATATATGCATGCCTCTACTATTATTCATTGGTAAATTGTAAAGCATATTTTACACCATCTTATAGATACCCTGTGCCATGGAATTCATCTAACCGGAAGTTCAACTTCACACATTAATGCTTACTTTGATCTAGGATGGGTAGGTTATCATGATGATTGTTACTCTATGGAAGGTTTTTGTATATTTCTTGGTCCCAACTTAATTTCCTAGATTTACAATAAACAAAAGTCTCTTTCTCACTCTAGTATAGAAGTAGAAATCAAAAGTCTTGTTGACATTATTGCAAAAATAATTTGGATGGTAACTCCCCAAAAAGACCTCAATTTTCCTTTGTCCTATCCACCAACACTTGGTATGACGACCTATCTACTCTATACCTTGCGGCAAATTTGGTCTTTCATGCCTAGACTAAGCATGTTGAAATTGATGTCCATTTTATCCAAGAATGAGTGAAGAACAAATACTTGTCCATTTTTATTTTCTTTGTTGACCAACTAGCTAACATTTTTACAAAGGGACCCTTACCTAAAGGGGGAAGGTGCTTAAAATTTCTAACTTTTTAGTACTTGCATTGCCAACACACTAGGTGGCAATGCCATGCCAAGACACGTTAGTCCCAACCATTAGCCCACATTAAACGACTCACCACATTAGCACTAGAGTGTGCCTTTCTTCCTTATCATTTCTTATGAGACTTGCACACTACATGACCTTTCTTTCTCATCAAAATAAACAACCAAATATGGAAGGCCATAAATGGCAAATTCGGTTGGTTTTTGTCATCATAGAAGGAAGGAAAGGTTAATTGAAAGATCAATGATCAATGACCTCCATTTCTAAGATTTGTTAATTTCTCCCTTCCAACCTAGTGGAAACAAATCTATTTTTAACAACCTTTCATTTTTCCATTTATTTGTAAAGAATAGGCCAAACTCATTTTTCCTTATGTTAGCCTTATTAAAACCATAAACTTTAATGCATGTAGTTCCAAATCACCTACTTGCATGGCCAACCACTTTACCAACATATCTTTGTCCCAAAATGCTTACTAACTAGAGTGTCCATAATCTTCCCAAATTTTAACTAGCAGTCTCAATCCATCAACCAGAAAAGGAAACATACAACCAAGGCAAATATCAAATGACATCACATCAACAAGAAAGATAAAAACCTAGAGTTAAATTTTCTTTAATTTTGGCATTTTAAAAGGTTTCCATTTTTTCTTTTTCAATCATGCGATCATGGCAATTCAAACCTAAATGTCAATTTCCATGAATCATGATTTGTCTTCCTAGAATAACTTCATTAGGTTTTCTATAAATTGTAACACTATTATATTGTACAAATCATTAAATATAGAAATACACTTTGTGCCTATTTTGATTTATCATATATTTTTAGTTCTATCTTGGTATCAAGTTCTCACAATGAAGGCCCTAATTCTTTTTTGATCCTTCACTTTTTTCCTCACATATGCCACCGAAACACCATACTTTTACTGCAATGCCCTTTGGCACCTCCATCATTAGAAATGTTTCCATTCTAATGGTGGGTCTCTACTTAGAAAGGTAATTTTTTTAGTTTGGAAAGCCTAGATAATCCCTTGCCTTTGGGCTAGTGATTTGCTACCTATACTTAATGGGTCAATTCCATGTCCGCCAAAATGTACAACCATCACCAACAATGAAGGCTTCATTGTGCAAATAACCAACACTTTTCATCGAATGGCATAAGTAGGACCAAATTGCTCTTGGATGCTAAACACATCCTCTTATTCCATTGTCATGACTCTCTCCAAACACAAAACATTGGAAAAAGTGTGGAGGGTGCTTACCCTTGAACCTTTTGCCCAAATCACTGCTAGAGCTTCATCTATACAACTTCAATAGCAATTGGTAACCAAGGGAAACCGTTCTAATTCTAAATATTTCTAGGATGTCAATGTTTTGGTGGACAAACTTGCTACCATTGGAGAAAAAGTCTTTAATAATGAGTTCTTAAAGTTAAGATAAGAGTTTCTACAAAATATTGTATAAATTCTTATAAAAAAATAATGAAATAAAAATTAAAAAAAAAAACAAACATGAAGAACAATGAGGGAAAAAAATTGTATTCCTTGGATGGATTTTGTAAACACTTCGAAAATATTTTTATAATAATCAAAAAATAAATGTAAATCATCTCTTAATGATGGTGAATCAATACTAAATTGATTATGAAAAAACATAACCATGAAAAGCCCCAAAGCCTTTTCAATTTCATTAATATAATTGATGATTCTTTCCTTTTTTCATTATAATAAAAAAAAAATTTCTTCTTATTTAAATGCCTTTTATTTCACCTTCATCCATTTTGTATAAATATTAAAAGAAGGAGAAGAAGAATTGTTATTATGTGGGCATGGGGAAGAAGACTGTTGGAAAATAACAGTTTTGTTGTGACTAAATCTATTGTGAATTATTCCTTGAAACATGTTTTTCATATTTAAACATGTAAAAAAAATCATAGAAAGTAAAAGGTGTACAAATTATAATATCAATCAATGATATTATAAAGTAGCCGGGTTCCTACATTTCTTAATATAATATCTTCATATAGTGCCTTTAAGAAATGCCTTATTTGAATGATACTAAATATATGATTTATTATATTTGAGAAATATGATACTTGCTCTTATTTGGATGAAGGTACTTAATGATCTAAAAGCAAAGATCATTTTGAGGAGTGATGATTTGGTGATTAACTCTAGCTGAATTATCTTGCTAAATCAAGATCATACAAGTTGAGTTACCTAAACTGCTTCTTAAAGCAAATCATGGCTTACTTGTTCACGGCTTGTCTACTAAGGCTCCATGGCCTATTTATTCACAGCCTTATGGTCATTTATTAAGAGTTTACAGCTTGTTTATTCACAGCCTCACGATCATCTATTAAAAGTTCACGGCCTGTTTATTCATGGCCTCACTGTCATCTATTAAAAGTTCACAGCCTACTTACTCACGGCCTTATGATTAAACTATTAAGGCCTCACAACCTGCTTGCTCTCGGCCTCATGGCCTGCTATTACCGTCTACATGAAACGCACCATTTCATTTAGAAAGACTTACTCTTAAGCTACTTGGCTATGAAGCCTTAACTCCATTCGAACATATGTCGACCGAGAAAGAAAGAAGCCGAGCTTCTCAGGCAATCAAATCCTTAACGGGAGGATTTTGGAGTAGACCGGTGTTAGAACAGTCAGATTTGTGATTAAGAGTGAAGATGTGAAGTTGATTTGAAGGGTGATTCATTATTCTAACAGGTAAAGGCTTCGATTGAGGTTTGAATGTCCAAAACCCTAGTTCTACACTCTCTATTTAAGAAGAGCTAATCTTTGAAGAAAATGTTGACGATTTATGAGCATTTGAAGTTTTCTTTCTATCAAGAATCATTCTTTGAGTTCACCTAACTATTCATTCAAGTTTGTTCACTCACGATGATATTGTGATTAAACCATTTATTCTTTGATTATACCATTGTTTGTACCTTGTATGACTTTGTTTATGTGATAATTACATTTAAAATACATATTGCACATAAACATTGTGAGAAATTTAAAACCCTAATTTGTTTTAATTTGGGGGTTTCATGATAGGAGCTTCGATATTCATTATTCATACTTGAATAGCTCCTTTGATTAGCAATATCCTATAAACTATCATATTATTATGGGATTTGCACTTGTACATGATCTTTTAATCATATCTTGTAACCGGATTTGGAAATTCCTTTGAGGAGGAGTTTGTTGGATTAGGGAGAACATTTTCTCCAAATCTAGATTGAGTAAAGGAGACTTCAATTAGTTAGATTGAAGGAGAAGATGATGGATGTAGGACTCAAGGATTGAGTGCCGAACCATCGTGGTAAATTTGGTGTCTTACTTGCCTTTGTTTACTCTTGTTTGCTTGTTGTTTTGTTATGACTTACATGATCATTTTATAACATAGTTTATAACATTTTTTAAAGTATAAAAGAAGCTAACTGAATCTTAGCTTAACCAATTCAACCCTCCTTTTTGTTAAGCCATAAAACCCAATAATTAGCATCTAGAGCTAGGTTCTCTGATTAAGAGGATTAACATCCTAGAGTAGATTCATACGATGGCTTCTGACAAAAGTTTAGCTGTTACAAGGCTTAACAAACCTCCCTTGTTTGATGGCATTATTTTTAGGCATTGGAAACAATAATGCAAGTCTTTGTAATAGGCCAAGATCTAGAAGCTTGGCAATTAATCAAGAAAGGTATAGTCTTACTTGTGATTGATGAGTGGACTAAAAATGAAGCTAAACAAATGGGGTTAAATGGTAAGTCTATGAATATGATCTATAGTGGTCTTAGAGCACATGAGTTTAACAAAGTGTCCTCTTGCCTCACCGGTAAAGAGATTTGGGATAAGTTAAAGGTCATCTATAAAGGAACCAAAAAGGTAAAATCTTCTAAAGTTACTATGCTTACACATGACTATGAATTGTTTGTTATGAAAGATTCTGAAACTATTAGTAACATGTTTGGTAGATTTACCGAGATTATCTATGAACTTAAACTATTAGGAAAAACCTACACAAATGAGGAAATGGTGAGAAAAATGTCAATGTCCCTACCCGAAAGTTGGTATCCTTAAAAGATGGCTATAGAAGAAGCTCATGACCTAGATGTGCTTACCTTAGATGACTTGCTAGGTTCCTTTAAAACTCATAAAATGCAACTCATGAGAAGAGAAAAAGAGAAGGAAAATAGAAGATCACTTGCACTTAAAGTATAAGTAGAAAAGGTTGAAGAGGAAGAATAAAAAAATGATGAAGTTGCGCTTATAGCTAGGAGATTTAGGAAGTTTCTAGGAAAATGATTAAGTAAAAACATAGGATAAACTAGGAGAAAAGAAGCAAATGAACCTAGGGAAATTGTGTGTTATGAATGTAGAAAACCGGGACATATCAAGGTTGGTTGTCTGGTGATCAAGAAGAGGAACAACAAGAACAAAAAGAAAGCAATGCTTGCTGCTTGGGATGATGAAAACTCTTCATCCGATGAAGAAACTCAAGAAAAGGTTTCATATCTATGCCTAACTGCAATAGTAACTCTTGAGGTAAGTGATTCTGAACTATCTCTTGATATAAATATTGGTTTAGAAACTGCCTTCTCAGACTTAGTTGAGTATGTAAACAAATTAAACTGCTAAAAGCCAAAAATAAGTCTAAAAAATAGAAAATTTTAACTGTTGTTCATGAAAATTGAAATGCTTTAATTGTTATGCATAATAATCAAAGTATATTAAGGACTGCACGTAGAGATGAAATTGAATAGGAAAATACTTCAATCTTGGTGCATGATAACTGTTCGGTGAAATTTATATGCAAGTGAACATGTCGAACAAGTAATATAATGATAAGAAGATATCGTCCCACAAAGATTGGTGATTACTAAATCAACTAATTACTAACGGTGAATAACTCCTAGAATTTATCTAACAAATCCAATGATAGATGGTAGATTAATTAACTAAATATAAAAAAACTTAATAAAAGAAATATGTTAGAGCATATGACTTCACCATAATTACTAGGTACTAATATTGATTATTTATGCTTGCAAAAGAGATAATATCTATGTGATGGCGGAATTTCCTAATTTATTTACTATCCTATGTCTAGGTATAGCAAACCTACTTAGTTAATTAATTTACTATATCTTTATATGTGAATTGAAACAAACTAAATGCATTAGGATCTATGAACATTCCCAGTTTACACCGAAAGCCACACAAACAATATGGTATATGTCTATCCATATTTAATTTATGGTTACAAATTACAATAAGCAATTGCATATCATCTCTTGTCGGTCTCAAACATGCAATGTAAATCAGATCATTCAAGTGATAGCTAATCACTTAAAAGCATTAAACACACTAATATGTAACTTCACACAAACAAAATATCTTGCAAAACATAATAATCATAAGATTCATACCATCATAATTAGGTTACATCGTAACTCTAACAAAAATAAACTAAAACATAAAGAAATAATGAGGAAGAACAATAATAAGAAATAAAGAAGGCATCTTGAATCCAAGAACAAGAAGTCTGTCACCCTTTTTGTCTTCTCTTCAAGAAAACCTTGAACTCTTGGCCTCTTTCTTGAGTTGTGCTCAATTTCCTCCTCCCTCTCTTTTTCCTCTTCTCTTCTCTTAAATAGGGTTTAGGTTTAGACCTATCTTCTATCCTAGTAGAACTGGGTTTTAGAGACCTAAAACAATTGGGTTTTGAACTCCTAAATTTATTGGGATTTGAACTCCTAAATTTATTGGGATTTGAATTCCTTACATGATTGGGTTTTATATTTATTTAGAAAACCTAACAACAACAGAAAATTTAATAACAATCATTCAAAGCCCAAGCCCATCTTGACTTTCTTGATCTTGATATTACGATTTTGCCACACAATAAGTATTAGGTTCTCTATGTTCATCCCTTTTCTCCTTACCTCCTTGTGCTACATAAACAAGATAAATTTAGGTAAATAAAGAGGAGTTCAAATGTTTTCTCACAATTATTAAAGTTATTTATTGCCTAAAATAGGTAAAATAACTCTATAAAAGTAGAGTTATCAATAACATTAGTATTCCTATTGATGCGTATGTGAAATATGATGCATATATGAATGGTATATAAGAAGAACACAATGTATCTGAATACATGAACATAGAAATAGACACATCTTGTGGTAGTAGCTTATGTTCTGATTTTGAAATACATGTTGATAATAACTCATATGTAAATGTTTATGATCTTAAAAGTAAAGTTCATGAGTTAGAGAAAGAAAATAAGGACTTAAGATTAAAACTTGATGCTAATAACTTGCTATTAGAAAAATTTTCAATTAGAAGTGTTATGTTAGATAAGATTTTAAACTCACAAAGAGGTATATATGATAAAGCCGGATTAGGATATAAATCAAATGACAATTCAAAAACTTTTACACACTTCTTTAAAGAAAAAGAATGTTCAATTCCGCTGCATTATAGTAAATGTTCTTTTTGTAATTATGTTAGTCCTATATTTGATAAATGTCCTATTAGACTTAGAAAGGCTTACAAAGTAAAGAAACATTGGGTGCCTAAAAATGTCAAGAGTCTAAGTCCAACTAACACTCACGGACCTAAAATAAAAAGGGTACCAAGCACTTCAACAATCAAATTTGTTTCTGCAGGTTTTGAATGCACAAGTGAAGGACAAAGAGCTAAAAAAACATATGGATTCTAGATAGTGGCTGTTCCTAGCACATGATTGGGATGAAGGAGCTCTTCTCAACACTTGAGTTGAGAAATGGAGGTACAATGTCTTTTGGGGATAACTCCAAAGGAATGATAAAAGGGCATGGGAACCATATGTAACTCTAATACCCTACTTATATTCAAAGTATTATTTGTGGATGAATTGAAATTTAATCTACTTAGCATAAGTCAATTGTGTGATGAAGGATTCAAGATAAAATTTGGAAAAGAAAATTGTCTTGTTGAGCATATTGAGCATGATATGAAGATTGTTGGAAATAGAAAAGATAACATCTATGTGCTTAATTTGAGTAAATTGAATTTTGAACAAACATGCCTTGTTGTGAATAAAAATGTGGATGCTTGGTTATGTCATAGAAAGCTAGAACATGCGGGTTTAGACTTAATAGAGAGGTTATATAAGAATAACCTAATTAAAGGTTTCCCATCTCTAGAATTTAATCATGATAGATTGTGTGAAGCATGTATTAAGGGTAAACATACACACAATAGCTTCAAATTGAAGCTTGTAGTGAATACATCTAGACCATTAGAGATACTACACATGGATTTTTTCAATCTTATAAGAACTATATCTTAGTCATTGTAGATGACTATTCTAGATTTACATGGACATATCTACTTGCTAGAAAGGACAAGGCATTTGAGAAGTTTGCTGAATTTTACAAAATGATTCAAAATGAAAAAGATCTTTCAATTGCAAAAATAAGAACTGATCATGGTGGTGAATTTGAAAACCAATTCTTTGAAAAGTTTTGTTTAGAAAATGACATTTCACATAATTTTTCAGCACCTAGAACACCACAACAAAATGTTGTTGAAAGGAAAAATAGAACTCTTCAAGAAATGGCTAGGACCATGATGTGTGAGTATAACCTTCCTATGCATTTTTGGGGAGAAGCTATAAGTACAGCTTGTTATATATCAAATCGTACTTTCTTAAGGCCAATTTTGAAAAGGACACCTTTTGAACTATTCTTTGAAAGAAAACCAAACATTTCATATTCCCATGTTTTTGGTAGTAAATGTTTTGTTTTGAATCATGGAAAAGAATCACTTGGAAAGTTTGATTCTACAAGTGATGAAGCAATCTTTCTTGGATATTCACATACAAGTAAGGCATATAAGGTGTTCAATAAATGAACCCTAGTTGTAGAAGAGTCAATCCATGTTAAGTTTGAAGATGATTGTCAAAGTACTCTAGAAACCAAAGAAAACATTAGCTTTAAGAATGCTCCAAATAGGGCTAAAGTTGAAGGGGAGTCTGAGACTAGGGATCCTTTATTTCCTAGAGTAAGAGGTGAAGTAGATCAAGACCATATCATAGGAGATCCTAATGTTAGAGTTAGTACAAGGTCCTGGGTTCACTTCACTTGTGAACATCAAGCTTTTCTATCCTAAGTAGAGCTAAAGAAAGTAGATGAGGCTCTTAAGGATGAAAATTGGTTTCTTGCTATGCAAGAGGAATTAAACTAGTTTAAGAGAAACAAGGTTTGGAACCTAGTTCCTAGACCAAATGATCATCTAGTTATAGGCACAAAGTGAGTGTTTAGAAATAAACTAGATGAAAAAGGCATTATTACTAGGAATAAGGTTAGATTAGTAGCATAAGGATATAGTCAGGAATAAGGAATTAACTATGATGAAACATTTGCACCAGTAGCTAGGTTAGAAGCAATTAAAATTTTGCTTGCCTTTGCTTGTTGTATAAACTTTACTTTATTTCAAATGGATGTGAAAAGTGCATTCTTAAATGGTATTGTAAAGGAAGAGGTGTATGTTGAACAACCACCCGGATTTGAGGATTTGATTCATCCAAACCATGTATTTAAACTCTTAAAAGCTTTTTATTGTTTGAAACAAGCCCCACGGGCATGGTATGATAAACTAAGTACTTTCTTAATTGATAATGGTTTTAGGAAGGGAAAAGTAGATAATGTAGGTTTTTATGGCTTAACAAGAAGGGGGGTTGAATTGTTATATTAGCAAATTAAAAAACAAAGTATTATATTAACAATAATACAATTCAGTTTACTAGACAAAAATACACAGATAGTTACAATATAAAGCAAACAGAATTCAAACATATAATGCTCTTCTTCCAAGTCAACAAGAATATTATCACATTTATGTGTTTCAAATGTTCTTATAAATTTAAGAACAAATAATAAGACAACAAGTGTTATAAGAAGGTTAGAGCAATAATAAGCAAAGATATTCACACCAAATTTACCACGGTAGTTCGGCACTCACACCTTGAGTCCTACATCCACCCTTTTCTCTTTCAATCAAACCGATTGAAGTCTCGTTTACTAAACCAAGTTAGGAGAAAACATTCTCCCTAACTCAAACAATTCCTCTTCAAGGAATTTCTTGTACAAAGTTGTACAATATGATCAAAAGATCATAAATCAATTACAAATCCCAAATAATATGACAAATAGTGGGATTCTGTAATCTATAGGAGCTAATCTAATGTAGTTATAAAAATTCTAAGCTTCTATCACAAAAACCCTAAATTGAAATAAATTAGGGTTTCAGGTTCCTCTCAATGTTTACGTGCAATAATTATTTTTTAATGAAATCAGCACATAAACAGAGTTATACAAGATCCAATCGATGATATGAACAAACAGATAAATATTTAATCACAATATTACCGTAGGCTTAAACTTCACCGAATGTCACAAAGATTGAATGATCAAAGAATGAGCTCAATACTAGAATCTTTACTCAAGGAGAACTTCAGAATATTATAAGTTGTCAAACCTTTCTCCGTAGAATAGCTTCTCTTAAATAGAAAAATTAGGGCTAGGGTTTCAGACACTTCAAACCTCAATGATGAAGCTATCTTTCCGTTGGAACAGTAGATCAACCTTTAAATCTTCCTTTTCCAGCTTAGATTAGACCGTTTTGACATCGGTCTCATCAGAAATCCTCCCGTTGAGGATTCGGTCACCAGCGGCGCCATTCCTCCACTTCTTTCACTCTCTCATTTTGGTAGTTCATCGATTATACACTCTTTAGGGCATCAGGTGGATAAGTGAAGGTGAGCATTAATGAAACGGTGAGTTTCATCACCAGCAGCCAGGCTCGCTTAAGCAGGTCATGAACCGAGAGCATAGCAGGCCAAGTATAACCAGGCCTGACCGAGAACATTAACCAGGCCGAGAACATGACATCCAACCTGAGAACATAACCAAGCCAAGAACATAATATCCAGCTCGAGAGCATAATATCTAGGCTGAGAACATAACCAGGACAAGAACATAATATCCAGTCCGAGAGCATGATATCAATCCGAGACTGATATAATATAAGTTCTTGATAGAACTAAGGTTTGTTCCAAAAACAGAGCCATATATTTCAATCTTCATCAAAACACAAGCAAGCATCATTTTTTCTTAACCATAATGTATGTCATGTTTAATTTCAATTTGGTAGACATTGTACTCAAGACATTTAAATAATGCAACTTAAATGAATCCTTTCTTAATGTCACTATATAGTAACATTATATTAAGAAATGTAGGAACCCAATTACTTTATAATATCATTAATTGATATTATAATTTGTACACCTTTTACTTCCTATAATTTTCTTTTGCACATATGAAAAACATATTTCAAGAATTTATATTTACCAAAAATATTTTTAGTCACAACAAAACCCTATTTTACAACAGATAACACATTGTTCATAAAGAACAAAGAAAAATAAATTTTAATTGTTCAAATATATGTTAATGACATTGTGTTTGGGTCTACAAATTCTATGCTATGTAAAGAATTTGCTGCATGCATGCAAAGTGAATTTGAAATGAGAATGATGGGTGAATTAACAAACACAACGGAACTTTCATAAGTCAAACAAAATATACAAATGAATTGCTTAAGAAGTATAAAATGCATGACTCTAAACCAATGAACAAACCTATGAGCACTTCTTTATCTTTATCAAATGATGAAAAAGGAATTAGTGTAGACACTAAATCATATCGTGGAATGATTGGTTCTTTGCTGTATCTAACTGCATCTAGACTTGATATTATGTTTAGTGTATGCTTGTGTGCCAGGTATCAATCTAACCCTAAAGAACAACACTTAGTAGCTGTTAAAAGAATCTTTAGATACCTTAAAGATAGTTTCTTTAGGAATCTGGTACCCTAGAGATACAACCTTAAATTTGCATGCCTTTAGTGATTCAAACTATGCTGGCTGCAAATTAGATAGAAAGAGTACGAATGGTGGATGTCATTATCTTGGAAACATGCTTGTCTCTTGACACTCCAAGAAACAAAATTATGTAGCTCTTTCCTCCACAGAAGCCGAATACATAGTTGAGGCTAGTAGTTATGCTTAGATCTTGTAGATGAAACAACAATTAGAGGATTATGGTATATCATCACAGAAAGTTTATTAAAATGTGACAACACTAGTGCCATTAATCTTACTAAGAATCCCATACAACACTCTAAAACTAAGCATATAGAAATTAGACATTATTTCATTAGGGATCATGTTCAAAAAGGTGATGTTATGCTTGAATTTGTACACCTTGGTCAACAAATTGCTGATATTCTAACCAAACCTTTAGACAAAGGAAGGTTCTATGTTTTCAAAGAGAGCTTGGTATGCTAATGCTTGAAAATGCTTGAATTTTCTATTCTCCTTTACTACAATACATATTCTCTATCTTCTGTCTCTTTATTGTTCAAACCACCTACTCGGTTTGAGGGGGAGCTATTCTGCTTACAATCCAGCCACATCAGGTTAGTCTTTCTAACTCTATACTTATGCTGGTTCATTTTTAAGTCTTTACACCTAATTACTTGCCTATATTTGTTAGTCTTTTTACTTATGACAAAAAAGGGGAGAGAATAATGCTCATGTTTATGTTTAGTTCCATTTTTGACTTCGAAGTGCAAAATGTGGGATATCTCTCTAACACCATATTTTTTTAAAAACTTATATGTTTTACGGTGTTAGAATATGCATAGAACTTGCATAGAACTTGCTTACTGATCATATGATATGCATGCTGGAAAATTGATATATAATGAAAAAAATTTGCAAACTTTACTGCACAAACCTTCATGAAAAACATGTTCATGTTATATCTTACTCACATTGCTTAATGACATGTGCTAAACTATTATGATAATTTTGTCATCATAAAAAAGGGGGAGATTGTTGGAAAATAAGGGTTTTGTTGTGACCAAATCTATTGTGAATTATTCCTTGAAAAATGTTTTTTCATATTTAAATGTGCAAAAGAAAATCATAGAAAGTAAAAGGTGTACAAATTATAATATCAATCAATGATATTATAAAGTAGCCAGGTTTCTACATTTCTTAATCTAATATCTTCATATAGTGCCTTTGAGAAATGCCTTATTTGAATGATATTAAATATATGATTTATCATATTTAAGAAATATGATACTTGCTCTTATTTGGATGAAGGTACCTAATGATCTAAATGCAAAGATCATTTTGAGGAGTGATGATTTGGTGATTAACTCTAGCTTAATTATCTTATTGAATCAAGATCATACAAGCTGAGTTACCTAGACTGCTTCTTAAAGCAAATCATGGCTTACTTGTTCACAGCCTCGTGGTCATCTATTAAAAGTTCACGTCCTGTCTATTCACGGCCTCACGGTCATTTATTAAGAGTTCATGGCCTGCTTGTTCACGACCTCACAATCATCTATTAAGAGTTCACAGCCTACTTACTCATGGCCTCATGATCAAACTATTAAGGCCTCATGGCCTGCCTGCTCTCAACCTAATGGCCTGCTATTACTATCTGCATGAAACGCACTGTGTCATTTAAAAAGACTTACTCTTAAGCTATTGGACTATAAAGCCTTAACTCCATTCGAACATATGACGGCTGAGAGAGAGAGAGAAAGAGAGAAGCCAAGCTTATTAGGTGATCGAATCCTCAACAGGAGGATTTTGGAGTAGACCAGTGTCAAAATGGTCAAATTTGTGATTAAAAGTGAAGATGTGAAGTTGATTTGAAGGGTGATTCACTATTCTAATGGGAAGAAGGCTACGATTGAGGTTTGAATGTCCAAAACCCTAATTCTACTCTTTCTATTTAAGAAGAGCTGATCTTTGAAGAAAATGTTGAAGATTTATAAGCATCTAAAGTTCTCTTTCTATCAAGAATCATTCTTTGAGTTCACCTGATTATTCATTCAAGTTCGTTCACTCTCGGTGGCTTACAAGGTTACGGTGATATTATGATTAAACCTTTTATTCTTTGATTTTATCATCTATTGTACCTTGTATGACTTTGTTTATGTGCTAATTACATTCAAAATACATATTGCACATAAACATTATGAGAAATCCAAAACCCTAATTTGTCCTAATTTGGGGGTTTTGTGATAGGAGCTTTGAATATTCATTATTCATACTTGAATAGCTCTTTTGATTAGCAATATCCATAAACTATCATATTATTAGGGGATTTGCACTTGTACATGATCTTTTGATCGTATCTTGTAACTGGATATGGAAATTCCTTTGAGGAGGAGTTTGTTGGATTAGGGAGAACATTTTCTCCTAATCTAGATTGAGTAAAGGAGACTTCAATCAATTGGATTGAAGGAGAAGAGGGTAGATGTAGGGCTCAAGGATTGAGTGCTGAACCACCATGGTAAATTTAGTGTTTTACTTGCCTCTATTTACTCTTGTTTGCTTGCTGTTTTGTTGTGACTTACATGATCATTTTATAACATAGTTTAGAACATTCTTTAAAGTATAAAAGAAGCTGACTGAATCTTAGCTTAACCAATTCAACCCCCCTTCTTGTTAAGCCATAAAACCCAACAAAGACAACGCGTGTGAGATGCACACGTGCGTCTTTATGCTATATATGGGTTGCCTTGGTAGTGCTGCACATGTTTTACATGTGCTTACTTTAATTCAAGAAACTACCCCTTTTGCCACTTTAAACATGGTTGATGTGGTCTATTTCTATTTTTGTTATATTTCTAACACCCTTCCACAAGCTTATGTGTCATTCTGCACTATGAGTTTGTTTTGAAGTAGCTAGAATTGAGTGGAAGATAGACCTTTTGTAAAGATATCAGTTGTTTGATCAATAGAAACAATGGAATGTACAAAAAGTTTCTTTGTTTTGATTCTCTTACAAATAAAGTGAAAATTAACTTCAACATGTTTTGTTCTTGCATGGAAACCAAGATTAGTTGTTAGATAAAGTATTAATAAATTATCACACCAAAGTGTGGGATGATTAAATAGTTTTAAATAAAGATCTTGTAAAAGTTCTATAGCAATATCAACAAGACATTTTAGCTTAGCTTTTATACTAAAGCGAGCAATACTTTTTTGTTTTCTAGAACTCCAAGAAATTACATTGGTTTTAAGAAAAATACAAAATCCTTTAATTAAGTTCATCATGGTCACTTGCCCATCTAGCATTAAAATATGCATGAAGATTATTATTTAATGTCTGTGTTATTTGAATGCCTAATGTGGGTGTGTCAACCAAAAATTGTAGAATACATTTGACAAATGTCCAATAAGTAAAAGTAAGGGCATGCATGTTTTGACATGTAATATTAATGACATATGAAATATTAGGCCATGTGAGTGTTAAATATTGAAGAGATCCAACAATACTATGATAGTGTGTGGGATTTAAGTATGGTTCTTCACCATTTATGGATGGTGGATGATTTCTCATGTATGGTGTAAACACCCCTTGGGCTTCAGTCATTTTGGCTTTAAAAATTATTTCATGAGTAAATTTTGCTTGATGAAGAAAAAGACCATTTGTAGAATATTTGGCTTTAATTCCTAGAAAATAATGTAAGTTACCTAAATCCTTAATATCAAATTCAATGTTAAGTTGTTCAACGATTTTTGACATTGGTGTTGTAGGACTTCTTGTAAAAATAATTTTATTAACATATATAAAGAGAAATACATTATATATTTTTATATGTAATATAAATAATGAAGAGTCTGCTTGGGAAACTTTGAACCGAATATGTTCAAGAAATTGACTGAGGTGATAATTTCATGCTCGTGAAGCTTATTTTAATCCATACAAGGACTATTTTTATCAACAGACAAATTTTGATTTTGTAGAATCAACAAAACCTTATGATTGAGTCATATATACTTCTTCATCTAGTATGCCATGTAAGAAGGCATTTTGACATCAAGTTGTTTGATGTTTGACCCTTTAGTATATTCTAAAGCAATTATAATTCTTATTGTAATTGGTTTAGCATCGCATTCAATCAATATTGGGTCATTGATGAAATCCTTTAGCAACAAGTTGTGCTTTATGTCATTCTAGGGTTCCATTAGATTTTTTCTTGACTTTGTATATCCATTTACAACCTATAAGAATAATATTTTAAGGCAGAGGGACAAGATCCCCATGTGTGATTTTTTAACAATGCATTATACTTTTTGACCATAGTAGCATGCCAATTAGGATCTCTTGATGCTTTTGTATAGTTTTTAGAGCATATGTATGATCACACAATAAAGTGTGCTTGGTTATTTTTCCTCCTTTTAGTCTTATAACCATTAAATGATTCTTAGTGGAGGATTGCTAAATCATGTCATGATCTACATTGGTTGTTTTGTTCTTTGTTGTATTATCTGAAGTATTTTAGTAGAGAGATGCAGTATTATTGGATTGGTAACAACATTTGGTGTATTCGTTTGTTGTTGAAAAGGAAATACATTTTCATCAAATATGAAAAGTAGACTTCAACTTGTTAAGTTGAAGGAGAAGAGGGTGGAAGTAGGTGAAAAGGGCCGAACCACCATGAAAACCTTTATGCTCTCTTATCTTGTCTTATTTCTCTGTTTATATGCTTTGATATATCTATGTTGAATGACAATCTTACATGAAACCTAGAGGAATAGAAAAATATAGGTAAAACTGTAAAAACTAAGTCAACTCCCCCTTTTTAGTTAGCCATAAAACCTTACACCAAGTCCATAAGACAACTTACCAATTATGGGTTTGAGCCTATAGTTACTCTAAACTTCATAGTTTGAAGGCTAGGAACACCTGCGAGTGCCCCAAGGGAGATCTGTGGCTCCATCAGTAGGGTGATTACCCTATTGGTGTTTAGCATCTCGACATCATTTCTAGTAGTGAAGGCTATGGCTTTTGCCACTTCATCCTCAGGATCCAAAAGCTTTATAAGAAATAAGCACTTGCATTGGTGAGTGGGTGTGAAGCCCACATCGCAACTGAAATAGAGTCTTTGGCTCTTCTTTTTGCCATTTCAACTTAAAAGAGCCTCTTAATTGGCCTAGATGGCCCTCTTGGCATAGTACTTTTAGCGGATAGTTGGAAGGTAGGTGATGGAACGGACTTGTACGAGAGATGTGTTGAGTAGGAGCAAAAAGTGCAATCCTTGGCTTCATACATCTTTGCCATTCCAATGGTTGATGATAGCGTAGTTGGCCTAGCCATGCAGACATCTACTCAAAGGTCCTCCCTGAGGCCGCTGACAAAGTAGCTAATCCCTTACCTTGTAGTCATTCTTTCCTTGTGTAGCATTAATCTAGAAAATTCCTTCTAATAGTCTTCTGCACAACCTATTTTTTATAGTTTGGTAAGGTCACTAAAATAGTTACAAAACTTATTAAGCCTGTTGTTGTCAAGAAGATCCTTAACTAGTGTGTCCCATGTTAGGTCTTCACCGACATGTTCCTCTTTGAACAACTAAAACCATACTTGCACCTCACTTCTAAGAAGTGATTTTGACTTTTTCTTGCTCACTCGTGCCATGAAAGTCAAAAGATTGTTCAACACAACCAATCCAATCAGTTAGATCTTCCTCGCCATTATAAATTCGAAATTCCACCCTCATGTTGGCCTTGGTAGCCTCTAAGTTGGTTGCAAGTGGTTAGCCTTCTTCATGATCATTGTTAGAGGAGCCTTCCCCTCCACCAAGCGACTGTCTACCCCTGCCAGTGGAAGAGTTTGGATCACTCTTGATGTGTTGCTTCCCTTTATCGATTTTAACGTTGAGGGTTACGAGCATCTGTTGGACAGATTTAGTTAACTCTTGAAATCATTGATCCCATTCTACTGCTCCAAGATCTCCATGTGAATTAGCCATGGATTAAACCTGGCTTGATGCCACATTGTTACAATTATAAGTAATTAAAGTGATCATTCTAGAAACAGGTTGATCAACCTAGAAAGGTTGACAAATCTCTTCTTCTTGGTGCCTATGGTGACAAGAATGGATTTTAGCTAATAAGGATAGTTGACCTCTAATTCATTAATGCATGCATTTAAAACATTCCTTACTTGACCTTATAAAGACCAATGGTCCTAGGAACTTACAAAAGAATAGCAAAACATGGGAACTTACAAAAGAAGAACAAAGCCATGCTGTGTCTAACCATGCTACCTTAATTAACCATTCTGTAGCATGTAACCCATAATGACTTAAAAGACAAACATGTTAAGCAACTATTTTGTAGCACATAACCCATAATGACTTAAAGACAAACAAGCAAAGCAAGCCTAGACTCACATGTAACCTTCATAAGTCATGTGCACATATCACAAAAGACATCTTTCTTATGCCACATCAACTTTAGCTAACACCTACTCTATATTAAGCCCATCACATGAGCCAAGCTCCAAATAAGCAAACAACCCATTTTTTAATAAGCCCACGTCCATTAGCCCAAAGTGATTTAGGATAGTTTTTAGACTAAAGTGCTACAAATCACATTGCCATAAATGAGCTAGACCTTAACAACCTTCTTCCTTACAATGATGATCAACATATGACCATAGGAGATGGTATAGGCCTACTCATAACACATATTTGTAATCTTTATAACTCAAAAAATTTACTAATATCAAATGTTCTTGTTGTACCTTCAATTTCTAAGAACTTTTTATTTGTCTCACAATTTACAAAAGATAATAATTGTGTTGTTTATTTTGCCCAAATTTTTGTCTCAATATAAGGAAGACCTTTCTGTGAGGAACCCTTAATCATTGTTTATACCATTTAAAGACATCCAATAACAAGCAAAATCCAACTATGCTTATTGTATTAATTAGTATTCTTGAAAGATGGCATCAAATGTTAGGGCATGCTACTCCTAAAATTGTAATAAATTGCTTCAAATGATTGAAATATCCTTTTATGGAAATATTCCTTCTTCGTACAATGTTTGTAGAATTACTGAAAGTATTAGAAATCCACATCCTTCTACAAATAATATTTCATGAGTGCCCCTTGAAGATTAATACACTTTGATATTTGGGGGCCCACACCAATACAATCCACCAAGGGGAACAAATACTATATCACCTTCATTGATGATTATTTCAAATTTTCCTAGATTTATACCTTACAATTTAGAAATCAATTCCTAATAATCTATGAGAATTTTAGGATATGTGTTGAGAATCAACTCAATGCCAAAATTAAAAATATTCAATGTGATAGGGCAATTGAATTTACTTCTATAACATTTTGATTGTTATTATACCAATTAAGCATCAATTAATGGACCTTAAGCCCATATGCACCATTTAAAAAATGGATTTATGGAATAAAAACATCAACATATTGTTGCAATTGGGCTTTCTCTTCTTAATCATGCCCACATTCCATTACAATATTAGGACTTTGCTTTTTGAACAACAAATCACATCATAAACAAGAAACCAAGCCCAATGATGGAAAACTAATGTGACAAAAGTTGTTTCACCAACTACCTCCAATATATCATCTTTGTGTATTTGGATGCCTTGTATATCCATACTTAAGACCATATGTGTTGGAAAATAGGGTTTTGCTGTGACTAAAAATATTTTTGGTAAATATCAATTCTTAAAATATGTTTTTATATATGCAAAAAGAAAAATTATAGGAACTAAAAGGTGTACAAATTATAATATCAATTAATGATATTATAAAGTAATCGGGTTCCTACATTCCTTTATAAAACATATTCTTAAAGTTCTTGTGACATATATTTGAATTTGAATATTTCTTTAAGAAATAAAATATACTTGAATATATTTTATTTAGGAATATGATACTTAGTTTAATGTAATTGTAGGAACATAATGGGCATTGAATCTATTTTGATATTAGTTCAAAGTCAATATATGTAGTACACCAAAATATGAACTTTGTAAAAGATCATAGTTTTGGACCGTGTTTACATAATTAAACTTTGGACCCTGTTGATATTGGATCGTGTTTATTTGCTGGATCTTTTATTACTGGACTAGACCCTTTGTTGTTGGACCAAGACTATGTGATGCGGCCCAAGCTTGCGTCAACCTGACCCTGCTGGAGTCTCCTTCCACTACGGTGTTGTCTTATCCATCAGAGAAGTGCCCTGCCACGATGTAGTCTCACTTAATAGAAAGACGCACATAAGAGGTCTCTCTTGATGATTCTGCCCTAGCCGCTTCACTCGTGTTCGATGTCATCTCTGCTTCTTTTAAGCGCCGAAACCTCAACGGGAGGATTTTGGAGAAGACGGGCTGTCAAGATGGTCAGATTTTGGCTTTGAAGGTTGATATGAAGTTGATTTGATAGATAGCCTACTATTCCTAACGGGAAGAAGGCTATAGTTCAGGCTTGATCCTAAAAGGCCCTAGATCTGCTTCTTATTTAAAGGAGATGTGTGCATGAAGATTTTCTCTTGATGATTTACATCTATTTGAAGTGTTCTCTTTGTGAAGAAAGTCTCTTAAGCTCACTTTCTATTTGATTCGAGTTCGCTCATCTCTCGGTGACTCACAAGGGTTCGGTGATATTCGACTATCTACTTTGATCTTCGATAATATACTCAATCCTAGCTTGTATAACATTATTTATGTGCTGATTTCATTTATAAACATTTACTACACATAAATTTTGAGGAAAATTCAAAACCCTAATTTATTCAAATTGGTGATTTTGTGATAGGAGCTCTGTATCTTGATATATATGCTTGAATAGCTCCTCTAATTAGTAATATCCTATAAACTAATATATTATTTAGGAATTTGCTATTGTACATGATCTTTTGATCATAACTTGTATTCGAACTTAAGAATTCCTTTGAGAATGAATTATTTGGATTAGAGAGAACGTGTTTTCCTAATCAGGTTGAGTAAAGGTGACTTCAATCGGTTGGATTGAAGGAGAAAAGGGTGGATGTAGGACTCTAAGATAGAGTGCCGAACCACCATGGTAAATAAGGTGTTGATTCTCTTGCTCTTCACTTGTTTAAATTATTCTGTTTGTTTGATTGCTTATTTTCACATAAATTGTGAAATTAATTGATTGAATTTTTTATATCTTACAAAAGCATTGATTTGGTAGATTAACAATTCAACCCCCCTTCTTGTTAAGCCATAAAACCCAACAATATGCTAAATCTTATGTATTTTTGGGATATTCTTAAAGTTATATAGGTTATTGTTGTCTATCCACAAATACAAATCAAACCTATATTGTCGTAGATGTGTTCTTTGATGAATCTCAATTTCCTCTTAAAAAATAAGGAAAATAAAAATCCAAAACTACAATGGATACACAAGTCCACTTTCCTCTCAAATTATTATTGCCAAATACTATGAGGTCCAAAAATATTCAAAATACAAATGGTTCTTCATCTAAAATATCATAAACCAAACCATCATCCTCTAATAAACAACCTATATCTCTAGAACAAAGGCCTATGGTTCATTCATCAAGGCCCATAATTGAAACATAAACCTAAACTCATCTAATGAAAAGGCATATACACTTATCACTTCTACTCATCCTTAAAAGAAACCATCTAATTTCATTGAAGCCTCCACTAACCCTCTTTGGCATCAAGCTATGGCAAAAGAATATACTACTTTTCTTAAAAACCAAATGTGAGAACTTGTTCCCCCCACCAACAAATATCATACCCACTAGATGTAAATGAGTTTATAAAATAAAAAATCGATTTGATGGATCACTTAAATGTTATAAAGTGCATCTTGTTGCAAAATGATTTCATCAACATCTTAGGATAGACTACAATGAAACTTTTAGCCTAATAGCTAAACTTGTAACAGTCCATACAATATTATCTCTTGCATATTCTCAAGGATAGACTATTAAATAACTTGGTGTTAAAATGTCTTGATGTGGAGGTGCTCATGAAACAACCAACCATGTATGTTGTCTTTGACGATCATTTTATGGGTCCGAACAAGCTCCATGAGCATGAAATTCATAGATTGAGTCAATTTTTGCAACACAAAAAAAAAATGGATTTACCATATCTAAAGTAGATTCGTCACTCTTTAGTTTACATACATCCACTTATAGTATATTCTTTCTAGTCTATGTGGATGATATAATCCTTACAAAAGAGCCAACGCTCCATTTTTTCACATTCTTGTACAACTCTAAAATCAAATTGATATCAAAGACTGTGACAATCTTTACTATTTTCTTGGTGTTGGAACATAATACTCTCCATGAAGCCTCCTACTACATCAAGTGAAATTTTCTCTTAACATTATTTAACGTTCAAAAATGGGAGATGCACTTGGAGTTTCCGTGCTTATCCAACTGGAAATCCCCCATCTCTACACATGGTGAAGCTTTTGTTGATCTAACTCAATATGGAAACATTATTGGTGCATTGCAATATTTAACACTAACCCAACTTGACATTTCTTATATAGTAAATACTACACGTCAATACATGCATTCTCCCACCACCATTAATTGGACTTTTGTCAAACAAACACTTTAATATCTTGCTAATACTATTTAGCATGGGTTACAACTAAGGAAAGGCAAACAAGATACCTTTTATGCTTATTTTGATGCAAAGGAGAATTTTGCATCTTTCTTAGTAATAATCTAATCTCTTAGAGCTCTCATCAACAAAAAATTGTTGCTTACTCTAGCACTAAAACATAATTTAAAAGTCTCACCAACACCATTATTGAACTCATTTGGTTCAAATCTCTTTTACAAGATCTTCATGTTTCACTTTAAAAACCTCCTGCTCTATGGTGCAACAATATCTTGACTCTCTACCTCATCGCTAACCCTGTATTCCTTGGATATACTAAGCATATCAAAATTGATTTTCATTTCATTTGTGAAAGAATTAGAAACAAAAAGCTGTTTGTGCACTTCATCTTCTTTATTGATCAAACCACAAACATCTTCACCAAAAAACTTTCCTCCACATGATTCAAGCTCCTTCAACTTGCGGGGTATATTAAAACTATTAAACTCTGATGCTTGCAGTTCCACGTCACCTACCTGCACGGCTAACTACCTCACCAGCAGACCTTTGTCCGAGAATGCTCACCAACCAGAGTATCCACAAATCTTCCTCAGATTCTCATCAACGATCTCAATCCATCAAATAGGAAAGGAAACATACAACAAGGCAAATATCATACGCCATCACATCAACAAGAAAGGCGAGAACCTAGAGCTGAATTGTCTTTGATTTTGGCATTTTAAAAGGTTTTCATTTTTTCTTTTTCAATCATGCATTCATGACAATTCAAACCTAAATGTCAGTTGCCATGAATTACGATTTGTCTTCCTAGAATAACTTCATTAGCTTTTCTATAAATCGTAACACTATTACACCATACAAAACATCAAATACAAAAATTACACTTATGACCCTCTTGTTGTATAAAGTCTATTTGTATGTAAACTTTTGTACAGATAAGAAGAAGCACTGTAAGCTCTGTCAATCGATTTTACCGGTTTAAGTTCATTCCTTCACTTTGCAATACATTTCGGGTAGGCATTGCAACAAATCGACCATGATTTCGTGTAAATCTCGGCCTCTATCTTTCCCCATCTTTGTCTAGGTTACGCGAGAGGCAGGAGGGTTTTATAGTCTGCTTCCAGTAGCGACCCACACCTCCAAAAGCGCTTGGACCAAATATTTGTTCATCATTTATCGTTTTCCGTATTAACTTAACTCAATTTTTTAGTCCATTTAAAACCAAGTTTAAAAAAAAAACTTTCAGGCTTCTATATAAAAACATATTTTATTATAACAAGATTTAATAATTCCAAGATTTTTAGAGACGTGTAGTAGTTTCCCTTGTGTTTAGGCTCGGAGATTTGAATCATGGCACACTGGAGTCTAAAGAAATAAGAGGTTCTCTGCTTTAACAAATTTTTTTTATTTTTCTTATAGTTAATTTCGTATGTTTCTCGTGAGTGATAATCAAATCCTTCTGTCGCTTTCATTCAATTTCAATCATACTTAAGTACTAAATTGCATAAGGCAGAAATAACATGAAAATAAAAGCCAAAAAAAAAAAAGAGACGAGAAATCACAATTCAATGCCCGAAATGCACATGATAGTAGTGCTGTAATTTCCTGATAAACAAAGAATTGTTTAGATAAATTTCAAAATGGCAACAACAATATGTCGTAAGCAGAACGATACCCCGGCTACCCGTCGTTGCTCTGAGAGGGGTCTCAAAAGGCATGTAAACGTCGTCGTATTTACCATCACCGTCTCAGTCTCTCCTGGAACTCCCTTGCTGGTTGAGCAGGGGTTCAGAGTCGGAGCCACAGAGAGAGAGGGGGACAGAGGAGGAAAGAGTGATGAACGGCATCTCTGATGCAGCTCTAGAAGACCAGCACTGCTATGCTTGCTACCCCATTCCTCCTGTATTCCTCTACACTGTTGTACCCCTCTGCTCTCTGGGCCTTGCTGTCTCTGTTTTTATTCTCGTCGTGGTTCACAATGCCGTCTTCTTTGTGTCCTTACTCCTGCTTTCGGCTCTGGTCTTCACCTTCGTGGTGTGGAACACCATTCAGTGGAAAAGCAATGGGAGAATTCCTTGCTTTCTTCTCTCTCTCCCTGAGTCTGACCTTAGGTTGGCTCGTGAGGGACAGCTCGTTAAGATCACTGGGGTACCATTTACTTCTCTCTTCCTTTCTATTGATTCCTTGCTTCTAAACCCTGTGTTATGCTCCCTGTTTTTGTTTTTGCTGGAATTGAGTTGTGGTTTGTTGCTGAGAAATTAAAAGGGAAGTAGATAAAACATGAAATTGCGAGTCTTATAGTCACTTATTATTTTTTTTTAAAGAAATGTAAATATCATCAGATTGTGAACCTCCTGTTTGAAAATGATGTGGAAAACTTGTTCATTTCCATCGAACCAAACATAGGCATTGTTATGAAGTTCGTTAGTTTTTATCATGCTCTTTTTCTCACTTGATTATAATTATTATTTTGTCGTCATTCTTATGTGGATAAATATGCTGATAAATGAATGGGTCTTGAAGCACTTCCCCTCTAATGGGCTGCAAATAAAGGAGCTGACCAATGTCAAAATGAAGCTCTAGTCGATTAATTTTTGTTGTTTTTAATTCCAAAAAATGAGGGGGGGAAAAGTCAACTCATCGAACCTTAGATAAATCAACTGGTTGTGGCGTGCCAGAGGCTTTTCCATTTTCACAACCAAGAACTTTTTGACTGGATTATTTCTTCTTTTTAATGGTGATAAGAATTATGAGGCTTTACGATTGAGTTATTTCGTGCTTCTCTCTTATGAAACTATAGGAACTTGGTAAAGAAACAATCTTGGGAATGGGATAGCTGTCATATCATAGGCTTGTATTAACCATTAGCATCGAATATTATATCCACAATTTATTCCGGTTCAGCCAATTTTCAGAATTTCACTCATGCTACTTTGAAAGAGACAGAGACTTGGGTTTTTTGGAAACCAAAGCAAGTGCTTTCTAGACGGGGATGCTTTATTTAGAACATTCACTTGACAGTCTTTCTTTGAATGTGATTGAGAAATTATGATTGGTAATGCTTTATGTTTCTTGTGATGGAGGGAGTAGCTCTTTTTAGGAACACCTAACTGAAGTGCGTGTTGGGATCATATTATCCGACATGCTGGTTGTACGGATTAATGCCATTTGACATGCTGACCTTGTAGATAATCATGTCTTTGGATGCGCAGAGTTTTGAATCATGTTACCTGTACTGTATGTTTCCGTGTGAATTTCTCTTTTATTCTCATCTATCATCCATTGTGTGCATTATTCTATTAGCAAGTAATATTTTCGTTCTACCTGGTTGAAACCAATTCTTTTGTAATTCTGATAATTTCAGCTTGCATCATGTGGTAGTGCTGCCCTGGAATCTTCTTATGAAAAGGCTAGCAGATGTATCTATGCATCTACTCTTTTGTATGAATACAGAGGATTTGAACTCAGACCAGTGAATCTTAAGAAACCATGGTTCCAATGGAGTTTAGCATATTGTGAGGTATACTAAGTATTCTAAAGCCATTCAGCCTATTCTTTTAGTAGTAAACTGTTGGCTGTCCTAATGGGATTGTGTGCTTGTTGATCTTGTGGGAGTTAAATTGTTAGTTTCATAAGTTTCCATGTCAGTTTTAGAACTTAAATTAACTTTATGCGTTAAGGTCACTGTAATCTTGATAATTGCTTTGAACTACCTTGTTGTGGCAAAGAAAAAATCCCCAAAGCATAGTATCCCTGACCCAAGACAACCTGTACTGGCTTGAAAACTTCTTATTGGCACGTTTTTCAAAAATGTTTTAATTATGTCCTTCATCAAAACCTCACTCTACATATTTATGTTCATTTTCACCTTTGACCTCATTCAACTCGAATCAGACATGTTTTTATACTGGGCATTGCAACACCTAAGATGAAATTATTTCAGCTCCACCTCTGACCTCTCACCAGTGTGTTCAGCTATATGCTTCCAAGTCTAATTACTAATTGACCTGAATTATTTTGTTATCAATTTTTCATTTGATTCATTTGTGCATGTTGTTTTTGTTTGCTTAGCATTAGGTACTACAAATCATGATATGGTTTGACAAACACAACTCTGCTAATATGTTTATGCTTATCTTGGATTAGCTTCTGTGTCCTTTTGAGACATCACTGTGTCAGAATATACCTTTTATGATAGACACAAAACTTCAAAGGAAGCTTTAAGGAAGTTAAATGTGGAATGGCTCTGCTCTTGCTAGTGTTCTTGGCTTACTCAGGCACATAAGCAAAAACCTACAACTCTTTTCAGACTACAGATACTGAGTCTGAAAAGTGGAAGCAGAGGTCTTTTCTTTTTTCTTTTTTTTGGTGTGTAATGAATGTCAAAGCTTTTAAGGGTCAATAAGATGGAAAAGTGGAAGCTGCACTGTTAGATTTTTCACTTTCTTTCATATTGCGTTGTTGCGGTTCTCTACATGCTGGAAGTAATACAGAAAACATAGAGATGGCAAAATTGAGAGAATATCTATCTGTAGGATCTGAAGATTGGAACATCTAGTATGGATGGGACCCTTAACATTTCTTGCTATATTAAAAAACCTAGCAATCTCCCCTTTGCTCTCTTATCTGTGCAGCATAGGACAGGGACGGACAAGATAATGATAACCAGGGATGTGTAATAAGAAAGTCAATATACAGCATTACACAACTGATGGTCTACTGTAAACTTCAAAGTCATAATGAAGTAAAATTCTCGTTAATCAAATTTAGAGAACTTCCAGCATCTCACTACTATATCAAAATGTTGATTTCCTGCCTTGTGACTGGCTTATTAGAATATTAACAATGACAGCCACCTCCACTATTTGGAAAGTTTGGTATTATTGTGGAATCTAATCCTCGGTCTTTCATCCTGACAGAGGTCCGCCACTGACTTTTACGTAACTGACAGAAAGTCTGGTGTCACAGCTCTAGTGAAAGCTGGTTCCGGTTGTAAAGTTATTCCCTTGGTCGTTGAGAGCAAACTTGTAAACACTACTAGATATTGCAGGACTTTATCTCCCCATCTGAAGAAATGGTTGAGAGACAGGAACCTCTCAGAAGAAGCACGTATACTACGTCTCGAGGAAGGGTAACTCATTTTTTCTAATGGAAGCCTAAACTACCAGACAATGCAGCTTTACCTTATCATCTAATGCGTTATTCTTTACAACCTATTTTTCTCCCTCTTTTTTGGGCTTTTATTCTTCACAACTGAAATGCTGCAAAATTTTTGGCAGGTACGTCCAGGAAGGCAGCTGTGTGACCGTGGTTGGAATGTTGCATCGAAATAATGATATAGCAATGATAATTCAACCACCGGAGGTCATCTCCACGGGATGTCTCTGGTGGAAGCTTCTTCTCCCAGTTGATATTGATGGATTGATCCTACAGTTCTCTCAGATGGCCGGTCTTGTATCAAACCTAGAGTCCACGCAAAGAAACAGAACTGTAATGCCAGATGTATGAAATAGGAAGGATTTTAAAGTGTTCTGCTATATCATTATAATTTAGATTTTAGTCCTGAATTTTCTGTCACCATGTACCTCTGACTGCTAATTGTTTCTTGATCAAACTTCATTTTGTCACTAGAATTTGATAATTTCATGGAGTCCCGTTTATGCCTAGATCCTCTCTTCCATGTTCAAAAAGGCCTCCAGCTCGAAATACGACGTCTGTTTTTTCTCTTTTAATTTTTCTGGATAACTAATTTAAGAAGATATTTACTATCAAAGACTAATATGGGCGGTATAATGATGTTAGACTAAGTAAACTCCAAACCACCTTCTCTTAAGGTACAAGATACAAGCTGTTGGATTTTTCAAGCAGCGTTAGTTCAATGGGTTGACATACACAGCCCCTCATGAAAGTAATGAAGATGAAATCCTTTCTCAGAATTAACGGGGCAAAATTCAAAGAATTACAGCACTATGTGTATGAACAGGACGACAAATCTCCCACACAAAAATATTCTACCCTAACCCCCAACTTCGTGCCGAAACTGTCTTTGGCAGCTGCATTGTGCCTGTTGACGTGCCCTAAGTCACAGAAGAGGATTCCTCAGTGCCAGCATTATTTCCCCGAAGCTAATAGTTAATGGATAAAATTAGTGATATTGCCACGTTAGTACTGCCATGTCAGCACCATTTCTCCACGCAGGAGCCACGTTAGCCATTGCTCGAGAGAGCATGTGTCACGACACATCAATCCTTGCAAGTTTGAGCGTGCATCGCGTGTATCTCCTTCTTCCTCACACAGCAGCACCATCCCAACATCTTACCAAATTCGATCTACATTTCCTCTGGCCAGAAGTGTAAATACGCAAATTAAGCAGACAAGTTTGCTCATTAAATCAACAAAACCTAGTTAGCCCTAAGATGCGGTTTTGTGCCTCACACCGCAATGCTCCCCAATCGATGGACGAATATTCACCAGTCGGTTATGGAAAGTCGATTGGGGACTTAAATCCAATTACTTCACCAAAGTCAGAACTCAGTTATGTTTCCTTCAAGGTTTAAATCTCATTCTAATGGAATTTCCCTTCTCATCTGACCGTCATCTACGAGGAAATTATAGGATTACCTTCAGAAGAAAAATATGGATAGTTGAAAGATAAAGCTCGTAAACAAAAGAGGACTTTATATTTCAATAATAGTAAGCAAAGTAAGGCTTAATGTTTTCCATACAGAAGTGGAGCACATAGGCTATCCTTACATATTTGGATAGGCCTTGGTTTACATAAGATATTACCTAGTAACTTCCTTGATTCAATGGCCGGTGGAGTGATGATTCCTTTTCCTTCAACGAGTACACTGGTATTCCCGTCCTTAGTAAACTTTGAGGGGGAGGCGTCCTTTGGGGTGTCGCCATGTTTCCAGGACGCCATGACGTGGAGGTGGCGCGGTGACCCTGATAGTTGATGCTGACGCTTCAAACTGTGGTTGGTTCTAGTGGTTTGCGAATGCAAATCTTTCTGGTTTAGTGCTAATGTGGGAGCTAGGTTGGAGTGATGAGTTGGAAATTATGACATGTCCATGTAGGGGGGTCTTGGTGCATGCAGAGTGGAGTTACGCTGAACGTTGGGTTTTTGCTAAACATTACCTGGGACACACATACTGTCTAAAGGACGTGACATACTAACTGAAGGACGTAACATATTGATTAGATTTGGCAGTGAATGCAGAAGTGATATCAGGGCTTGTTCAGAATGTTGTTCAAAGTTTTGATGGACTTGGCTGCCCGGACCTCGTGATGGATTGAATACCTTCAATCAAGATTTATGTGCAACTTTGAATTCCTTTTTTGATTCTTAGTTTTTGCTTCTTTTTTTAAAATTTTAAAAAATGGTGGTATCTTGAGAAATTTATTAATACCAACAAGATTGAATATAATAACTATACCTCAAATAAGTATAAGGAGTAGAGTATAAGCCTAAACATTAGGAAATTAGCTAATAACCTTATGTTGCAATATATTATTAGAATATATTAAAATTTTGATGATGAGACAAATATGAATTATAATATGAAAATATTATAATTAAAATCATTTATTGATTGTTTATTAATTTAAATAAGAAAATGATGCTGGACTTTTGTGTGTGGAGGAAGTTCAAATAAAAAGACCCAGATCGGTGAAGCCTAGTTCGCTGCCTAAGTTCGTGCAACCCAGCCCACAATTTATGATCCAGTATGCAACCCGAACTAGCTAGGGATGGCCCAGATCAAAGCAAGCCAGTGAGCCCAAAGGTGCGCGACCTGGTCCAGTGCACGGCCCATTTTGAATTGATTAAGTGACCCAACTCGACCTTGCGAACTAAAAGCATTCAACACCCAACTACACTGCAACTCACTAGTAAAAATGGTTACCAGAAACTGCTTAGTTCAAGCTGGAAAAGGTGTCAATGGATAGTTAACAAAGAGTAGAACAAATCCATGAAGAAAGATCAATGATCCACTACTCAAAGAAGATTAATTTGAAAAGATTAAGGTGTTTTTCGCAGTTTGTGACCTAATTACTTAAAAGAGAAATTGGAAGCAGATTAAAGAGTTTCTGAACCTGAAATCATGGGGCTTTTGTAAAGAAGAAGTTGATCTATCAATTTGCGAAGCACCCATAAAGAATTACTTTAATATTGAAGAGGATTAAGGAGGGTTTAAGTGATTTGACCTGGTAACTTGTTTTGCCTCCACGAAGCTCCAATTTAGTAACTTAAAACCTGGATGAAACGATGGCATTTTGGAGCATAATTTTGAATGGTATTATGATAGAACATAAACCTCTCTCCTTCCTCTCTAACAACACAAAATCAAATGAAAATTAGGACTCCAACAAGAAGAAGAAGTGACTTGCCTTAGAGATGTTAGGACAGTTATTTGGAGGTGAAAGGTGAGTTATTTTGAAGCTACTTAAGAGCATCATACTCACTATTATTAGTAGGTCCAAAAATGAGAGAGAAAGCAAGCATTTTTCAAGCAACTCATACTCCTTTCTCAAGCTCTTCAAGCTCACAAAATTGGTTCTTCATTTCGGTGATTTTAATTTGAGCTCATTAATACTTTGATACACTTGTTAGGAAATCATATTGCTCTTTAATTCATATCATATTTGAGCTAATTTCGTAGGAGTGAACAGTGCTAGAGTTCATGTGATTTTAGGGCTTTTGTCCATATCATTCTATATTAAGTCTCTAGCAGTTGTTTAAAGCTTCTGAACTTAAATTCATATCTTACAAAAGTTGAATTAGGAATTTGTACTCAATTGTTACTTAGTGTTGAAATTCTTGGGGAGAGAATTTGTAATTAGGATTGGAAGAGTGGTTCTCTGTTCAGTGAAATTCTACATGCAAGTGTACATGTCTACCAAGTAATATAATGATAAGTACATATATCATCCCACAGATATTTATGCTTACTGAACTAGCTAATTACTAATGGTGAACAATTTCTAAAGTTTATCTAGCAAATCAAAAAGGTAAAACATGGCTTTACTAACTAAATTTAACCTAAACTTGATTAATAAAACATGTTAGAGCATCTGATTTCACCTAATTACTAAGTACAAATATCAATCATTCATGCTAGCAAGATTAATTATACTTATATGATGGCAAAATTTCCTAATTTATTCACTATCCTATGTCTAGGTATAGCAAATCTACTTAGCTCATTAACTCAATGTATTTTTACCCATGAATTAAATGAACTAAGTGCATTAAGATATATGAATATCCCAGTTTACACCTAAAGCCACACAAATCATATGGTATATGTCTATCCATATTAACCTATGGTTGCACATTACATGAAGCAACTGGATATTATCTCTTGTCAGTTTCAAACATGCAAATCAAATCATTTAAGTGGTAGTTAATCACTTAAAAGCATTAAACTTCGTAATATGCAACTTCACATTCATAAAATGTCTCACAAAACACCATAATCATACCTTCATACATCATAATCAAGTTCCATTGTAGCTCTAACACAATAAACTAAAATATCATATTTACGTAAACAAAAATAGTGCAGAAATTGAACAAAACATTCTTCAAATTAAAAAAATCAAATATGTCACCAAAATGTCTTCAATTCAAAAAATCTTTGAACAAATTTGCACATTAGGAAGAGGAGGAGGAGCCGGCTGAAAAGAAGGGAAGAAAACACGTTGCATGGGTTGCCATGTGCCACTGTATCCTACCACACGCCACTGTATGCTACCATGTGCCGCATCATCATGGAAACCTTCAAAAAGAATTTCTACAAGTAAATAATGCTAGGGCTTGAACAAAATTTGGGGCTTTTGTCTAGATCATTCTATATTAGCTTTCTAACATTTGTTTGAAGCTTTTAAATTGTTTATTGTATATCTTGTAGAAGCTAAGTTTGAAACTTGTAACATTAGGGTGAAAACTTATAATCGGGTTTAAAGGATTGGTTATCCTTTATAAGGAATTGGTTATCCCTTATAATCAACTAGTGAATGAATTGGAAAAATGACTCTAACAAGTTGCTAGGGTGGGGTGGAGTAGGTTCCAAGGTGGCTTAGGCCGAACCAATTTCCAAAAATTGATTGTCTTTGTGTGATTCTGTTTTATGTGAATTTTTACTTACTATCATATAATCATTAATTGCTTCACATAATGAAAAAAAAAAGGCAAGAATTTTTAAGAAACCTAATTTACCTCCCCTTTTAAGTTGCTATAGGATCCAACAGTTTCTTTAGAGTTAGATTTAGTTCCCTATTTAAAAGGTGAGTTATTTTAGTTGTAAGTAGAGTTTTTTTTTTTTCAATGAAATCAAAAACCCTAAGTTGTTTGTTCAACTTGTGATTCCTTTATCTAATTTTCACCAAAGATTGATAGTGTAGCCTTTAAGTCTATCTTGGCAACTACCATTTTCATTTTTCCTCACTTAATTCTACCATTAGATCTACATCAAGTGGTATCAGAGCCCAAGGTTGTTCAAGTGAGCTCTTTTAGTGATGTATAATTGTAGTAGCTCTTCTCCCCTAGTTCCACCATGGGAAGTAGTAAACAGAACATTAGCACTTAAGTTAGGCAAGGTGAAAAAGAAACTGTCAAATGTTCTCTAGATCTTAAAAGCCTAAACTTTATGCCAAAGGCCCCAAGGCAACCAATACAATGATTATGCCTCCCAAGAAAATTCTGGCAATGATGGGAAGGGGAGGAGAAGGAGGCAAGGTGATGATGATTGTGGCCTACAAATGGAGATTCTTGAATTTGAAGGTACTCTTGGCCCTAGTGAATTTTTTGGTTGGTTATATCATATTGAAAGGGTATTTGAGTTTATGGGGTATGATGATCAAAAGAAGTATAAAGTGATCATTCTTCAACTCAAAGAATATGCTTCTTTATGATGGGAGAATATTAAGAAACAAAAAGACTGAGATGGTAAGGATAAGGTATGTTCATGAGAAAAATTGAAGAAATTGCTTAAAAAATTATTCTTACCAAATGATTACAAACAAGCCTTCTATCTCAAGATACATGCTCTCAAGCAAGATGATAGGAGTGTGGAGATCACATTAGGGAATTTGAAACACTTATGATGAGGTGTGAGTTGCCGGACCCCAAGAAGACCACCACAACATGATTTCTTAAGGGCTTGAAATCAAAGATATCTAACATGGTAGAATTGCAAGCTTATTGTGTTTTTTTTTTTTTTTTTACGATGTTTGCAAGCTAGCCATCAAAGTGGAGAGGTAATGGAGGGCCATGAAGGGCATTGAATCTAACAAGGAGGGCATAACTTCAAGGTCCTACATCAAAGGGATTACTTTCCACAAGGATCCCTTATCCTATAGTAAATTTGAGATCACCAGCAAGAAAAGAGACAAATAAAAGTTGGGGAAATTTCAAAGGTGAAAACCAATTTGCAAAGCAAGATCCAAAGAATGAAAGTGCTTTATATGCTAAGGATATGGTCACTTACAAGCTAATTGTCTAAATAGGAGACTAATGACCATAAGAGAAATTAAGAATTATGAAGCCTACTATAAAGAGGAGTTTGGTGATAATGAGCTTGAGGTTGAACTAGAGGATAAGAATGAGATCATTGAGCAAGCTGATTATAGAAGTATGCTCATTCTTTAGTGAGCTTTACATGCCCATTTTAGTCCACCTAATAAGCAAAGAGAAAACATCTTCCAAACTTGATGCACAATCAATGTAAAGGTGTGTTATGTTATTATTGATAATAGGAGTTGTGCTAATGTGGCTTCTACAACTTTTATGGAGAAATTGAACTTGCCTACATTAGATCATCCAAATCCTTACAAACTACAATGGTTGAGCCAAATGAATCATCTTTAAGTTTAAAGGTAAGTCCTACTTACTTTTTCCATTGCTAAGCATTATATTGATTAGGTTACTTGTTATGTTATACCTATGGATGCTTATAATTTGTTGTTGGGAAGGTCATGGCAATACAATAAGGATGCTAAGAATGATAGTAAAAATAAAACTTATTCCTTCATGATTGGTGCAAAACTTATTACTTCAACTTCGCTTAGTCCTTCCCAAATACACCAAACACCACATGGGGTAGAAGGAATGAAAAGAATATGTTCTTGAGTGAAGCACAAGTGGAAAACGCCATTTAAAAACACAAACCCATCCTTGCATTACTTGTAAGGAGAAAGAAGGTGAGTGACCCATATCCTTTTATTCAACCACTCTTAACGGTCTATTCCTCAATGACCTTCCATTAGGTTTGCCATCAATTAGAGGGATAGAACACCATATAAATCTACTTTTAGAGACACCTTAACCCAACAAAGTAGCTTACAGATATAAACCTCAAAAGGTTAGGGAACAATAAAGGCAAGTGGATAAATTGCTTAGCAAGGTTTATAAGGGGAAGTATAAGTCCATGTTTGGTTCTAGCCTTATTGGTGTCAAAGAAGGATGGTTCATTTCAAATGTGCATAAATAGTAGAGCCATCAACAGCATTACCATCAAATATAGGTAATACATTCTAAGGCTTGATGACATGTTGGATGAGTAGTTATATAGGGCCACCATCTTTTTCAAAGTGGACCTAAGGAGTGGCTACCATCAAATCTAAAAAAAAAAAAAGGAGATGAATGGAGAATAGCTTTCAAAACAGAAGGAGGAATGTATGAATTAATGGTCATGCCATTAGGCCTTTTTAATGCACCTAGTACCTTCATACATTTAATGAATGAGGTGTTGCATCCCTTTCTTGGTAAATTTTTTATGGTTTATTTTAATGATATCTTTATTTATAGTAAATGTGAAAGGGAGCATTTAGATCATTTAAGGCAAGTCTTTGATGCATTAAGAAAACAAAAGCTTTTTGATAAGTTGCAAAAGTGTGAATTCTTTTCCTCTAGTATTATGTTCCTTGGATATGTAGTTTCAAAAAAAAGGTATTATAGTTAATTAATCCAAGGTGGTGGCAATTAAGTCTTGGCCTAAGCTTAGTTTCATTACTAAGGTCAAGAGTTTTCATGGCATAGCTTCATTTTAGCGACGGTTTGTCTCCAACTTCAACACCATTATGACCCCCATTACTAAATGTATGAAGAGAAGTCTTTTGAGTGGACAAAGAAAGCATATGAAGCTTTAAGGGTGATTAAGCAAAATTTTTATGAAGCTTTAGTTCTTGCATTACCAAACTTTGATAAGGTCTTTGAAGTGGAATGTGATGCTAGTGGTGTTGGTATAAGGATTATCTTCATTAAAGCCAATAGGCTATTAGCTTATTTTAATGAGAAGCTTAATAATTGCAAAAGGAACTCTCCACTTATGATAAGGATCATGAGGGCTTTAGATCATTAGAGTCATTGCTTAAAACCTAGATAGTTTTTTCTTACATTCAAATCACCAAGCTTTGAAGTTCTTGAATAGCCAACATAAGCTTAACTCAAGGCATGCAAAATGTAGAATTTCACCATTCCTTCTCATTTTTTTCTCATTATAAACCAAGTGTGGCTAATGTTTTTGTAGATGCATTATCTAGAAGGTATTCCTTGCTTGCTACTCTAGATTCTAGAATACTTAGTTTTCAACTTATAAAGAAACATTATCTTAAGGATATAAATATGTATTTTCTCCTTGCATAATGTACGAAGGGTACCAATGAAGATTATATGGTTCATGAAGGGTTTCTCTCCAAAGGGAATTAGTTGTGTGTTCCAAAAGGTTCCTCTAAAAAAGTGCTAGGGAAGGAGGCACATGGAGGAGGTTTGGCTAGTTATTTTCGGATTTACAAGCCCTTGGAGATTCTCAAGGAGCATCTTTATAGGCAAAAAATGTAGCAAAATGTCTAAGCTACCATTTCTAGATGTGGTACATGTTAAAAAGTAAAGAGTCATTTCAAGCCAAGGCCTTACATTCCGTTACCGGTTCCAAACTAGCCTTGGAAAGATCTTAGTATGGATTTCATTATGACACTCTTAAGAACTCAAAAAGAGAAACACTTCATTATGGCAATAGTAGATCAATTTTCTAAAATGGCATGTGTTGGATCCTATAGCAACCTAAGAAGGAGGGTGAATTAGGTTTCTCACAAATACTTTTGTCTTTTTCATTTTTAGTATGTGTAGCAATTAATAAATATATGGTAGCAACTAAAGCATTCATACAAAGCATAATCACATAAAGACAAGTGATTTTTGGTAGGTGGTTTGGCCCAAGCCACCTCAGTACCTACTCCACCCCACTCTAGCAACTCGATAAAGTCACTCTTCCAATCAATTCAGAATTGATTACAAGGGATAACCAATCCCTCAAACTCGGTTACAAGTTCTCTCTTAAATATTACAAATTTTAAGCTTAGCTTCTACATGATATGCAATATACAGTTTAAAAGCTTTATACAAATGCTACAAAGCTATTACATAATGATTTGGACAAAAGCCCCAAATTTCGTTCAAGCCCTAGCACTATTTACTTATAAAAAATCAACTCAATAACAATATGTATTGAAACACAAAGTGATTTTCTAACAAGTAAGTAAAAATAGTAGTAAACTCAAAATATAGTCACCCAATGAAGAATAAATTTATAAGTTGGATAAGCTTGATAGAAAAGTATGAGTTTCTTAAAAGATGTTTACTTTTTACTTTTTTCTTTTTTTCATTCCCTACTGTACCAATAAGCATTATGCTTTTAAATAGCATCAAAGAGACTAACCTTTCACTTTAAAAAAGTCATTCTGAAATCTTTGGAGTAGATCACATCTTTTCCCCATTGGAGCTCTCTCTTCCTCATTCTCTGCCTAATTTCATGCTCATATGAGAGAAGGAATATGGAACTTGCTTTCTATCTCAATCCCATTCAAAATCGTTCTCCAAAATGCAATTGTTTCATCCAAATTTTAAGTTAATAATTCAGAGCTTTGCGAAAGCAAAAATGGGTCAAGGGTTAGGTTTCTGGGTTTCACTTAAATCCTCCTCAATCCTTTTCTATCTTAAAGTAAATCTTCATAGGTACTTCACAAATCAAAGAATCGACTTCTTGCTTGATAAACCCCCATGATTTTGGCTTTAGAAATACTCTAATTCACTTCTAATTGCTTTTTTAATCAATTAGGTCATAGGTTGCGAAGAACACCTTAATCTCTTCAATATGATCATTTCTAAGTAATGGGTCACTGATTTTTGTTCACATATTCCTTCTCTTCTTCAATACCTTTAAATGAATCCATTTTTAGTCTCAACAAAGCATTCGACGACAGCCAATTTTAATAGTGAGTCACAGGCGTTGTCGAGTGGGTAGAACTCATTTTATTCTTCTGGGTCATGAAGTAGGTTTGGATCACACAAAAGTGGGTCACGAACTTGAACGTGGGTCACATTTATAGACCACGGGTCATGATGCCTTCAAGGTTGTGAGCTCACGTTGATATGGTTCACACCTAGCTAGTTTGGGTTGCACTTGGCTTGCTCGTGAGTGGTGGAACCTTTTGTTTGTAAACTATGTCGTGACAAGGTTGGGCTTGCACACAATTTACCCATGTCTAGGTTCCACTGATCTAGGCTTCCACGGCCAACACTAAATAGTCCAATTTCCTACAAAATGCTTAAGCATTATTTTTCATATTTAAACCAACAAATAAGCAATGATTTTAATTATAATATTTTCATATTATAATTTTTTATTTGTCATCATCAAAATATTAATATATTCCAACAACATGCTTTACCCATGCCATAAGATGGATGATGCCTCTAACATTGTTAATTTGTTCTACAAGGAGATTGTGAGATTGCATGGAACTCCAAGAAGTATTGTATATGATTTAGTTACCAAGTTTTTAAGTCATTTTCTTAGAACATTGCAGGGAAAACTTGGCACCAAGCTTTTATTCAACACTTCTTATCATTTACGAACTAATGGCCAAATTGAGGCAATTAATCAAATATTATGAACTCTCTTGTACACCATGGTAAACTAGAATCTAAAAGATTGGGACTTGAAACTTGCTCATGCTAAGTTTGCATATAATTGAGCTTTGAATTGTACCATTGGACATTCTTCATTTGAGGTAATTTATGGAGTCAATTCAATTACTCCTATTAACCTGACCTCTATGCCCCTTGATACTCAAGTTAGTATAGACGCAAATGAGAAGGCCAAAGCAATGAAAAAGTTTCACGAGAATGTTTAGTCTCAAATGGACAAGGCTAATGATAACTCTATTTCTTATAAGATTAGAATGACTACTTTAGGCATTATATAATGTGGTATTTGTTAAATTAGATTTTTATTTGTCTATATTCATACATATTTTGTTATTTCAAATAGCAAACCCAAAATAGGAGAAAATGGAAGAAAAGAAGCAAAAAAGGAACAAAAAACCAAAGAAAAAAAGAAAGAAGCAATTGTCTAAACATTGTGTGGTTTTGAAGCAAGTATAAAAGGAAACAAGGAATAAAAAACATATGCGAATCATTGTATTATGGGTTAAACCAGCAGAGAGAGAAAGGAACTTGGATTGTCGTAAGGGAGGTTGGTCGAAGAGGTAAAGAAAAAGAGAGAAATGGGTGGTTTGTGAATGAGACAGAAAGGTGAACGTTGGCATGGGACCATTGTGTGACAATCGACCCAAATGCCGCCACATTCATTTTCTTTAGTGACCAAAACCCATATGAAAAGGGGTGGTACCACGACCCATCTCCGATTTATTTAGGCTCTTTTTTTGGCATTTTGACATTGTTTTCAATTGTTTGAGCTATTTTCCAACAAATCTAAGTACTTTTCAATGTCATCTGGGCAATTTTTGGTAAGTGGACAAAGAATGCCATCTAGGCTTATTTTCTAGTAGATATGCACATTTTCTAGCAGATTTGCATAATTTTTGGGTAGTGGCATGTGGCGGCATATGGCAGCGTGTGGTAGCTCATGTTGACATGTTTTCTTCCTCTCTTTCCAAACAACCTCTTTTCTCTTCCCTGATGCGTAGGGTTATGTAACATTTCCTTGAATTGAAGACATTTTGGTGACAACTTTCATGTTGTTAATTTAAAGAATGCTTTGTTCAACTTCTAGCGTTGTTTATGTTTTTTAGTCTAGTTTGTTAGAGTTATGATATAACTTAATTATAATGGTATGAATGTTATGATTATGATGTTTTGTGAGATATTTTGCATGTTTGAAGTTGCATATTATTGAGTTTAATATGTTTGAGTGATTAGCTAACACTTAGATAAATTGATTTGCATGTTAGAGACCAACAAGAAATGACATACAATTGCTTCTTATAATGTGCAACTATAGATTAATATGGATAGACATATACCATATGGTGTGTATGGCTTTAGGTGTAAACTGGAATATTCATAAATCTTAATGTACTTAGTTCATTTCAATTCACATATAGAAATATATTAAGTTAATGAGTTAAGTAGGTTTGCTATACCTAGACATAAGATAGTGAATAATTTAGGAAATTTTATCATCACATTGATAGAATCAATCTTGCAAGTATAAATGATCAACATTAGTACCTAGTAGTTAAGTGAAATTATATGCTCTAGCATGTTTTGTTTATCGATCTTTCTTAGTTTGTTCTCTATCACTTCGGTTTGTTAGATAAATTTAAGGAGTTGTTCACAATTAGTAATTAATTGGCTTAGTAATCACCAGTCTCTATGGGATGATTTCTTACTTATCATTATATTATTTGTTTGACAGATACACTTGCATGTAAGATTTCATCAAACAGGTTTTTGGACAAGGCTAACAAGGCATATAAGAGGAAGGCCAACAACTATCAAAAGCCTTCTTTATTTCAACGAAGGGACTTATTTTGTGTGCATCTTAGAAAGGAAAGATTTCCATTCAAAATGAAAAGTAAGTTAACACCTAGAGCTAATGGCCTTTTTGAAATGATTTCTAAGGTTGGGACAATGCATACAAGGTTTATTAGCCTAATTACTATAAAGGAGTTTTAGCCACCTTCAATGTAGGTGACTTATACATTTATTTGGAAGATGCTAACCTAGAAGATTTGAAGGCAAATCCTAATCAACCTAGGGAAATTGATGCAAGAGCATCAACGTCAACTCAAGCTATTAGTCCAACCTATATGTTATTCATGACAATAAATACAAGTTTAGGTCACGACATGATCAAATGGAGCCAAGAAGAGCATGGATAACCTCTTAATTAATATTTGGTGGTTTCCTTAAATTTTCATTGAGTCCTCAATTTTCTAAAGCTTTTTTATTGTTCAAGATAATTTCCTTGTTTGGGTTTTCCTTAATTGTTTAAAACCCTGATTTGTCTAGGTTTTTCTTAATTATCTAGAAAAACCTTAATTTTTCTAGGTTTCCTTAGTTGTCAAGAAATCCTGATTTGTTTAGATTTTCTTAGGGTTAAGTTTAGTTCCCTATTTAAAAGGTGAGTAATTTCATTTGTAAGCGAAGTGTTTTTTTAGTGAAATAAAAAACTCTAAGTTATTTGATGAATTTGTGATTCTTTTATCCAATTTTTCACTAAAGATTTATGGTGGACCACCTTCTTGATGGGTGGCATAGCGTTTAAGTATTGGAGTTTATCTTGAAAATTTTCATTTTCGTTTTGCACCTTTCATCTTACCTAAACACATCCTTCCTCACACAAAAAAAAAAAAAAAAACTCAAGACCTAGAAAAACAAAAAAAAACAACCACCTTGCCTTAACACCAAATAGAGCTTACTCAAACTTACCACTGGATTCGTATTGAGTTGGTTTTACCATCTTAAAAGCTTATTCCTCACTTTTTATTTTAGATACACCCACATATAGTATTTTTGTTTTTGTTTTTATGGGTGATATAATTTTTACAAGTAGCCCTAATGACCCATTCTCATAAATACTTAAACAATTATAAAATGAGTTTGATATAAAGTGATCTTGGAAACCTTCATTATTTTCTTAGAGTTATGGCCCAACACTTGATCAATGGTCTTTGCTTATATCAAGAAAAATTTGGACTCAAAATTATTTAGTGTGCAAAAATGAGTGAAGCCCGTAGTGTCTTTACACTATGTTCAACTAGACATCCATCATCCATTAATGATGGAGATCCTTTCCCATATCCCACACACTACAAAAGCATTGTAGGTTCTTTATAATACTTAACCATTACACAATCTAACATTACCTATGTTGGCAATTGATAACTCTATTTTATATAGAGTTATTGTTATTATTTTAGGTTATATTTAATATAGTTTTTATTAAATTATATTTGTATTTATGTAAATGATAACTCTATTTTTATAGAGTTATTTTGACTATTTTAAGATATAAATAATACAATTTTGTGAGATAATATTTGAGTTTTTATATATTTATTCAAATATTTATTGTTTATATAGAAAACCCCAAAAGAGCATGAAAAGCAAAGGAAACATAAAGAAAAGAAGCAAGACACGTGAGGAATAAAAAAAAAAAAAAAGAGAAAGGCCACGTGTAAAAGAGAAGGAAAAGACAAAAAGGACAAGAAAGGAAATAAAATAAAAAGGTGAAGGCATGAATTATCAAAAGAATCTAGGGCATGCCGCCTAAGGGAGATAATAAAGGTGAAAATGTGAAAAAGAAGAGGAGGCGCCACACAAGAGAAAAAAAGGAGAGAAGAAGGAGAGAAAAAAGAGGCCACCGGGACCAAGACCAAGAGATGAAAAAGAAAAGAAAGAAGAGGCATGACAGATTACCTCTACTTCATGTCATTCTTGATGTTGGTTTATTTGTAAAAGTTTTACAAAGAATTCTTAAAGAAAAGACAGTGTGGTGACAACTTTCATGTTTTTCTTTTATTTAAGATGTTTTGCTTAATTTCTATCATTGTTATGGTTTGTTATTTCATTATGTTCTAATTTTCTTTTGTTAGAGTGACGATATAGCCTAACTATAATGATGTGAATTTTATAAGTTTTTATGTGATATTTTATTTATGTGAGTTATATATTATTATGCTTAATGCTTTTAAGTGATTGGCCACCACTTGAATGATTTGATATGCATGTTTGAGACTAAGAGGTAATAATATGCAATTGCTTCTTATAATATATAATCATAAATTAAATGTGGACAGACATATACCATGCTATTTGTGTGGCTTTTGGTGATAAGATGATCAAAATATTTATTGTAAACCAAGAATGTTCACAGATCCTAATGCATTTGGTTTATTTCAATTCACATATAGAGATATAGTAAATTAATGAAATAAATAGGATAGTCAATAAATTAAGAAATTTCGCCATCATATAGGTATTATCATTCTTGTAAGCATAAACTATGGAAATTCATATCTAGTAGTTATGGTGAAATCAGATGCTCTAACATATTTCTCATATTGGTTTTTCTTACTTGGATTCAATTTCAATTAGTCTTGAGTTTTCATTTTGGAAGTTTTAAATTTTAATTCATCATCAACAATATTTTGAATTGCTAGATAAATTTTAGGATTAATTCATTATTAGTACTTAATTAGTTTAGTATTCACCAATCTCTGTGGGACGATACTTTTCTTATCATTATATTACTTGTTCGACATGTTTACTTGCATTTAGAATTTCACCGAATAGTATATTTTGTTATTTTATGCACCAAACCCAAAGTATAAGAAAAATGAAGAAAAGAAGCACAAAACCAAAAGAAAATAAGAAAAGAGAAGGAGAGCTAAAAAGAGGGGCTTTTATCAAGTGCAGGCTTGTAAAGGAGAGAGGAGTGGGCCTTGGATCGTGCGAAAAGGAAAAGAAACTAGAGAGAAGTGGGCCAAAAGGGTGAGAACGTCAGGTCCACAGAGCATCTATTGGGTTTTGGGTGTGGAAAAAATAAAAAGAGAGAGAGAGAGAGGTTGGGCCAAAGAGAGGAGAACAGCAACCGGAGTGTCGGCGGTAGGGGATCTCACTGGAGCTCAAAGACAATGCACAATAGCACACGTCTCAGGCATAGAATGTGGCAGTTGTGCGATAGCAAACTTCTAGCGTCCTTTTCCAGTGAGAAACCCATTTCAATGGATTTTTCAGCCATATTTGAGCTATTTTCATCAGGATTTGAGTGGTTTCCATGAGGAGAAGCTATTTATGGCATTTCTACAGTTGTTTTGGGGTGATTTTACGGCGGATTCCAGCGAGAGACGGTGGGTGCCAACTTGGAGTTTTTCTTAGATCTGCGTGTTTTTGTGGCGATTCTACTCAATCTTTTTACAGATCTGCAACCTAGGCATCTTGATCTACATTTCCGGAAGTTTCTATGAAGATCAGTAGCAGACGGCTGCGCGTGTCACCTATGCATGGCGGCACAAGCGAAAGCACGTGATGGCGCGTGGCAGCTCGTTTTTCTTCCATTTTTCAAATAGAACCTCCTTTACCCCCTGATGTGCAAATTTATGCAACCTATTTTGTGATTTGAAGACATTTTTTGTGATAGCTTTAATGTTTTTAATTTATAGAATATGTTGTTTATTTTCTAGCACTGTTTTTGTTTATGTAAATATGTTGTTTTAGTTTAGTTTGTTAGAGCTATGATGAACTTAATTACAATGGTATGAATGTTATGATTATTTATGTTTTGTGAGATATTTTATGAATGTGAAGTTACATATTACTAAGTTTAATGCTTTTAAGTGACTAGCTACCACTTAGATGACTTGATTTACATGTTAGAGACTGACAGGAGATAACATGCAGTTGCTTCTTGTAATATGCAACCATAGATTAATATGGATAGACATATACCATATGATTTGTGTGGCTTTAGGTATAAACTAGAATATTCATAAATTATAATGCACTTAGTTCACTTAATTTATGGGTAGAAATACAGTGAGTTAATAAGCTAAGTAGGTTTGCTATATCTAGACATAGGATAATGAATAATTTAGGAAATTCCAACATAACATGAGTAGAAGTAATTTTGCTAACATGGATGATCGACACTTATCTAGTAATTAAGTGAGATCGGACGCTCTAGCATATTTCGTTAATCAAGTTTAGGTTAAATTTAGTTCTTTAGTCCATGTTTTATCACCTTGATTTGCTAGATAAACTCTAGAGTTTATTCACCATTAGTAATTAGTTAGTTTGGTAAACATCAATCTCTGTGGGATGATACTTATACTTATCATTATATTACTTGTTCAATATGTACACTTGCATGTAGAATTTCACCGAATAGCAATATTGCCTGCTAATATACACATGCTCCCAGGAAAACATATTGGATAATTGTCAAACAAATTTTTTGTTTTCTTGTATATACTCTATAACATAAGATTCAACTCACCACACCCAACTCCAAAACTCTACACACCTATTCTAATGTTAGATTGCCTGGTGATTAGGATGATTGCTACTCCATTAGAGGATTCTACATTTTCCTTAAATCTAATCTCATTTTAAGGAGTTCTCAAAAATAGAAAACTATTTCCCAATCCTACACTGAAGCATAATTAACAAGAATGTTGTAGATACTATTGCAAAACTCATTTGGATTGAAGCATTACTCTAAGATCTCAATATTCAGTTAACTTTATCACCAATCTTGTGGTGTGATAACCTTTATGCCTTTACCTTTCCACAAACCTAGTGTTTCATGCTAGAACAAAGCACGTGAAATTGATTTCCATTTCATTTAAGAGTGAATGGAAAACAAAAAGCTATCCATTCATTTCATATCTTTTATTGATTAAAGGGAAAACATCCTTACAAAAGGACTTTCTTCACCAAGGTTCAAACTTCTACACAACAAGCTTACAATTCATATCGACCGATCAACTTATGGGAGGATATTAGGACCTTCAAAATATAATGTTTGCCATGTCAACAACACTTGTTTCATTGTCACATCATCGCCATGTGTCAAAGTCATGTCAACCCTACAAGTAGGTGGAGCACACCATTTCCACCTTCGTCCCTAAAGCCTTTTATGCATCACGCTGGGAATCTCTACCAATGAGAATCATCCATACTAAAAAAGGGAATCCAAATTTTGTTAAGAATATTACTGTTTTATTATTATTTAGATGATGACAAAAAGAAAATAGGGCATATTTCATAAAAGTGTATTTTGATGTGACAAATATTTTGGAGTTAATGTTAAATGCTTTTTTCATGATTTATGTGATTTATGTGTTGTAGGAAATACATGTGAGAACTTGTTCGGTGAAATTCTACATGCAAGTGTACATGTCAAACAAGTAATATAATGATGAGTACAGATATCGTCCCACGAAGACTGGTGATTACTATGCTAATTAATTACTAACGGTGAATAGACTCTAAAGCTTATCTAGCAAATCAAAATGGTAAAACATGGATTAAAAAACTAAATTTAACCTAAACTTAATTAACAAAACATGTTAGAGCGTCCGATTTCACCTATTACTAGATACAAATGTAGATCATTTATGCTAGCAAGATTAATTCTACTCATGTGACGGCGGAATTTCCTAACTTATTCACGATCCTATGTCTAGGTATAGTGAACCTACTTAGCTCATTAATTCACTGTGAGTCTGCATATGAATTAAATAACCTAAGTGTATTAAGATATGTGAATATTCCAGTTTGCACCTAAAGCCACACAAATCATATGGTATATATCTATCCATATTAATCTATGGTTGCATATTACAAGAAACAACTACATGTCATCTCCTGTCGGTCTCAAACATGTAAATTATATCATTTAAGTAGTAGCTAATCACCTAAAAGCATTAAGATTAGTAACATGCAACTTCACATTCATAAAATATCTCACAAAACATAAATAATCATAACATTCATACGTTATAATTAGGTTCCATCGTAGCTCTAACACAATAAACTAAAACATCATATTTACACAAACAAGAACAGTGCAAGAAATTAAACAACACATTTTGTAAATTAAAAACATTAAGCTGTCACCAAAAATGTCTTCAAATCACAAAAGGCTGCACAAATCTGCACATTAGGGGGAGGAAATGAAGCTATCTGGAAAACGGAAGAAAAACGAGCTGAAACGCGTCGTCACGCGCTTTCGCACACGTCTCCATGCGCCAGTGACACGCGCCGCCGTTTGCCGCCACGAGCCACCGCCGTCCGCCACGAGCCACCACCGTCCGCCACCACGCGCCGCCGCCGGTCTTCATAGAAACTTCTAGAAACGTAGATCAGGACGCCTAGGTTGTAGATCTGTAAAAATATCCCGCAAATCCACCACAGAAATGCGTAGATCTGACAGAAATGACAAAGTCGGCATTCGCACTTCTTCGCCGGAAACCGCCACAAAATCGTACGCAACTGCCACAGAACTACCAGAAATCACTCTAGGAATTCAGATCGCTGGAAAACGCTCTAAAACGGCCGGAAACTACACTTCAAATGCCGGAAATGTGTGTCACCGGAGAAAACGAAGGGCCAACGATCGGCTTTCGTCCGACTGTCACGCACCTCTCTGAGACCTGCGCTGTCGCGCGCGGCCTCTGACTTTCCGGCGACCACTCTCTCCGGTTGTTGGAATGGAAACCGTCCGCTCACGCTCCCTCTTCTCTTTCTTTTTGCCTAATAATCTCCCCTTTACGTCCACTTCCGTTCAAAGCCCGATAAAAGCCTTCTTTTTACTTTTTCTTTTCTTTTCCTTCTCGCATGATCCAAGGCCCAATTCGGCCCCTTTCCAAGCCCACAAACTTGACCCAAAAGCCTCTTTTTAGCCTCTTTCTCTCTTCTCATTTTCTTTTGGTTTTGTGCTTATTTTCTTCATTTTTCTTCTATTTTGGGTTTACTACATAAAACAACAAAATATACATAAATATAATAAAATACAAATATAATATAATAAAAACTATATTAAACATTACCTAAATTAATCAAAATAACTCTATATAAAATAGAGTTATCAGAACTATAATATCAATTAATCATATTATTGACTACATCTACGAAAGAGTTATTAGAAAGAAAAATGAATAAATATTATTGTTGTTATTGGTCTTATGAGAGAATTAATTTGTGAATTTGCTTGTACAGAAAATGCTCCATGGAAGCCCAAAAATTGATTAGCCAAATTTTGTTTAAAACAAGTGACTCATTTAGTCTCCATGGCCCAGTTTCTCCCCGAAGACTAGAACACGACTCATCTCACTAGTGTGTGACCTGGTTCATCTATACGGAACCTAACTTTGTGTGAAGACCACGCGACCCAAAATCTGTGTGACCCAACACTACGACCCAAGAGCGAGATCTACCCCCAATTAGAACTCTGATGACTGAAGAACACACTATTTTAAAAATGTCAGAGGGGAAAAGGACTTGTGAACAAAAAACTTTGGAACCCACTAACTCAGAGTAGGATTAAATTAAGAAGACCCATGTTGTTCCTCATGACCCGATAGACTAAGAAAGGATTAAAGTGTTTCAAAAGCTGAAAATTGGTGTGTTGTCGAAGAGAATGTCGGTTTGTTTATCTATGATGTACATGTTGGCTCATTGTATGAGCCTATGTAATGTAGGCTTATATCAATAATGCAAAAACTAATATTTCCTACCATGGCAATGCAATGTGATTATGTTGGTCCATTTTAATTGTGTACATGTTGTACATATATTTCTCTTATTACATATATGATACTGGCTAGTATGGGCCTTTTGTCCATCTTATAGATTTTTTATGAGTGAGACTATTTGTATGAATACTTTATTGATTGGCTAAGTCTCCTCTCTAGCTCTTCATTTGTATATACTATACCTTGCTATAAAAAGAAATTTAGAGACAATGGTGTTGATTATGTTTATTGGATTTGGTTGTGGGAAAATGCCCTTCAGGGCATTTTCACCACATCGCCCACTATGCCTCTCTCTCCTATAAGATACTAAGCATAATTACTCACAAAAGACACGATGCACACACATAAAAATAATTGTTATTGTTCATGCGGATAGAGATAGAAAGCTTTTACATAGTCACTGTTTTGTCGCCTTCTTCCTAGTTTTCACACAGTAGTTTTTAGGCTATCTCATCAAGCCACTATTGGGAGAAAATAAAGGAGAAGACTTAGTTGCAATTTGCAACTCAAGAAATGACAATTAATGGCTTTTTTTTGGACCTATTTTGTATATTTTATGAAACTCATTTCATTTTCTTTATGATTGGTGTTTTGGTCCTGTAAAAGAATCTCTTTTGAGGCCATATTTTCTAATAATACCCACTAGTTTTAGGCTCAAGATTAAGAAGATTTGAGGAAGATTGATGATCAAACTCACAGCTCTGACCTATAACCTGAGAAATGATGCACGATGACCCAAAAAAGAACTTAATATATGATTAAAACATGGCATTTTGATTTAAGATTTGAACTAAAATGAAGCAGAAAGGAAGGCCCTACACTCTGTTCTCCCTACTCTTTGAAAGCTAAGTACAGATAGCACAAAAAAGCTTCTCAATGGACAAAAAATCAGACATTTCTCAAAGGTGTTAGAACGGCTATACTCTGAAAATAAAAAGGAGCGTTCTTTGTACTATTGTGGTGAAGAAACAGCAAGCTTAAACTTTATACGAAAATTTGCATAGAATAGAAAGAAAGAAGAAAAACTTGTGAAGCTTAAGCAAAACTCGAAAATCTTGGTGAAATGCTCTCTTATGCTCATACATTGTGAAATCTTTTGTGATATTGCTTGCGTATGTGCTGATCTCATTGATGTTACTGTTGTGTACGTACATTTGATTGTAAATCCAAAACACTAGTTGTATTTTTATTTAGGGGTTTCATGATTAGGGCTTAAATTTTCATTATTAATCTTAAAAGAGCCATACTTCTAGCAATTTCACATAAATTTCATCTCTTAAGAGAGTTGCTTGGATTTTGTAAAAGGTTGAAAAGACCTTTTAAAGTGTAATTAGTGTGTGTTGAAGCATACATTAAGTTATAATCTTTGGTAGAAGAATTGTAAAATGTGGGAGAACATTGTTTTTTTTTTTTTTTTGAGTAGTGAGTAAAATAGACTTTTATTGGTTGGATTGAAAAAAGAAGAGGGTAAATATAAGTACAAAGGCCAAACTAGCATAGTAAAAAATTGTCTTTGTGTGTTGATTACTTGTTTTAAGTTTATGACTTAATTTTATCTTTGTGTGAAAACTATAAAACACTCCTAAAATGCTAATTAATCAGAAAACCAATTTAATCCCCCCTTCTCCCCCTTCTTGGTTAGTCCTTATACCTAATAGATTCTACCATAGATCAATCAACCCAAGATGAAAAACTCCCCATTCAAATCAAGGCTAATTCAGGATCAAAATCAAACCTATGGAAGTTTTTCACTATTATGAGGTCTACGTGCATTCATGGCTAATTGGCTTAATTAAAATTCTCATTTTCTTCCCTAGTGTAAATTCTTTCATTTATCTATAAATTGTAAGCCAATTGTATAGTTTAGTGCATCGAATTACAAAATCCCTTTTCTGAGTTTAGTGTGTTCTTCGTGTTCTGGGGTTTCCTGTTTGTTTCTAAGTTTGATTCAAGAAATCATTTCGATTTCTTGAAATTTTTTTTTTAATTGTCTGTCTCTTAAGTTTGAGCAGAATGATCACAAAGCTTGCATGCCTCTGCTTTAGACTCCCACGCCGCTCCCCACGGACCTGCAACACCGCCCTATGGCCCATTCTAGTGCAAATTGGTCACCTATGTGGCTTCAGCCCATAACACCATGTCACTTCCCAGGTGGATCTGGACTATTATATTTTGGTCAAAGGTTTTTCCCGAATTAATTCATCTTACATTAATACATTTGAAAATGCTTCCTTGTTCATATCAAGATGTAATTGAACTTTGCTCCACGGCACCACCTTCTATTTATTTGATTTTAAATTGTAATGCCTCTCTTCTCTTTCTCTGTCCTTCAGTTACTGCAGTAGATGAAAGATTGATCCTGAAGCAGGATGGGGAACTCAAAAATCGAAAAAAGGTTACCCTCTAATATGATAGTCGTTTAAAACAATCTTAAAATCGGTTCGCCCCTCCACCGTCTCGCTTGGTATTGTGGCAGGACGTCCAGATACTCGTCTTGTTTTGGGGAACAATTGACTAGCAAAACTGGTTTTCTTTCCAAGTGGTATTTTTTGCAAGGTTGTCCAGGACTTCTCAGAGATAGCCCACCGTCCCGAACTATTTGAGCCCAAAGGTTTTATACCCATAGTATGGGCTTTAGCTGAGCATTTGGGGCTGTTCGCGAATGCACAGAAACTTCCTTTTCTGTCAATAGACGCAAACATAGTCCCCTAGAGGTGTTTGAGCCACTCCCTTGGGGTGGGCCAAGCAAGGCCACTTCTTTGGAGACCAAGAGTGGATGGACTACAACAAAACTTGAAAAAAATTGGGCTGTAAATTTGTACCGGCGGGTTGTATGGCTAGTGGCTGTCTTTCTCCCCGAAGAAGCCAATTACTGAACAATATAGGGTTTTATAAGGTTTAAATACTCATCGTAAGGTGGACATAGGTCCTTTCCACTGTGTATCTTCATCCACTTCTGCTTCTGCGAACTGACTGATTACTGAGGGGAAGCAGCAATCTTTTAAAAAAGCAAATATCCGTAAATGCTTGAAACCATGATGCAGTACCCAGTACACTTGATTACGGAATTTCAACAATGCTTTACGGCTACGTAAAGCATATAAATGGCATATTCCGAATCCTATGCAGTCAGATCTGGTCGTGGGTCATGCAGATTGAACTTAGAAAACCTACATCGACAATGTGGTGTCATGGTCCATGTCCAAATTATGGCGGAATGAGAGAAACAATACAAGATAAATACGGATGTAGTCATGTAGATTCTCTGGTACCCTTGGAAGCAAGCCAAAGGAACGCCTTTTCTTTTTCTTTTTTTTTTTTCTTTTTTTTTAGTTTTTTTATTTTTTTTGTTTAGTGGGGAGATTTTTTTTATATTTCTTCGCCAACTGTGATCATCAAGTCGCACAAGATGACCGGGCCTTCCTTTATATTTTAGTTTCTTTCCTCTCTTTTGGTTTAATAAGACGATAACAATCATGCAGATAAATGCGGGTATTACTCATGGTCAAGATCTGACAAGTTCTAAAGAGTGACAGCCTCCTAACTATCTTAATTAACTTTCAAATGGAAGTAAATTAAACAAAATCTAAACGTCTGCTTGAGCTTTTAATTACTGAAATGAGTGTGTAGGGCTACGTCTTAACTTTCACTCCTGTATATGATATTAGGGTAAAAGATGGTACAGCCTATTATCTACCTAATAAGACACAAACATCCCAACCAACCTCAAATAAAATTAAGCCAAATGACTCTCCAAGTGGAGCTCATTCAATTTTAAATTGACTTTTGAGCCAAGACAACTTTGTCTGCTTAATTTTCTTTTGTTCCCAAGAAATTTTTAACTAATGGTTAGTTTAAAAGGAGAATTTTAGTTCTGCTAGGGCTAGAGTTATTTTGGAGAAACATTTAAGCAGATGCGATGCACTACCTAATGGTGGTTACTCATTTGGCTATTATTCTTTTAAATGAAAGCTAGAAGGTTCCTATTTACAATATAGTTAGGTCTACCCGGCTAAAATACCTTTTGCTCTATAATGAGCACTATGAAATTGTCCAAGCTATAGAAATCTTCCTAATGCCTTTATCCTTATATGATACCAGAAGCTAAGAGGAAATCCTCGCAACGTTTTAGCATGTAATATACAGGATTGTAACAGGATACAAAAGCATGTGATTCCTCTCTCAAGTAGGCCACCACTATGTTTTCCCAAATCCGGTGTTAAATTGGGGTTCTCTACCATTCTTCATATGCAGCCATTATTTCTTTTGGCGCACTAGAATTTTTAAAAGCACTTTCTCCTCTTCAATTCTTGATTTTTTTTATTTTTATTTTTTTTTAGCTCAAGCATCTACATATTCATGTACCTATCAAGTTTGAAATTTGGAACCAAGAAATCTTATGCAATGCTTGCTATAAACTGAGCAATGCTCTTGTTGAAAATTATGAATTTCTGAATATTATTTATTTGTTTTTTAAAGAGTTTTGCGAAGTGTCTAGACCTATTTTTTATGTCACCTCTTCATATTGATGTTAGAATATAAGTAAAAGTATGTTTTTTGTTAACAATGAATAATATGAAGAATCAATGTAATGCTAGCAGATTGTAATTGGACTTTGTATAGATACCAAATACATGTTTTAAGAACATCAAACGGATTATTGACTTATAATTAAAAAAGTAAGCAAACGAACAATAAGGTAAATGATACCACACACTTGAATCCCATTCACGAGAATGATAATTACATGTACTATTTGTAAATATAAGGATCATGCACGATAATCGTTTTGTCAAAGAATGTGTACTACTTTGATTGATGAAAAAAGAAGAGCACTCTGTTTGTTTCTTATTTTATTTGTGTATTTATTATTATTTATTTAGTACTTAGTATTATTTAGAATAAAGTTTCTTTGTTAAAATAAAATTCAAATATAAAATTAAAATTGTTTCCTGAAGATTGAAAAGAAAGACCAACGTTGTAGTCTCTTGCTTGGGTCAATGTCCAACACACTTGCAATAATTTACCAGGGCATAACTCATCCAGCCTCTTTGGTTGCCATTATTTAAGTTTGAAGGAAACCCGAAGCAAACGTTTGGACATTTGGACTTAAATTGAAAATACGAGACGTGTATGTCAGGAACAAGAGTATGTACTCACTATGAGCACAGCTACATAAAAAAAATACGGCCAAAGGAAGGTTGGAAGGGATTTCTTGAATGCTTCCAGAGGACATGTTTTCGACATTCTCCTATCTCTCCTCGTGCTCTCGTCGAGGAGTCAAATTCTTCTTTCAGTCATGCCTTTTTAAATCTTATCTTTCTTTATACTCAAGTTCTCTCTCTTTTTTCTTTTCTTTTTTTCCTTTCTCTTTTTTTTTTTGTTGATTTGTCTCTCAACATTATAATTAAACATGCGAGGAATATGGTGTATGCGAGTTTATGTTTTTCCTTTATATTAAGTTTTTTTTTTTTTTTTAAGTTCTGAAATTATATCTTTTACTCCCCGTACAAAAATAAAAAGACAATACAAATAAATAATATCAAAATATTGATTGAGTTATTATATTAATTATTTTCTTAAACATGATGATTAGATGAACTGATAATTTAGCATGTGAACAGAACAATTATCTTCCGTCTGAATCATACTTTAAAACATATAGATTATTCAACCATAATATTTAATGTGCTTACTACATCAATAATTAGATTAACTATTTATGAGTGAAGATTTAACAAACAACTAACAATACTGGAGTTATACAACGCAATTTCCTTAATCACAATTTATTCTAAGTACATAGGGATCTTTGGTGGTTTGTTACATCACCAACGTACTTAAATAAAATTAGAATAAAAAATTTCTTCCACTACATAATATTGGATGCATTTTCTTTTGGATAAGTTTTAGATTATCCTCGATAAACCTTGCCCACTCCTATATTTCAATTAGCTCCCCCGAAACAAGATAATCCAAAAAAATAAAGATAAAAAATAAAAAATAGATATATGTGATGACATTGCCCACTACTAAGCTAAGAGCATACTCATTTCATTTGACAAGAATTTCTTTCAGTTTAAAGCTGAAGCATCTCCGTAGAATATCCAGTGTCCTATACATTATAAATCCAAAAATACACGTATTGTTGGGCGGCCTTCCACATTTTGGTTGTGCATACGGTTCGTTGGTCGCCGTCAATGTCATGATTGCAACGGAATTGAAGGAACAATGGGTCGGTGGTACATATTCTCTGCCACCCCTGCAAGCATGACAGAGGGCTACAAATCTTAATTTTCAATGCTTACGAATTTCAAATCCTATTGGATGCCACATATGGTCAAGGACTATGAACTTGGGAGAGTAAAGGGAGTGACGGCTTTCAGTATAGATAATGTAAATTTTTTTCTTTTTATATCAAGCATACGAATGTAAAAGAGTCATTATAGAATTGCTCTTTTTGTTTTTGAGATGCATAATCATTCGTCAATGCCTAGGGTTATTTTTTAATTAATAGTTTACTCGATAAAGTGATTAAGTTGTGACTTAATCTTTTCTATGACACAATTGAATATAAAGAGGATTTTTAATGCTTTTTATGGGAAAAGATTCCGAGGAAGCAATTTCTGTGGACATCGTTGATACCATGTTCATACCTGTTATGCTGTTAGTCTCTTATTGGCGTTTAAGTTTCTGTTTACATCACTTCTTACAATATGTTTGTTATGAGAAGAAATCTGGCTTATCGGCATCTATATACACATCACGTTTTAGAGAATTTTTTAGAAATAACAATTTATTTTCGAACTACCATCATATAAAAAATTAAAAAATGAGGATATAAGGTAAAAACGAAAAGATATTCAAATGATAAAAGAAAATTGATGTAATAGAAGCGAAATAATTTGTTCTAAAAGATTGTTCAACTAATATTGCTTTCTCATATTAATGTCTTAATAAGGTTTTTTTTTAATTGTTTCTTTTATTTTAGATGAAACCAAGAATCCCCTGCTTAGTAGCGCGAATAAAATTATTGCGGAATCCCAAGCTAAATGGTTAGGATTCGAGACACCAACCGCCCTCCCCCCCTCACGTAAGAAAAAATATGAAACTAAGATGGAGCAAAAGCTATTTTTATATATGAGTGGGCCTCATCTAGTAGTTCGGTAGAGAAAAAAAAAAAAAAAAGGGATGAAAGTTTAACTTAAAAAGGAAGAGAGTTAATATGGTGGTTCTAGAGAAGTAAATCTTTTTTGAGCCTACTTACCATAACTGAATAACATCAACTAGGTAAAGTAATCATTATAGAAAGAGCACACATCCTTTGGTCAAAATAAGGTCTCCTTTCTGTTTTTAATAAGGTAAACATAAAGTAAAATATCTCTTGTTAAAAACAAAATAAACTTTTTTTTTTCTCATCGATGACCTCAATGGTCCAGCCAATCTGATGGGTCCTTCACTATGCTTATTCCCTTATCAATAAAAATTAATCTGAAACTCCATACTTTTTTTTTTTTTTAAAAAAAAAGAATGGTACTTTGACAAATTTTATTAATACTAACAAGGTTGGCATAATCTGAAACTCCATAATAGAAAAGGAAAAACGATAAGAAAAATAAAGTCACCAGCCTTCTTCACTGTTGAACATCAGAAAAAAGATGTCTGGTACACACACAACACGTTTCGCCATATGCTATTACAGTAAATGACTGCCCCGTATGCTGATTCCCTCATCATCATTAGAAGACTCAAGCTTTGAACATCCTTCTTTTGAAATCAAGCTCCGTGACTTTCTTAATAAGCCTCCTTTGTCTTCAAATAAGTTTCCAGTCAAGAAGATTCCGTGGATGAATTTCCAGCTGACACAACTATTTTTTTCATCTAATCTTTTAATACTTGAAGTCCTGATCTTTGCGTGAGAGGAACGCAAGAAAACTTCAACGGGGTGTTCTGAGGAGAAGATACACTGGTGAACTGCTGTGCTAGTGACATATTTGTCTGTTGACTGTAAAGCAAAATATGTTATGCATGCGAAGAGAAGTCAAAGTTGAAATTCATTTCACACCAAGGAGGTTACCATGTGGAAAATAATAGAAGGATGGTGATACTACGCTCTATGTTTTTTTCCCAACCCAGTTTGCAGCTTTTCAGCGGACAAATAATTAGCTTCCTTTTGTTTCCCAGTGACGAAAATATAGGTGATAGATAGGCTGTATGAGAGGTCAAGCTATACATCACATTCAGCTATTTGGATGCCGATAGGACTATTGGGATCATTTTTCTTTTCGTTTCTTTTCTTTTCTTTCTCTTTTTTTTTTTTTTTAAAAAAAAGCATAGCTCAGATATGTTCTCAGCAGTTAAACTTTAAAGAACTCAGTGACATGTTCTTTCCTCGATAAACAGTCTGCAGGCATGCTTCATGAAGGAAACATATTCCTTCCCACGTAAACTCTCCAAGAAGATTGGTTACGGAGTGCTTAACAATAATTAAACTGCTAAACAGTAGCTGAAGCCCAGAAACGTAGAATCATTGAATCCGTTGAGACAAAGATATGATTCCAATGCAGCCGGGATAAAATCTTTGAACAGAGAGATCCTGAAATTTAGTTCAAATATATTTTTGGATCACATACTTTGATCCCAGACGCATATTAACATCCTTATTTTAAGTTGATTAAATTATTCGAGTGGATATGGTGTACAGGTGAAGGGAAATACAGCTATTTTCTATAAAACACCGTCTATATTCTGGCCTTTTTTTGAGCAATGCATAATCATTCCGATCTCAAATTGTTGGTTCTAAAACTTAAAGGTAATTAAACCAAGAATTATGGACAACATATGAGTTTTTGAGTGTCCATGAAACAGATTTAACAGTGCTGCAAGTTAGTAAATGTTAATTTTCTGTCGTATCGAATGAAAGGAGAACCTCTAGACTAACTTCAGCCATCTAGGACTTTGTAGTTGGAATAGAAGAAACCACTTTGCTTGAAAACCTCTTGTTGACATGAAGGCAAACTATCACAACCAGACAAACGTTTTATAAGCGACAGAACAGTTTGAAACCATGACCTTGAATTTTCTAAATGAAGATTCTTGTAGAGGATCTACATGTAGGGCCTAGTCTGCTTCCCAATTGCCTATGTTCAAACTTTTCTAGTCAAAGGAAAGTAGCGTTGCGAGGGAACTCATCCCCAGATGTGTGCATTGCCTGAAGATCAGGGAAAGAGAGAAAAAGAATAGAGCAACCGAAGGGCTACGGATTCAAGCTGGAGGCTCCCACCCTCAGAGACAGAAAGATCTCTCATTTGGATTGTAGCAGCTTATCCAATCACCCCTTCAGCTCTTCAATCCATGTGAGTCAGGTCGTACCTAGCTCACTAAAATATTGGATTCTTGTTCAACGTGACTAGTAAATTATAGCGGTTCAATGTATTGTATCGCATAAGATAGAGATTTAAACATGGGCTTTATAGCTTTAATTGGGTAGACGAAGCAGGTCTTATCTGGGGAGCACAGAGATTTAAACCTTTGTTGCATCTTTCTTTTTCCAAATTCTTCCCACAGAAAGTTTTAAGTACTAAATTGTTCCAGTGTTTTTAAAAATATAGTATCACCACCACCAAAAACAATGATAACAAGCATCACAGTTTTATAAGAATAGAATAGGTCTATTTCACACATGAAGCGAAATGCAGCACATGCGTTTAATTTGCATCTTGGTTTGTTCACACTTCCGTTCTTTGGGAGTGATCTGCTTGCTTGCAGGACTAGGATTTATAATACTCTTACCAGTTCTACTATAGGAATCTATATCCCACTTGCTCATTCAATTGTTGTCAAGTGGAGCTGAATAGTCAATGTTCATGTTTTGAACTTCTGAGAACTTTTTAATTAATAATGGTCCAAAATTGCTAAGAAAATTCCAATTTGCATTACTTTTTCCACTACATAAAATACAAGCACAGTTTAGATATATGTAAGCCATGACATAAAGTAACATCCTAATCATTTTGCAAAAGGGAAAAATTTAAAGCATTAGAGGCCAAAGAGAGGAGAGATGGAAAACGCTGATAAAATATTTCCATCAAGGCCGGGACGGTTCCAGGAACATGATAAACCCTTCCCTACCCTCCTGCCCATTTCTCTTGCTGTCTTGCAATTATGTGTTTTCTTCTCCTTTTACAAAATGCCCCCACTGCAAACCAACTCGCTTACTCCAAGTCTGATCAGAGCGGCAACATAGAAAGATTCTGGCAATGCGTCATTATAAATTAATTAGAGAAATAGTAAACGATGCTCTTCGTAGTCTATTTTAATCGACAAGGTGTTGAGAGATTCGTATGTTGTACAGTAACCATCATTCAATAATCTTATTGGAAGTCTCCATGAGGCTTGCCACCTTCCCGAGGGGTAGTGGGGAACATTATGCATATTGGATTTGATTTTGGCTTTCAAAATATAAAATACAAGAGTCTCGTGGTTGACACGCTTTGATGGATAAACGACGACTCTTTAGTCATGCTTAATCATCATGTTGATACACGGATGATTACAATATTTAAGGAGTCATCATTTAAGGCCTTGATTAACATTAGAGAAGCTTAACTAAACGCTTTGGTCCTCAGACAATAGCATAAATTAGTGTTATGCTATATGTGTAAGTTCGTAGCCCACATGTATAAGTAGGCAATTTGTATTTCTTATGAAAACAATAGAATAAAGTGGTAATATCTAAGACCAGTATATGTTAGGTCTCATCTGATATCAACACTAATTTATAAGACAAATTGTTTTCTTTTTCTTTTTCTTTTTCTTTCTATGAGAATTCCGTAATTGCATTGTGGGACTTTATAAGCCGCGATACATGGTGAAAAACTCTTATCACTGACAAATGAACTTCCATCTTACTTGTCCAAGCTGGTAAATTGCTTCAAATGTTTTCATATTATTTTCACTAAATGCGCACTGGATTGGGTAGGCTTGATTTCTTGTGGCTTTTTATTGCGGTTTGGTTAATTCTTATACTGGTTCATTGCAACTACAAAGGTTTATAGCATCGGTAGTCTCTTCTTAGATACACCGAGGTTTTTGTCTCACTTATACAGAACAACAAAAGAGGGCTTGCAACACAATGTCTAATTCTAAGGATAAATTCTTAGAGGGAGATAAAGAAGTAGAGAGAGAACAAGTGAGAAAAATCCTTCTTTCTAAATTATCAGCGGCAAAAGCTATTCTTACAAGATGAGCGACTTATCATGAAAATAAATTGAATACATGTACTTAGTAAGCCATTTCTGAGACATGGTTATTATATCTAATTTTGTTAATATTAATAAAACTTGTTAAGGTATCTCTCTTCTTTTTTTTTTTTAAAAAAAAGAAAAAACTAAAAATGTATCCAAACTTGCCCAAAATAAATATACTTGAATCTCAGCAATAAAACAGAAATTAACTCGACTTTAGTTGCAACTCAATTCTAAGTCATTCTTGTTCATGCATTCAATGGCTATACAGAGTTAATTTAAAACTTTTCAGGTTCTGTAGATCTTAATCAAATGTTTCACCTTGTCAACATCATATTAATCAAATGCTATAATTTTACCGGATTAAGAGGAATCATTTACGAGATCATGTCAAAGCAACATTCTTTTATACCATATTCTTGTCATGTTAATCTAAATATTTTACTTTTGAGGAAAAATTCGAAGATCAGTTTATATTCTTCAATGCTAAAGAAGATAAAATTTCAAGAAGTATATCTGGCTTCTTAGAAACTGAGAATTAATTTGACAACAATCATAATTGAACAAATTTAGTAAGTGGAATCCATAAAATAAAAATCTTTTTGGTAAAATTTTAAGAAGAGTTTTTTCCCCAAAAGAAAATGAATGTTATGCACAAATAAAAAAGATACACAAATAAAATTTTCTCCCTTATTATCATCGTGGAGCCATCAAATTGCCTTTCTGATCACTACAGGGATAGCATGGACTAAGGGAACTCCTGTTGCAGGGTTTGGCGATGACCAGTATTAGGCCGTCATAGTTGTTTCATTGCTACTTCATGTTTGCTATCGGTTCTAGAATTCTACATTTTATTTTTAAAACATTCTATGCCTTATCCACAACATATTCTCAAAGCGAGAGCCACATCTGAAATTTTTTTGAACTAGTTGATTTTTGAAAATAATTGTTCTTTTTGAATAAAAAGATGTTCACAGTTTAGTAAGTAACTCATAATTAATAGTAAATTTTATTCATAAGTTCTTGAAAGAAATGTAAATGATGAAAATGTACTTTTATCTTAAAATCAACTTATAAAAGAATCACTTATCTTATATATTATGAGTACAACAAATCAAAACATTAATAATGTGAGATACAAGCTTGATTGTAACACGTTCATTTTCCTCAAGCATGTGTAAATACTTCTTATAAAAAGTTTTTTTTTTTTTGGTGAAAAGTTAGGAATTATATATCACTGCAAAAAAATAAAAATTGTTTAATATAACATTTTTATTTAGACTCATTTGGCATATTTTTATAAAAAGTTAGTTTATAAATAGATAGGTGTCTCACTTGAAATTAACTTATAATGTATTTATTTTTAAAAAATTAACATATAAGATAGAGACATATGTAAAGATAATAGAATAAAATAGTAACAATACGAGATCCATACTAAATTTCAACATAAACAAGATTTACAGTATAAATTTGCATTTCATGAGGTAAAAAGCTCACTTTGCAACCACTATTCCTTTTGACCGATCATCGCTAAGTAGATGTCTTTCCACAGGATCATATTTTTCCGTATGAAATCTAAGGGGAGGGAGGAAAAAAAAAAGTATAAAAGAAAGATTGAGGTGCAGATCTAAATCGACTCAGGTTTATCTACTTACTTGATGGCGACCGCTCAACCACGATCATAACCTGCTCTTGGCTTGATATATTCATTGTCCATTCTTGAGCTTAATTTTTTAAAACTAGAACATTTTTGCGAGTATTATCTTTTATCCCACGTGGTTACTTGTGTAAGCACCGAAATCAACGGACAGGGCAAGGACTATGGGCCGTTCATGGGGTACCAACAAACAAGATGGTCAGGCCAGGATGGGTCGTCGTAACTAACCCCGTTCAAAAAGTCAGCGCTCTACAATGCCAGTGACCTTAAAAATGGCCTTCTTGGTTGGCCACAAACGTGATGGGTATTATGGGAATACCAAGCCGACAAAGATCATTCAGTCTTCTTCTAACCCCAAGCGTAGGTCACGTTGCTGAGCCGTAACAGCCAGAAGCTTAGCTAAAACAGGAGGACACGTGGACTCTCCCACGACGAATGCTGCGCTCTCTCTTTCATGTTCTCGCCCAAAATCGGGGAACGGCAGCATCAGTGCATGGGTATCATGGGCACCTACTACATCTGACAAGATCACCACGTGTCCAGCAGCGAAACGAGAATATTAACTGCTACCACGTTTACTTGTCGAAACCTGTCCCTACAGATATAAGTTTACCACATCCCGTGGATTTGATTTAAAAAAGAAAAAAGGACGTCTTTGCTTTCAAAGGAAAAGTACGACTTTTCTTAAGCAAATGTATGTACCATTTATGAAATTATTCTAGAGGCGATCTTGAAATTAGTCAATAACATATGAATGTATCATTTTGTGATATCACTCCTCGTTTGGTAAACTAAAACTCAAAATCAATGAACCTAATTGAGAAAAAATTTCAACAGTTTCACACGATTTCTGGCAAAATTTTAATATCATTCAGTTTGACAAAAACTCATACGTTGGACTATTTAACTGGCTGCATGTGTGAAGAGTATAGGTGAAAATATATTCTTTTAAATATATTTGGTTTGTAAAAAGTATCCATTCTACTTTGTTCAATCTTTAGTCTAAAATATATTATGAGTTTGATGGAATATTAATAATAAAAATCTCATATGATATTAATAGAATAATTTTTAATATTAAATATGAAAATTATTTTTTAAATTAGACTATAAATTTATTTATTGAGTGACTTTAAATAAATGAACTCATTTATTTATAGGTTATTATTTCAAGCTTTTATGTTTTTTTATATGGGAGTTCAGATTTAGTAAAAATACATGTTTACCGTTTTTTATCATTTCAGCTTGAGTCACTCAGACAATTGTCTCAGAAATATAAGTCTTTTCATGAAAGAGGAGATGTGTACATGCCTTAAAATATACTTTTGAAATATGTGAATATGTAAAGTACAGGGAGGATGTTTGGTGGGTGCTGACATCCGTGTAAGTTGTCACAACGCTGGCCCACGACATTTTGAACGTCAGCATGTAGGCGAATTTGCATCCCAGGTTCCCAGTGCCTGCCAATTACATTTCCCAAAGTTGAATATTTAACCTTTTACCTCTGGTCATGGGCTCCCGGCGGCGCGACTGGAAAACTCCACCAGTGTATTGGAATACGGCGCATCCATTACGGTCCTACTTGGTAGTATAACCGTAATTTTTATTAGGCGACCGTCTAAACCTCTTCTATATAAAGCAACCAAGCCCGGCTGGTTTTGCCGCAGAATCAAGCAAAAGCCACTCTTCTCTCGGTGTGCTTGTCTCTATGCTCTCAACCTTAACCTCCACCATGAGTACACACATAGAAAGTCTCTGGGTATTCGCTCTCTCTTCCAAATGCCTTGCTTTTACACAAGCAAATTTTGCATGGCCAATATTAGTTGTGTGTGTGCTGGCTTGGCTAGCCATGACCCTGATTTACTGGGCTCACCCTGGTGGCCCAGCTTGGGGTAGACAAAGTTGGAGAAGAGGAAGATCATCCTCTGTAGCCAGGAAGCCAATAGCAGGTCCAAGAGGATTACCTATTGTGGGCAGCATGAACCTCATGGCCTCCCTTTCTCACCATCGGATCGCTGCCGCCGCTGAAGCGTGTCGAGCCAAGCGGCTCATGGCCTTTAGCCTCGGGGATACTCGTGTTATCGTCACGTGTGACCCCGACGTGGCTAAAGAAATACTCAACAGCTCAGTTTTTGCTGATCGTCCCGTGAAGGAGTCCGCCTATAGCCTGATGTTCAACAGGGCAATTGGGTTCGCTCCGTACGGGGTCTATTGGCGAACCCTCCGCAGAATCGCGGCCACTCACCTTTTTTCCCCAAAACAAATCAAAGCTTCTGAGGCTCAGAGGTTTGAAATCGCTTCCCAAATGGCGTCAATGTTTGGAGACCAAGGAGAAAGCTTCAGTGTCCGTGAAATTCTTAAACGTGCTTCGCTAAACAACATGATGTGCTCCGTGTTTGGATGCAAATACAGACTGGATTCCTTGAACGGCGAAGTTGAAGAGCTACAGAGACTGGTGGGTGAAGGATACGAGTTATTAGGTTTGCTGAATTGGTCAGACCACCTCCCATGGTTAGTTGATTTTGATGCTCAAAAAATCCGGTCCAGGTGCTCTGACCTAGTTCCAAAAGTGAACCGGTTTGTTTGCCGAATCATCGCCCAGCACCGGGCTCAAAACGCTAAAAGAAACCGGGATTTTGTTGACATTTTGCTCTCTCTACAAGGTCCAGAAAGGTTATCGGACTCCGATATGATCGCCGTGCTTTGGGTAAGCGTTCTTTGTTGATATATTTTTTCGTTCGGTCGCGCATTTGTTTATCTTTTGTTTATATATCAATTACCAATACATATATTTTGGGGTCAAAGTGATCAAAATACAATGCATCCTAAAGGGTCCAAGGACCAGGCCCACATATGGCTGAGAACATAAACTCGATTTCTATCCTGTTCCATCCTGTTACAAAAACGAACAAAAAGAGATTTGATGATTACTCGAGTCCTACCTTAGTCGTGTTTTTCATTTCACTTAAGATGCAAATTTAAGATCCGAGCCACGGACACACATATCATTCTTCTTTCTTGTTTGCTTGGTTTTGATTTATGGTCCAAAATATTGCAGATAGAAGAATGAGATTCACTAAACAATGTTGTCCTGGGGTTTACTTTTGGTGTAGGAAATGATTTTTAGGGGGACAGATACGGTGGCGGTTTTGATCGAGTGGATACTGGGAAGGATAGTGCTTCATCCTGATGTCCAGTCAAAGGTCCATGATGAGCTCGATAGGGTCGTTGGGAAGTCCCGCGCCGTGGCTGAGGCAGATGTTGGGGCGTTGGTGTATCTTGCGGCTGTGGTGAAGGAGGTGTTAAGGCTACACCCACCTGGCCCGCTACTGTCGTGGTCACGGTTGGCCATCGATGATACAACCATTGATGGGTATCACGTGCCCCGGGGGACCACCGCAATGGTGAACATGTGGGCGATAGCAAGGGACGCAGAAGTGTGGCAAGATCCACTTGAATTTATGCCCGACAGGTTCGTGACAGGGGAAGGGGAGGTGGAGTTCTCTGTGCTTGGGTCGGATCTTAGGCTGGCCCCATTTGGGTCGGGGAGACGGACCTGCCCAGGCAAGACCCTTGGGCTGACCACCGTGAGCTTTTGGGTCGCGTCACTTTTACACGAGTACGAATGGCTGCCATCAGATCAGAACCCGGTTGACCTATCTGAGGTACTGAAGCTGTCTTGTGAGATGGCGAATCCTCTCACCGTTCAAGTGCGCCCAAGGCGTAGCTTCGGCGTTGCTCAGTGATTAACCATGATGATCACAGGGATGACCCTGCTCTGTCTGTTTCTCTCTCTCTCTCTCTCTCTCTCTCTCTCTGGGTGCCAGTTATCTGATTGCATTATCTGTTTTGCGTTTGACTACTGTAGATAGTGGTGAAATTCCGGTAAGTCTTTATTTTCCCCTCTCACCCTCACTGTGCTGTGGTGACCCTCACTGTTAAAAACCGCGGTGTCTCTCTTGAATAAAATTGCTTTGTTCACAATCTCTCTCTCTTTCTCTTCTCTCTCCCACGTGACAGCAAAAAGAACTGTCTTTTGGAGATGTGGAACTTCTCGTCTTCCACACGGTTTGGGACCCTTTCCATTTTGCAAGAAGCGGACACTCTTTATTTTTTTAAAAAAAACACTGTTCCGACTGCTCCCTCATTTAGGACAGAAACTTCCCAAGACGCACCTTCCAACTACCGGACACGTCTTCTTCGCCAAGCCTCAGCCCAGAATCTTTTGAGGTGGCATCGAATGGTCAAGAAATCTCCCCCAATTTCACATGGCATTGCCCACATTCGTTGGTGCCGAGTGTTGAGTAGGATTTTCTGGTGATCTTCATCTGACCGTCTTGGAATACCCCCTTTTTATCGTTAAACGGACGAGATTGAGATCCTCAGCTCATACCAACTTCAGTGGCTGTCTGCAGAACGTACATAAAAGCTATATCTCCCTTGCGGGTTGATAAGCAACGTACAAAGAAAAATAGAACGACCATGGTTGGCAGAATTAACAGAGTCTAGTAACGTATATAGCGATAAGCATGATCCTGCTCTCTTAATTTGATACAGCTTATTTTAGTGAAGGGAAGAGGAGCTTCCCTTTTCTCATCCAAAGGAAAAGCTACACGACACCTTTGCGCGTAATTTACGTACATATACACTGGTTGACCGGCTAGACGTTTTGTCTTATTAAGTCCAGGCTTAGAAAAAAAATAAAAAAAATAAAGAAATTCAGCAACTCACAGGATGACGTGCACAGGAATCAACATAGCAAAGAATTAGCTGTTATGCTTTGTACTCCTTTGTTAGCCATTGAACCTGGCAGTATGTACATTTGAAAAATTGGTAGAAACACTAGTTAAGGGGGATCATGCCCTAGACCGCCAGAGACAAAGACCTTTGGTTTATCTTGCTATACTATTTGGAAGTGGTTGGTTTCTGGCCTCTGAACCCTTCCGGCTATTCGGAGACTTTGCTTCGCAACATATTACTATGACCCCCTGCAAATTCTGATGACTTGGACATCTTCAGGAATTGCAAAAATGGCTGGATAATAGTAGTGAATCATATATATATATATATATATATATTACAGTATTTCGTTGAACTGTCCTTGTATAAACCTTCTGTTAAAGTAAATAGGCAGGGAACGTGATGAAACTTTTCCCACAAGCAAACACCTTCTTGGGCGCGTTTCATTCACAACGAAACCACGATGGATTTATCATCTCTGAGAGCCCTCATAACCTTCGAATCCTGAGGCTCCTCGATCTTCGTCTCCTGTTCCGTTTCTCAATTCTCTTTAGCGTCATCCCTACATCTCTTCTACTTTATGTTATCGTTTATTTGAAGAGACAAGATACCATTGAATGGATTAACTCAAAGAATTGAATACTAGAGAACTGAAATATGTTGGATGATCCTAGCTGTCAAGAGTAAGAGTTTTGTAGTAACCTTGTTTAGTATATTTTTTAAAACCGTATTGTATCACATTTGGAAAGAAAAAAATAGAAGAAGATTTAGTAATAAAAGTTTAAACAATTCGACCATTATTGCTAAAATCAAGAAAGACGTGAGAAGAAAGATTTCATCTACTAGAGAAGTAAAGTCTATAAATTATAATAAATTTTTGCAAGAGTTTTGGAATTTGTCAAATATAGTGTTGAAGCCTAAATGATCATATTGTAATTGAATAATTTTGTAACTTTTTACGGTAATATATAATTTTTGACCTTTCGCCAAAAAAAATAAGTAAAAGATGCCATTCTTCATTGATTCTTCACATTCAAGGATCTTGTTTCCCTATATAACAGTCCTAACCCAATGCATTCCCTACTCCTTTCAAGAATTACTAGTGCTAATTATTTTATAAACAACTTTACAATCTCTTGCCTTAGTAATGTAAGACAGATATCACACATTGTAATCACCACTCTTGTCATGATAGATAATTATTGAACCATTATGATGTCATATGGTGGATTTAGGATTTAACATTGTCTACAGGGGTGGCAAGAGAAGAGTTTAGACTCTAATATCATCTTAAAAAACTCATTATCTAATTCAAAAATTGATTCAAAGTTATTGTTGTTTATTATCTTATCTTATCTTATCTTATCTTATCAACGTGAGACAGATATCCCATAACATAATATGACTCATGCGTGTCAATTGTAAGCTCATATTTCACGATAAAGTTCTGTTCCAAACTCCCCAAAACGAATCAAACATGCAAAACTGAGGTCCAGATGGTTTGAACACTGCCAATTCCATCTGCTGGTCTTTCTCCAGGCCAAGGGACTAACGGGAACTAAAGCTGATCACCTGCTATCAAATCCATCACTTCTGATGGTTTCACTGGGATCGACTTCACTTTGTCTATTGACTCTGCAGGTTTAATGGTCTGAATCCGGCCAATTCCATCGGTTTTATATCCTATTTTAATGAAAACGGAATTGCAAATAAAAATTGAAAAGTCTTTGGATGATCAACCAACTTCTTCTTCTCGGTGTCTAAATCAGACAAGTTATGGCCAGAAAGAAGGTAGTCTAGGTTATCAAAAAGAGAATTAATTTTGTGCTCTACATCAGAACTATCTGTGATGGATTAGGTTCAACAAGATTCCTATCCCATTAAACAACATCTTCCAACATTTTTGGAAACAGCATGAACGGTTAATAATGAAGGAGACTTTAAGTTCTCTCTCTCTCTCTCTCTCTCTCTCTCTCTCTCTCTCTCTCAAGGAGGAGGTGTAAGGGATACACCAAGTTTGTTTTAACTTTTTTGTTACGTTTTTCATATGCTCTTTATGTTAGAATACATACATATAAAGTTTTAAGTTCAGAGCCATAGTCACTAATGTTAACAGTTTCCTCAGTAGCGTTTACAAGAAGGCATTGACCTTCAGAATGATGATCTAAATTATACTTTAGACCAATCGGTACCAATTGATAAAACTGGCCAGGTATTTAATTGTGACATCAACTGACCTGTTGTCACAACTCATCTGTTCGAACTTGATTAAGAATTTCGATACCTACATGTCTATTACATCAGCAGAAAAAATTAATTTATAGCTCCAGCATGCGTCAGTGATGATTGAGGGTGGATCTGGTCCCTGTTCATTCTGTCTCTTGTGCATATTGTTTCTTTACAACTCACCAAACAAAAGGATGAGAGAATAAGCATTACAGTTTTAATCTTGGAGATTTCTCTCCCTGTGCATCCAATTATTCTATATTTTTTTGCTAGCTAGTAAAAGAAATTTGTCAAGAATGACGATACCAAAACTTGCTCACTATGGCAGTGACAGTCACTGACGATTGAATGATTCCATTAAGAACTGGAGATTTTATTACTTTGGAGATCAAAAAGACCCATATTTTTTTTTTTTTTTGCCTTTTCTGAATGTCCAAGGTTTTTTCAATATTTTTTAGACATACCAAGCATAGCTAGGAATATACCCCAGTGACACTTTATAGGATCTCTTGGATAAGACAAAAATATATCTAAAATCCTTAGTTTTAAGAATTTACGTTATCACAGCTTTAATCCTGCACAATTTCTATCGCAGCTCTCAGTTGTAACCGTATGAACACGATGGTAGAGGATGATTTTCTTTTCATGGATAGAATGAATTCTAAATCTCCTTCATGGTGGAACTAAAATAACGTTAAGAGTACACGATCATTCGTTGATGATCCTAGCTCGTATAGGATAGATGTTGTTACTTCCTAGAAAGTTCTGATTACATTCATGGAGCAATCCAGGGTTTGTATCCGTAGAAAAATGACCACTAGCTGAAGCTTTTCAGTGCCAAAAGTTGTTTTGCTCATTTGACTTGTGCAATCAAGTCGGCGAGAAGAAAAATGCATGGGAGCCACAACACAGCGATAAAAAAACACTATTATATCGACTTCGGCAATAATTGCTGTAAGGCCATCCTCGAACCGGATTCCTTGACAGATTGTGACTGGAAAAGAAATCTAAACACAACAAACAAAAACAAGATGACTTCTTACGAATCGATAATGAACAATGATACCAAAAGTAAGATGGTGCTGGCGTCCCTTTCAATCCGGTTACCAGCAAACCCGGAGTGAGTACTGTGATAACAACTTGATTCGATGTTTGTGTTAGGCATTGAAACTAGGGAACCGAATGGCTGCAAACGCCTGTTATCTAATCTAATTCAGTTCTACTTGTCATTTTGTGAGCACCGGGCTCACGAGTTCATTTCAAAATTAAAGTTTTTGTACAAAAGATAATGTCCCTAGCAATATAGGCTCAAAATTCGTATAAAAAGAAAAAGTTTAGTATGTGTTTAACCTGTTCAATCAGCCTGGTCATTTGCAATAGGTAAGGATTCTTTACCTGTGCCGTTTCATATGAATTTATTATTTTTATTTTTTACGGACGCACCTAAACTTATACACTTAGGTATTGAATTTAAAACTAAAAGATTTCAGATAGCATTTACTTTCAATTAGACCAAATACTTATAAACTCATTTCACATGAATGGCTTATATATACTGATCATCACTTTTTAATTGTTAAGAATTTTCTACTCCTATAGACCTAAATAAATTCACATGAATGATCCATAACGAATTTCCCTACCTGTCTAGTAGTGGAATAACAGGCTTATATATCTTCTCAGCTAGTAGTTGAAATTGCTCATTCATTACATCTTATCAACTTTCCAAATTATAAACACAGCATATCCCACGAATCTTGCCGACTTGACGAGAAAATTATCCCCGTAATGGACATCATTATCTTCCGCGTCGGCATTGTCCCCTTCAGCAGACGAAAACAGTACCAGGGTTTTGGAAGATAGAGCCCATATCTGTTTCAATCTGGCAGCAGTCTTCGCTCCGACAAGAAATAAAAAGCAGACCCCCGACTAAACTGGGACATTCTAATCTATTATTCAATAGTTGAATGGATATCATTATGCCTGAATTGTCTTTGGCGGTGGTGATTATTGTTGGATTATATGTCCTTTCATATTCCATACGATTTATGCCGTTCATGCATAACGCAGCTGTAATAAAGGTGAACTTTTGTCCTATAACTTCTTCATTGCTTGTAAAATAGAATGACCTCTTTTTTTTTTTTTTTTAATTGTGAATATTCTAAGGTATTTCTATTGTTTTCGCGAGGCATCAATTATTGCCTATGTAGAAGGTTAAAGGTGTCATATTAAATAGTTGTCGGTCAATTTTTGCAGCGAAATTGTGTCTTAATAAATTAGCAAAGCTTCCTGCACAAGGAATAATTTTTTCCTGAGAATTTCCATGGCGTGTTATAGCAGGCAATTCTCTCTATAATAAATTTGCCCCGTTTATTTTCTAAGTTCTTATTCTTAGATTTGATTTCTTTTCTTTGTTCCTATACATGGGAAAAGTCAATCACATTTTAAAACTGAGTGATTACTAATATTTGAGGGTAATATCTGTACTTCCAAAGAAAAGTGGTTGTTATTCATGATGGTGTTATCATGTGGGAATAGGGAGTATGTTTCCCAAGAAATGAATAAAATTTCCCAAAAATTAAAATCCAAGTCGGTGGACAAAAACTTGCGGAAGGAAACATCTAGTAATCCGATGCAAGACATTTAATGTCAGCCCGATCTCGGGAAAGGCAAGTTGTTAGCATAAACTAGAATGTGTTAAGTTTCATAGGAGAAACTGTAAAATAAAATCATTTATAGAGAGATGAATTCCTCCACTTAATGTCTTTGATTTTAACTTGGATATGAATTTTTCATATAATTTTAACATAGTATCATGGCCTTTAGATTTGGATTAAACCATTGCAGTGAGAAGCATGTTAAACTTGATTGTTATCTCACATTGCTGCATTTATTGAAAATACATATCCTATTTTTCACATTTTTCTTAGTGGATAAAGATTTTCAATTGTAAGTGTTGCCTTATAGTTAAAGCAAGGGAGTGTGTAAAGTCTCATATGAGAAATATGCTTAGAAAATTATTTATAAATAGAGAAGTTTTTTCATTTAATGCCTTAAAATTTTAAATAAATATGAACCATTTTCTATAATGTATAACAAAATATCATTTGCTTCAGATGTTACATATATCAATGGTTCACATCCTCATGCAATCTTACAAATCCACATGTAAGATGATATCAATGATTCACATTCCTCATGCAATATTACCAACCCTCATGTAAGCATCTTTCTAAGCATATTTACTTAAAAAGTTATTTATAAATAGATGAGTTTCTTCACTTAACACCTTAGAATTTTAAGTAAATATGAACCATTTTCTATAATGAATAACAAAATATCATTTGCTTTAGATGTTACATATATCAATAATTCACATCCTCATGCAATATTACCAACCCACACGCAAGCATCTTACGTATTAATCTCGCCCATATTTGCAAGATCACCTTTCATTTTTCGCAAAGCATATTTGCGAAGAATGGAGTTTCTTCTTTCTTGGCAGTGACGTCGTGTTCGTTTAAAAGGTCTTGAAGGTAAAATTCAATAGCAAGTAGTTCATATTCTAAGGTTGTGAGATATGTGAGCCTAGTCGAAGTGGATCTGGCAACGTGCATTTAGGAAAAAAGAAAACGAAGCTCATGCCCAAGGGGGCCTCCTAAAAAATGGTCACTTGGTTGATATCAAATCCTAACACATGCTTGAGCTGGTGAAGTACCGTGTAAAAGAGGGAACCACTAGCTTTTTCCTTTTCTTCCTTTTCTTTAACCAGGTCTCAAACAAATTGTTTAAAATCTGTCTGAGGTTGGTTCTTTTGCCCTTACTATGCTTCTTCAACATGTTCACTTTTTCTTCTCCTCAAGTCCGGTTGCTCCTCGTTAGACATTATGCGAGCAAAATTTTTTAAGGCTAAAGGTACAAAGAAAAAGCAAGTTATCCCAAAAGCATGGGATTCCATCTGTTCTGTGAAAAACCTCGGCGACCTTGGAATACCATAAGGTGTATAATATGCAACTAAGTAGGACATCCAACAAAATATTATTAGGCCTTCGGCCCAAGGTGTTAAACAAAAATAAAAAGAAAAATCATTTTAAGGATGAACTTATTCACTGGAGAATATTGGAGGTGGCCTCAATGTGTGATTGCTTTGGTGTATGCATGAACTAAGTAAGTAATTGAACTAGAAAAGTGATATCGGGTCTGGTGAACATTAGATAAATTAGCCTCCCAACTAACCTTTGATAAGTCAAAGGATCTTCAAGTAGCGGATCATGATTTTCTTCCTTAGAGTTGAAATCATATTCAATACTTGTAAATTTCTTGTTTTGCTCCGTAGGAATTTGAAGGTTTGGAGCTTGCTAAGCCTACCTCGAAGTTGAACTCCAAAGTGCATTTTCACTGACTCGGAGAAATGCCATGTGGGTAATGGGCAATCTCAATTCCAAGGAAGAATTTTGATTGCCCAAGATCCTTCATAGAAAAACTAGAATTCACGTAGGCCTTTAGATATGAGATTTTTTGTTTGGTTGTTCCTTATAATCAAAATACCATTAACATATATGAGTGAAGTAACAAAAGAACTCTTTTGCCACTTGGTGAAAAGAGAATAGTTGTGCCAAGACTATTGGAATCTATATGCAAGAAGAGAAGTGGTGAACTTGGCATTCTACTACTAACAAGCTTGCTTTAGACCATATAGAAATTTTTGCAATTGATAGATAAATCCCTTTCCTTGATTGCGAAATTTGAGGGGAAGCTTTTTGTAAACTTCCTTAAACAGGTTAATGTGAAGAAAAGCATACTACACATCCATTTGAAATAGTAGCCAATGATGAATAGCAAAAATGGTGACAAGGAGCCAGATGGTGACATCCTTGGCTGTGGATGAAAAAGTCTCTTGATAATCAAAACCCTATCATTAACTATATCCTTTTATAACCAACTCGACCTTATAATGTTTAATAGACTCATCAACATGATATTTTACATTATAAACTCATTTATAACCAACAAGACATTGACCAAGGGGTAAAAGGACCATATCTTAGGTGTGATTAGCCTCAAGAGTAACAAACTCATTATCTATGGTATCAACCTAGTGGGGGTTGAGGATGGCTTCATGAAAAAAATAAGGTTCAAGAATGGAAAAGATGAAGCAATGAAGTGTTGGTAATGTGGGTTGCATTGGTTTAGAAAGATATAGTCAAAAATAGGATAAAGGGAAGTGAAAGAGGTAGAGGGTAAGGTTGAACATAAATAGTCAATAGTCCAAATGGGTGGTTTCGTAGGATCATTGGATTGATAGATGATAATAGGTGAGGTGAGAATGGGAGCCAAATTGGAAGTGGGGTTGGGAGTAGCAGCATATGGTGTTGGAAGTGGGGTTGGAATATTAACATTTGAAGGAGGATTAGAGTAGTAGGGGTAAGTAAGGTGAGTCAAGAAAGAAAGGTTCATCAACAAGTAACAAAGATGGGGAGTATACTTCCATAGGTGGTATGATGGAAGCTAATGAGGTGGTTGTGCTATCAAGGGAAAATGACGAAGGTGAGGATGTAAAAGGAAAGACATCCTCTTGAAAAATGACAACATGGCTAACAAAAAAATTACCTAAGGCAAGATCAAAAAGTTTGTAACCTTTTTGATACAAAGGGTAACTTATGAAGACACAAGGAACTGCCCTAAGGCTAAACTTATCACACACACCTAGGGTGGTGGCGTAACATTAACAGCCAAAAACATATAAATGATAAAAAAGATGAGGTGTCTTGAAGAGATGCTCATAAGGGGTGATGCCACCCAAAGGAGAAAACGGAAGATGATTAATGAAATAAGTGGCGATGAAAATGCATTTGCCCCAAAAATATGGTTAGAGATGATCCTAGAAAAGTAAGGCATGGACAACGTCTAATGAGTGACAGTATTTGCATTGAACCATTTCATTTTATTGAGGAGTGTAAACACAAGAACTCTGATGAATGATATCTTTCAAAAGGAGAAAAGAGAAATACTTAGAGGAGAAAAATTCAGTATCATTGTCAAAGCGAATGCACTTAATAGTGGTGGTAAACTAAAAGTGGACCATGGAGAAGAAAGTTTGAATTTTTGAAAAAACTTGGCTTTTAAAATGTAGTAAAAAAGTCAAAGTGACATGAGAAAGTCATCAACAATGGTAAAAAAATATCATGCACCATCATAATTGAGATTTCTATGAGAACCCCAAACATCCATGTAAACTAGCTCAAAAATAGATTTGGTTGCAATGATGCTTAATAGAAAAAAGGCACAAGGTTGTTTTCCAAGTGGACATATGTCACAAGGAAAAAAAGTTGGACAAGAAATTGTTTTCCCATGTGCTAAATAAAATTTCAATGAGGAATGGCTAAGACGTTTATGCCAAAGTAAATAATCATTATTCAAAATTGAGTTACAAGTAGGGGATTTCTTGACATTACATAAAAGGTTCAAAATTAAAGATAAATAACTAGAAAAAATATAATTAAAATTATTAGGAAAGACAAAACAAAGAAAATAAAGTGCCCCAATCATACGATCTTGAAAAACATAGAAATCATCGAAAAAAAGAGCCACACAATGATTATTAAAGGTGAGCTTCTAAATGGATAAAAGGTTATGCCTAAAGCTACGAGCAAACAAAACATTTTTTTAAATGTAACCATGTATTGGGCTAGAATTGGTCAATATGGGTGATGGGGCTATAGGTTTGATTAGTTAAATGTATGGAAATAAGTGATGCACTAGCATAACATGAGCCTAATAAATTTAAGTTGCATGTAACATGGTCACTAGCCCCATAATCATTAATCCAATTGTAAGTAAAATGGACCGAGGGTGAAGAAAAACTTGCAAAATTGGCGGTGGGTTTGGAAGGGTCCATCTAGTTTAGCAAGGTCACCAACTTCTATTACTACTTAGTAGATAAGGCAAGGCCTGAATTCCTAGACTAGGTGAAGTAGGCCCAAGTAAGACTAAGCTAGGGTATGGGCAGTGAAGGTTCACTAAGAAAAGAGGGTCCAATGTAAGACCTGACAACATAAAATTGATCTAGGTGCTAAGGCCCAAATCTAATAGGATTAGAAAAGACCATAGCTTTGGTGGAAGTTTGGTAGGTCACAGACTTGTTGGACTTCTAACAAAAGCCTCCCTCTTTCTATTTAGGATTCTAGGCTAGAGGATAACCCACTAAAAGAAAACAAGCCTCATTGACGTGGCCTAATTTCTTATAGTGGGTATAGGTGGGTTTCTATACAGATTGGGTGTCAATAGGTGGGCCTAGACTGCACTGAGTAGGCCTATGAGTAGAGGGCTAAGTGCATCCATAGGGCTAAACTAGCTTAGGCCATGGGTGTGACCTAACTCGAACCAACCCACAAGGGAGCCTTCTTTCTAGCTGGATTATAGATCATCACCAAGTTGTAATGTAGGCTGGTGAAGCTAGCAGCTTCACTGGAGAGGCCACCACTATGTTGGTGAAGCTTCTACTTGGAGAAAGCATAGGTGCTCTCTAGCAATAGTAGCATCTCTTGTGAGAGCACCTATGTGCATAGGTTTTAGAATTTGTTAAGGAGGCCAATGAGGAATTTCATGGATTTCTCCTCCTACTCACGAGATCGAAGATGGTAATTGACCTTGTAGGTTCAATGATTGCAATCGCACCAAACTGGGGGCTATTAGGTGTTAAGATTACTTCAAAGAACCTTGAGGCAAATGAAAAACTAGCTAGTTGCAAATCAACAATTGCTTGAGAGAGACCATATTGTTGCATGACTTTGTTGAAGGACTTACAAAGTAATTCCTAGACTTTGGTGACCGATTTTGGGGTGAGAAGCTAAGTTCTTGAGTGAATGCTCCACTGAATTGATGAGTGAGGTTTCCATAATGGTGTGAACTTGGTCCCATTGGTTTGTCGCATTAGAATCGACCAATGGCTGAGGTAATGTGTTGGTAAGGAACCCAAGCTTGTTTTGGGTAAGGAAAACAGTCCTCACTTGATCAACCTAAAGGTAGTAATTCAATTCTTGAGTGAGGTAGTGGGAGACAATACTCCCAACTTGCAAATCCATTATGGAGAGGTTATATGGGTCACAAATAAAGGCAATGGAAGATGTGATAGCAAAATTTAGGACAAAATAGCCATTGAATCAGTGAAGAGTGGTGGTTAGAGAATTGAGGTAGTGGCTAGGGTTTGAGTGGTAGAGTTGTAATTTAAAAAAGGGTTAAGGGTAATTTGAGAATTGGAAAAATTGACAGCATCTAGGGTTTCAGTGGCAAAGTTATAAATCTGAAAAATGGGTAAGGGTAATTTTGGAATTAAAAAAGGACAATGTTTAGGGTTGTGAGGGGTGGTTTGTAAATAAATGGATAAACCAGGTGTTTTTTGTGAAGAAGGGAAAAAAGGGCTGTAAAGAGAGAACCCAATGTACTCTTGAAAAAAAGAGAAAATTAGAATAAGGGTGCAAGCATGTAGACCTTGTTGGTCTTAGATACCATATTATGGAATGACAATGAGTATTGGAAACTCTCTTTCTATTGATATTGCATTGCAATAGACTATACGATGTGAAGTCTATACAGACCTACAATGATGCTTTACATGGAAAATCTAATAATGATGATACAAGGAAATATCCACATTAATTGTAATATATAAATTTAGCCTAATACCACATTACAGAGCCATGCAGAGCCATGCATTAGCATGTGCATAGGCAAGGCATGGCTTATGGAGTAGGATGATGTGATTATTGACATGAAGGAGGTTGATGTGGTATACAACATGGCACTTGAGGTGTTTAATAGCCTTTCATAGGTTTATGGGACATAACTCATATTGAGGTTGGATCTAAGCAATCAAAAGCATTAAATAGACAAACCCTTGATGAATATTGTTGGATCTTATAATAACCTCAGAGGGGGGTGAATTAGGTTTCTTAAATTTTTTTTTGTCTTTTTCATTTTAGCTTTGTGAAGCAATTAGTGATTATATGGCATCAAGTAAATAATTCGTACAAAACACAATCACACAAAGACAAACAATTTTTGGAATGTGGTTTGACTCAAGCCACCTTGGCACTTATTCCACCTTATTCTAGCAACCTGCTAGAGTCACTCTTCAATCAATTAACCAATTAATCGCAAGGGATAACCAATCCTTTAAACCTGGTTACAAGTTCTCATCCCAATGTTACAAATTTCAAACTAAACTTCTACAAGATATACAATATACAATTCAAAAAATTTAAGTAAGTGCTAGAAAGCCAACACATAATGATATGGACAAAAGTCCTAAATTTTGAACAAACCATAGCATTGTTCACTTGTAGAAAATCAACTGAATAACAATATGTATTAAAAAATAATGTGATTTTCTAGCAAGCAAATAAGAGTAGTAATAAAATCAGATTATAGTCATTGAACAAAGAATCAATTCATAAGTGTGGTGAGCTTAAGGGAAGAATATGACTTTCTTAAAAGATGCTTGCTTTTTTTGAATTTCGCTCTATCCTTTTTTAGTAAACTTCCTACTCTAAAATAGCATCAAAAGGACTCACTTTTCATTCCAAAGGAGCCTTTCTAACTTCTCTAAACTAGAGCAGAAATTCTTCCCATTGGAGCTCTCTCTTTCTTGTTTCTTTGCATGTTTTTGAGCATATATGATAAAAGAGAGTTAGGACTTTGTCTCATTCTCATTTAAAATCCCATCCAAAATGCTGCCATTTCATCCAGATCTTTAAATTCATCATTTGGATCTCATGGAGGCAAATCAAGTTAATGGGTTAGACTCTCGGTTTCACTTGAATCTTCATCAAATCTTTTCAATCTTCAAACAAATCTTTGTGTGTTAGTTTCAAATCAGTAGATCGACTTTTTGCACAACAAACCCCTATGATTTTGGCATCAAACACTTTTCAATTTGATATTTCTTGCTCAATCAAATAATCGGGTCGCATTTCCCAAAGAATGTTGTGGGTTATGCTTGATTTGATCTTTTTTGAGCAATGGGTTGCAAATTTTTGTTCATAGATGTCTTCTTCTCTTTAATACCTTTTATGCACTGAATTTTGGTTTCAATAGACTCTCCTCGGAGGCAGATTTGATCAACAGGTCGTACGTAGCTTCGAATAGGTCGAGGAGTTTCTCTTCTTTGCAACAAGTAGGTCACGCACATGTGAAATGGGTCGTCGTGCGAACATGGGCATGGGTCTGGGTCCCACACATCTGGGTTGAGCTGAATGGATTGCGTGCTAGGCTTGGGTTGCATTGGGCTTGCAATGCAGAATTGCATGGGCTGGGCTTCTTATTCGGGCTGTTCCTTTTAAACAATACCATTTTTCCTACAAGAAATTATTCAAGCATTATTCTTTCTTATTAAAACCAATACAAATAATTATAATATTTCAATATTATAATTTCCTTTTTATCATTATCAAAATATTAATATATCCGAACAAATGTTTGTAGGTTGATCAATAGCCAAACTATTTGGAAATGAAGTGACTATAGGCCACCTATTGTCTCATAAAGTGAAAATTAATTTTCACATATTTTAAGTATGGATAAAAGATGAGATTGGTTATTATTAGGAATATGAGTTATTCCTATACTTAAATTGAAGATGCAAATGGTGATGATGGCTTTTCAAAATTGGTGTATTTATTTTTAGTATTAGAAATGTACCATTAAAAAAAAAAGTCAGGTAACTTGTTGTAATATCTTAAAACTATGGAATTTATGAGTAGGCCAAACGTATAATATGATAATAGAAATATTCCCTCCATTACCCTACTATTGTCCATGTCTCATGAAAGATCCACTCCAAGTATTTGTTAAATACTGTAGGCCTTGTTTCTTTTGATCCAAAGAAAAAGTGTCGCCCAAAGTCGAATCTCATGGCCTGATCTGATCAAAAGGTGAGGGGTGGCCCAATCCTTTGTCTCACTTAATCAAATGTCGCTGTTTGATGGTCTGCTTGTGTCATAGAAAGAAGCCTACGGCTTTACTCGTTACAGCGATCAAATATTTGAAAGAGGAAATGCGTAGAGAAGGGACAACGGAAATAGGCTACAACCTGACATTCTCAACAGGCAAAATCCTAGGAGACAGTATGTATCTAGGCAAGAAAAAACGTCCATGTCTATGGTAATATCTGTCAGTTTGTGTGTGTGTGTGTGTGTAGATCAAACAAAATGAGAAAAGAAAGAAGGGAATGGTTTGAACTGCACGAAAATTGATTCCAACTTGAGCAAACAACTTTGTTCAGTGATGGCTTTCATTGTTGTTATAGTACTTGCTCGTTTATTGATTCCATGCATTATTCATCTTATAGCAAGTTACCGTTCGTATAGGGTTTATTTTTCAAACCCCAAGTGAAAGGAAAATTGGGGTTTTTATGTTTCTATGTTCAATACAATATTGATTTAGCTTGTTTGTGATTTTTTGTTTGGTTTTGTTTTGTTTTTTTTTTTAATAGATACATATTTCACAAAAAGTTACAGCAAGATTGGGCCAAATTTTTAAATCTCTAGATTAGCGAAAATTTCGGACTTTTCATTATAAGTGCAATATATCTTTGATTAATCATTCCTTGAACATATTTGTGGGTGTTGTTATGCAACTGAATTTGATTTGACAAATCCTTTGCTTTCACTAAAGGCCCAATTTGTGTGGTAGATATTGAACATGTTGTTGTGGTTCCATATGTAGATTTATATGTTATTAGAAGTTAATTTAAGGTGATATGGGCCGAATTGAGCAACCGGTTGTGTCAAGTGGAATTTTTTTGTAATAGCCCTAAGGGGTAGTGTATTTTTTTTTTTTTTTGAATATTTTGTTTGATAAACACAACACATTTCATCTATGACTATCATTGTATTTGTGTATATTTTTCTTAGTGCAACAAAAGTAGTTTTTCAAGTGTTGTGTACAAGTATAGTGATCTTGGATGACTTGACCTTATTCCATCATGAATGATTTTTGACTTTTTCTAAACTTCTTTGCCTATGAGGCAATAAGAGATTTTGTTGAACTCATATGCTCTTAGTCCACTATATGTAATATTCATAGCTTTACCATTTAAGTTTGTGGCCTTGGCTTTTGCCTAGTTTTGGGAAACATAATTCCTTCCTTAGTTACTTATCCATACTTCAGGGTCTTAACCAACTATAAACACTTGCAAAATGTGTTTTCAATACTTATAGTTTATATCATCAAATATCAGAGGTTTATTAAACCTCATAACTCCAACCAACTTTTTTGTTGCCATTTTAGGATCTACTTTAGGCTATTAGAGTTTCTAATAGAGTATGAGGCTCTAATTCCAATTGTAAGTGTGTGTCGGCAAATCAAGAGAGATGGGTTTGAATTAAATTTTAGACTTTTTCCTTTTCCTTTCTTTTTTCTACTGTTATTTATCCACTTGTGTGTTTTAAGTTAATTTGTTTGCTGTTACTATTTTACAAGTGCATAAAATGAATAACAAAGCATGTAGTATACAACAATTACTAAATAAAGTAAATGAGCAAATATATATATATATATATATATATAGAGAGAGAGAGAGAGAGAGAGAGAGAGGGAGAGAGAACACAAGATTTAGTGGGTGCTTTAACTTGCCTTAAGTCTGTCTACTCTTTCTTAATCAATTCGATTAAAAGGCAGTTTATCCACTAATCTTAAAAGAGAAACCATTCTCTATACAAGTTTTGTGTGATCAACAAATAGTTCCTTACAACCTAAAAAACTTGCAATAACCAAGACTATGAACCTTGTGACAATCAGACTATGCAACCAACAATGCAAATGTCACACACCAAATAAAAAAAGTTTTCTCTTATAAGAGAAAGATAAAGTAACATATACTAGAGAATATCTAGTCGGATATACTTTAAATTTAGTTTCCCCTAATATAAACTAGATACAAATGATTTACAAGTCAATTTACAATCTAGCTAGAGCACTTTACAACGCATAAAGATATTTCTTCAATAAATACTCTTCAACCAAGCTTGGCAGCTAACAACATATAGGAAAGTTATATCATTGCATAAACAGCCACTAAATCACATATGTTCATAAATAATAGTCTCTTTGCTTCAAAACATATGCTTATAAATCAATCCATGTGTAATAATAGTGTATCTAAATCAAGTAACACATGTTTATTAAAGTAAGCCAATGCTTCTTTCAATCATCAATGTACTTAGAACAATATACAAGTCAATGCATACTCACATTTAAAATATATGGCTTTAAAGATCCAAGTCAATGCACCGAGTAATTATGTATAAACTCAACCTAATATGAATTCACAACAAAACATTTAAAGAATATATGACACGATGGGCTTACTATTTCTATTTTAACAATCACAGTACAACCATGAATATCAAGTAAAAAAGATCAAACATGAAAGCCTCTTTGATTTTTGTTCTCAATTGCTTTTGATTTTCTACTTGGAAAATGTTCTTGATGAACTTGGCATATTTTTGTCTACTTGTTCTAATCTGCACAAAAACAAAACTAAGAATAAGTTAAACTTGATTTTGATTAGGTTCTAACTGTTAACTATTTTTTTCTTGTTAAAATGTCATAAATGTAGCCTCAAAGATGTTACAATTGATTCTCAAATTCAAGAAAGAAATGGCAGCTTCTTTGCTTTCTCATTGAAAACTCTAGAGAATATGAAAGACAGAAGAGGAAATTGACAAATAAGTGAAACATTAATTTCATTTAAATTTTTTTTAGGGCGTGGACTTTGTCTCAAGCTTGAATTACTTATCAACAAATAAAAAGAGCAACTAGCCCTCTTGAATGGAGAAAAACGAGTCAAATAATGGGCCAAATTTATTCCCAATGTTAATATATGGCATTAATATAATATTTGATGTAATTAATGTTTTATATTAATGCTTTTTGACATGTTTTTCTAACATGAAAAATCATTTTTTAGAATTTTCTCTTTTTCTCTTTTTCTCTTTTTCTTAGTATGAAAATAATCAAGGAATTCCATACTCTTAACAATGAAGATAGAATTAAGAATTTAGGTCAAGAAGATCCCATGGTGAGAAGTGTTAATGAGATACCAAAGAATGCATTAACAATATGACTAAATAGGCAATGTTTAGATGAGTAAAATGAGATATTGTAGGCCCTAACAACATTGCGGTAGAGAAAGGGATATAAAAGATGTTTTGCTTTGTGATGAGATGAAGAGTTTGAGCTATAGGAACATAGAGTGGGCATTTCCCATCCTTTTATAAGTGAGGATATTAAAAGTGAAGTTTGATCATGTAAGGATAAGCAATGGCAAGCATGGTGCAAATAGTGACATGGTTCATGAAAGTGTTGAAAGTCTCATCATAACCATGGCTAGTTTCTTCATAGAAGGTTTTAGCCACTAGCTATAATTTATGGCATTTCAAAGAGACATCAAATTGACATTTGATCTTAAAGATTCATTTACAACCAATGAGAATCGCTTTATTAGGATGAGAGAGAAGTTGCCATATGTAATCTTAGAGAAAGATTGTATATTCCTTTACCATTGTTGCTATTGGATGAGAAACCCTATAAGCTTGGTGAAATATATAGGCTTTGAATATGAGTGAGAGTTGTTGAGTTGCTTGTAAACGTGAATTTTGATTGGTATGTAATGGTTTATCAAGCTTTTGTGACATCCTAAAGCCTAGTAACCACTTTTATAAGTTGGTGTTTCTATGAGATATGATGTGGAGGTTGAGTCAATGGGAAGAGGATTAGTAATGGGAGTAAGAGTTAGGTTCTAATGTGGGTTTGTTGAAACATGTATGATATTTTGATGACCACAAACTATGTATGATATAATAATATTTATGACTCAATGTTTTGTTACCCTACAATTATTTGTCATTAAACAAGAATTCATTTCTCATATGATTAGTAGAAATGTGTGACCATGCATTTGTTACAATGATCATGTTTTTGGCTTAACAAATTTAATTGTTACAGTGGAAATAATAGCAATTGTTAGAAAAAAATCAAAAATTCAATTTCAATGATAACAAAATAATTGTTATTTTCCATATGGGTTTGATTTGATTATCTCTCACATATGTTTGATTTGAGTCTAAACAATCAAATAAGTTTGATATATATATCTGATTTTTAATAAGTCTTATTGTTTAATTGCCAATACATAGCTCTTATTGTGATAGTTTTCAAAATAAATTACCATGAGTTATTATGGAAACATTTCACTATTACAATAGGTAAAAAAAAGTAAACAAATCCTATTGAGGTAACATGACGTTGACATAGGAGGTGTTGAAGCGTGTGCAAGGCTTAACATGCAAAACTTATCCTAACAACAGCGGTTTTCCTCTTAGTTCTAAAAACAACGATAACACCTCATTTACAACGAACAATGACATTTCTACAAGGCTTCACCTCAATGCATCACCTGCTCTAACGACATTGTTTTGGTGGGATATGCTAAATCAAAGGAGATTGATCACATAAGTTGTTTTGGCCTAATATCTTCATGAAAGTTGTTTCGAAGAAAGGGGAATAAAAATGAATAATAAACCTATTCTACTTGACCTTGTGTGATTTGATTCGATATGTCTTGCCATTTTTAGAGTTGTCTATGGGTGATCAAACCATGTTGTCCTACATTCAAATTGATGGTAACTTTTGTTTCAAAAATTGGAATGTTGTCGATGGGCATGGAGAAATAGTAGAGCTACAAATACTTGAAAAGAAAATGGTAGAGGTAACACGGCCTTGGATAGTGAGATCGTTCCATGGAATTTGACATCATTTCTTTTTCAAGTTGCCTATGGCTAAGTCTGATAACTCTATATTTTATAGAGTTATTATTATTGTTTTAGATAATATTTAATATATTTTTTATTAAATTATAGTTGTATTAGGAGGATTTTGTCATGCTTTTGTCGAACAAAGAGAAAGAAGGGGGCTGATTGTTGATTGGCCGGAACGCAGGCGGCAGAGAAGTCGCTGGAAGCTTAACTGTGCATGAAAATGTGGGTCCCAGAGGACTGCCAACAGTCATGCGATAGCCAATCGTTGTGTTCTTTTCTGGAGACGAACCCTACCTAGTTGTGTTTTTGGCCTTATTTTGGGCATTTTCCGATAAGGAGGGAGTAGGTCCGGCTGATCTGTGCTATTTCTAGTTGATATACAACAACTATGTGTGGTTTTGCAGTGGTTTCCGGTGAAGAACGGCAAACGCCGTCCAAACTTTCTCCGTTAGATCTATATGTTTCTGCTGCAGATTTGAGCGATTTTTCAGTATATCGGTACTCTAGGCATCCTCCTCTACAATTTTTGGCATTTTCTATGAAGAGTGACAGTGGTGCATGGTGCGCACAGTGGTGCATGGCACCAGCACGTGATGGTGGCGCATGAAAGTGCGTTTCAGCTCCTTTTTGCCCCGTTTTTCAGCCAACTTCTTCCACTCCCTCTGATGTGCAGATTTGTCCAAATTTTCTCTAAATTTAAGACATTTTGGTGATAGCTTTGATGTTTTTAATTTTCAGAATACTTTATTCAATTTCTTGCACTATTTTGGTTTATGTAAATATGATGTTTTAGCTTATGTTAGAGCTACAATGAAACTTGATTATGAAGTATGAATGGTATGATTATAATGTTTTGTAAGATTTTTTATGTGTGTGATGTTGCATATTACTATGTTTAATATGTTTAAGTAAGTAACTATCATTTAAATGATTTGATTTGCATGTTAGAGACCGATAGGAAATGACATGCAGTTGCTTAATGTAATATGCAACCATAGATTAATATGGATAGAACTATACCATATGATTTGTGTGGCGTTAGGTGTAAACTAGAATATTCACAAATTTTAATGCACTTAGTTCATTTAATTCATGGGTTGAAATACAGTGAGTTAATGAGTTAATGAGTTAATGAGTTAAGTAGGTTCACTATACTTAAACATAGGATAGTGAATAAATTAGGAAATTTTGCCATCACATGAATAAAATCAATTTTACATGCATAATTGATCTACATTCATATCTCGTAATTAGGTGAAATCGGATGCTCTAGCATATTTCATTAATCAAATTTAGGTTAAATTTAGTGTTTACTCAATGTTCTATCATTTTGGTTGGCTAGATAAACTCTAGGAACTATTCATTATTAGTAATTAGTTAGCTTAGTAATCATCAATCTCTGTGGGATGATATCTTTACTCATCATTATATTACTTGTTTGACATGTACACTTGTATGGAGAATTTCACCAAACAAAGTCAAATGAAAAAAACAAAGGAATTTAAAGAAATGGAAAATTTTATTGATAGAACAAGTAGAAAACTTGGAAAAGATACAAATTGCCTTCCTCCTTTCCTTCCCTGATACTTCTACTTATTCCTCTAACAAGCTAGCTACAGGAAAACAATCATAGCCTAAGCTATCAATTAAAGCTCACCAACCATTGGCTATTGCATCTAAGGTTATCATGGAGACCTCATCAATCTATCATAAGCATTCAAATGCACAAAATAAAGGCATGCTCTATCCATTGTTGCCCTCCCTCTTGCTTTAGCTATTCTTAGGACACTTGGTTAACCATGAACAAGCAATAGCTGCCTTTCTTGGAATGATCAATATGTCAGCCTGGATATCGATGTCTATGTGGTGCCATCAATAACAACCCTTCCCGGTCAAAATCGACCTTGTCACCAAGGTCTAGAGTTAAGAATTACTCCTTGATAATCTTAGTCTCTTCCTATGTTGCGTTTGTGAGTGAAATTTCTTTCCAATGCACTAAAACCTTTGACCTTTTGTTTTGAACATGATAATCTAAAACTACTTAAGGAGTGGGAAAGTGATTTTCTTCTTCTGAAACAATGACTAAACCAATGTTCTTGGCCCAACAAATTTCTAAAGTATTGATACATGAAAAATCGAGCATATTTTTGATCTTATAAGTAACTTTAATTTGTATGCCACTTGCCCTACCTTTTGGGTGATCAATAAGGGCTAAAAAACCTTGGTCAGAATTTCAAAGACTATCTCATTTGATTAGAGTTTGCTATAAGGGTGAAGATTGAGAAAGACTCAATCCTCTACTCAGTATTAAACTTCCCAGTGCTTTAAATCATAAAATCTTTTCATCTTGTTCTATGCATTTTGATTATTTTTGCATAGTGCTTTGTGAATTTGATCCTTATCCTGTAGTCTTTTATCCACGGCCTCAACCTTGGGCATGCTTGGAATGTAGTCCAATAATATAGGTTGTTTCCACCCAAATAGTACCTCATTCAAAGTCATTCTAATGGCTAAATGAGTGATGGTGTTATAACTATGCTCCACCCACGCCAACCATTGTGGCTAGCTCTTTGGATCTTCTGCCACAAAACAATGCAAGTACATTTCCACCATTAACAACTTCAATCTTACTCTTTTGGGTGATAAGCCAACAAGAATTTGAAGTAAGTGCCTTTCAACTCTTGCTAGAAGTTGTTGGTGAATAAAGGGTCCTAGTCATAAAAAAATTACCTTCGGAATTGCATACAATTTAAATATGTTGTCAGAACAAAGCTATGCTACCATACTTAGAGTGAAAGGATGTGTCAATTCCATAAAATAAGTTAATTTAGAGAGGCTATTTACCATTAGAATATGGAATTTTTTCCCATTGACCACATCAAACCCTTTATAAAGCCCAAATTTGTTCCAAATATGTTTTGAAATTTTCAATGGTTGTAAAAGCCCATAAGGGTGTTGTGCTTTCCTATTTGGCATTAGTAGACTTCAACTACCTAATCCATTCTATTGCATCTTCTTGCATCCCTTTCCAATGGAAAACTAATTGCACTCATTAGATAGTTTTGAATGAATCATCATGAAAACCCCATGAATCTTAGAGAGTATTAATAGAATTGGCATAGACCCGTTGAGTAGAAAAATTCTATTCTTGAAGAATATGAAACCTTCCCTTAGCTCCCATGGCCCACAACTACTGGATATTTGGTCAAATGTATCACTTACCTCCATGCCACCCTATATTTCCTTAAAAACTAAATTGAGCCAACATGTCCATGTGAAGAAAAAATGTTGACTTCTTCCATCCTCTTGCTTTCCTTTAGGCCTGGGCCAAAGATTTCCATCTTTAAATATGTGCTATCATTTTTGACTTCATAAAATTCCTATAGTTATACATCCCATTTTTTAAATTTTGCTAGGTTGTATAGCCTATCATTAATCATTATTGATGACAACCTTTATTTGGTTGTCCCAATCTTGTAGTCTAGAATGGCATCATTAGACTACAAACCCTTGCCTTTCAACAAAACGACAATGTTTTTATTGTAAAATCCAACCCCAAGCCTAATGTTCTTCCTCTGAGGCTAATGTTTTGTCAATACTATTTTTAAAATGTCAAGACAGGGCATAAAGCACCACATTGGATCTACCCAATATGTACTCCACCACAAAGGCAAACCCTATGAACTTAGAAAGTCATCGTTAATAGGCTGGTGTAGTTAGCCATTGATCCCACATGAATCTCAAGCTTTTTTTATTGGATTTGACACAAATCCAGTGCCTAGTAAATAATGCTTCCAACAATTGACTACTAAAACCAAAGTAAGCATGTATTTCTCATAGGTTACGAGAGAGAGAGAGATTCAACCATTGAGAGCCTTTGCTGAAAAAAGAAATTGATCTTCCCCCTTGTGCAAAACTATCAAGCTCAATGCATCACACATAATCTCGAATGGCTAGCTAAAATCTAGAAGGGTTAGAACAAGCAAGGCCTTTTTTAAGATCTTGAACACCTTTTTTAACTGTTTTAACCAATTAAACCCATTTTAGTTTAACATATTTATGAGCAATATGGTGATTTTGCCATAATTTTTAATAAATCTCATGTATAGCTAGTCAATCTAAAAAATTCGTAAGGTTTTTTACTAAACTTGGCTTCCTCTACTTAGTGATGGCTTGAATTTTGCTTTGGTCTATAAAAACTACTTGACTACCAATTATGTGCCCTAGGAATTTGATTTCCTTCCTTATAAACTAACATTTCCTCTCTTCAACATTTAGTTAATGTTGTTGCAAGGTAGATAAACCAACCTTAGGTGTTTTGCATGTTTTTCTTTGTTTAAGTTGTAGACTAAGATGATGTCAAAAAATAGTAGGATAAATTTCCTTAGAAAAGGCTTGAAAGTGGAATTCATCAAGAATTAGAAGGTTGATGTCACATTTGATAATTTGAAGGGCTCATAGTGGTTGGTATGGACTCAGAAAGCCATCTTCAGTATGTCCTTTGTAATACATTCCCTTGTACTTCTTGTGGTTAATCTTGTTCTTGATCTTTCTAAGAAGGAATCCCACATCAACAATAGGTCAATATTCCTCCTTCTACTTATGTTGACAACATGTTCAAACTACAAACAAGTAATAAACAAGAGGATTGGGAGACGGTAATATGGCTATGTTTGATTAACTTTTCTTTGGGGGGAAACAAAACCTCCTAAGTGCTCATAACACAATCAAGACATGATACAATCCTTCCTTTTTCTTCCTTCTTTACATATGGCTTATTTAGGCTTATTAATTCTTGGTTTTGGATCATAAACTAGCTAATAACTTCCTTATTGCATACTTTTTGTCCTTTAATCTTGTATTTGATTGTTTGATGGTCCTAAATAGTAGGTTGCACCCATTCTCCATGTTCCTCACTTGCTACGAGTTGACCTTCTAGAGGTATGTAATACGCCACCATGATTCTAATCTAGTAATACCCTACTTATAAATCCAACTTAGAAAAATCTTTCACTCTAGTTAGCTTGTCTAAGAGTTTATCAACCATTGGCACGAGAAATTTTTCGTGTTAGGTTTATTTAAACTAGCATTTCCCTAGTACTTGAATGGGACTAACTACCTAACTTGCAGCACCTAGCGCATAGTCAAATGCAACACTTCATGCCTACCCATGACTTAATGTAAGGCTTTACACTACCAAGATTTAGCTATAGAAGGGTTTAAGTGGACTTGGTGTGGAAGGGGCCCCATGGGCTAGCTTGAGTATTCAAGTTGAAGAGGTCAACATGACCTATATAAGAGTATTAAGATAATAACGTAGAGCCTTCCCTATTAGCTATAGTCTGTTTGACAAAATTGAAGAGCACTTGATTGGGTGTAGGCTTGGTCATAGATTTGACTCCTAAGGTAAAGAGGATTGTATGTTAGGGCAGCAAGTGTGTTGGCAAGCTTGTGGTATTGGTGCTTACTATAAAAGATAGCTATACCTCTAAATTGGCTAGCTATAGCTTTTAGCCTAATGGTAACACCTAATGAACCTAACATATCCTTCAAGATTCTTTTATTTAACTCTTGATAATCCATAAATAGACACCAAGACTTGCCTTTTTTTTTCTTAACAAGTAGCATGGGAAATGAAAATGGACTCTTGTTGGCCCTTATGATTCTTGACTCAAGTAACTCATTCACCACCTTTTGATCTTTGCCTTTTATGTGAATGGATATCTATAAGGTCATATGCTCTAGGCTTTTTAACAAAATGTTGCGATCATGAGCTTGGTATAGGGGTAAGCCTTTAGGTTCCTTAAAAAACATCCTTGAATTTAACTCGAATCCTACTAATTTGCCTAGCATCATCCTCTTGGTTTCCACCTGCTAACCTTTTTTTCATGCTTTCCTCATCCCCCTTTATATCAATTCCTTTTATCTATAAAAGATATAACAGAACCTAACTTTTTCCTTGGCTAATTCCTGTTCCATCTAGCCTTTTTCCATAAGCTAGTTAGTTGGAATGTTGCCTCCCTACAAATAGATCCTCCTACCCTAAATTGTGAATTCCATCGTTAAGTTCTCAAAATCCAATGTATAAGATCCCTAAGGTAACCTAAAAATGAAAGGGAGGGGGGGGTGAATTATGTTTATGATTAATCTATTAGTTTTCTTTTTAATAAAGCTAATTATGTGCAATACTAACTTATATTTCTAATGGACAACAATCAAGCAATTGACATAGTGATAGTAAAAGCAAATTGTACCATACAAATAAAATATAGTTTAAGCAAAGTTAATCACAATAATAATTTTAAGTGAAAATAATTACTAGCAAACACACAGCATTATTCTACTATTAACAAATACTTCTTGCAATCAATATAAGTTCAAATGTGTGAACATAGCACAAGGTTAAAATTAAGGTGGTTTGTATTTGTAAATCAAGAATAGAAGACAACAACAATGCACATAGTATTTTAAATGAATAGACAAATTATCCAACCCATTTCCTTTAACAACTAATCAAAGGTTACCTTTTTAGTTAAACCAAAATTACAACATGTAATTTCTAATGATTACAGGAAGCAAGATATAATCACAATATAGTCCTCAAGCAAATACTCAAATTTAAGCACTACAAGGAAAAAAATAATAAAACCTTTGAAAGATGAAAATTAAGAAATTCCAAGGCTTAGGACTTAGATTAGATTTAAGTAATACAACAAATAACACAATGATCTAAACTTAAATCAAATATGAAAATGAACTTAGCAATAATAAACACTGAAAAGCATAGATTAGATAAGCAAACTTTAGAAACATAAACTTCCCATAGGTTTGTAGCTCCCTCTCTTTCATCACCCTTTAGTGCCTATCTTTTTCTTGTTTTAAGAATCAAGCTCGGTCAAACATTGTGAAGAGGCTTTAACTTCTTTATAGTTAGTTAGCTTGAGATGAGACTCGTGAACATTAAACAAAATTTAGACTAGTAGAAATGTGTTTCTAGGTTTTCTAAAAGGGCTTTTTCACATTTTTGTTCTTTTTCTCTTTTCAAAAACACATAGGACTTCAAGCATTTTCTTCCTTGGTCTTAGCAAAATGGCATTGTCTAGATTGTTCTTCATCATTTATCAAGCTAAACTTCCTTGTGAAAACTGTGGGTTGGATGTAATTGGATCCACACAACTTCATGCAGGTTGGACATGTTTTTCCCTTTTCTTCTTCCATTTTTAATTAAATGGCCTCATTAGGCATGCAATTCCTTGACCTAAGACACTTGTTTCTATGGTTTTGCTATACGTGGTACTTAGGTGGTTAACCAAGTATCATAAGTTAGATATATGGGCATTTAATTTGAAAGACATCCAAGTAGTTTGATTCTCAAGAAAGACAAAATGGTGTAGGTAGGAGTAGCTTTCTCATGTAGTGAGTTGAACACATAAGTCGGGGTCTTCCTTTTAGTACAAGGAGGGAAAGAAATCAGAGAAGTAAGAATCATTAGAAAATTGGGATGTTGGAAACTAGAGAGAGAGAGAGAGAGAGAAAGAATGGCATAAGCAAATTTGTGCAGTATTATTGATAAAATCTTATTCTACCTTCAATAGTTATAGAACATATATATAAACACTTACAAGAGAATCAAGAAAGGAAAACAATCAATCTTATACAAATTCAGAATGAATTTCTGGCAAGTCGGTGAGGTGGTGTGTGGTAACGCGTCACATAAGAGAAAGCAATGCTAGGTTGTGCATGGGTTGCTAATGGGTTATGGATAGCTTATGGGTCACTTCGAGATTGTATGCATAGCTACACATGTCCAAGTATTTGGAGCTCTCTAACATCCCCCTATAAGCTAAAAGGGCATAATGGACTATTAGCTTAGTGCCATAAATGTGAAAATGCACAATCAAGAGACCTTTGGTGAAGATGTCAACAAACAAATCTATAAAGAAAATGAATTGTAACTGAAGTTGACCATGAGCTAAGCATTCCAAGATGAAATGATAGTTAATCTCAATGTGTTTAATATGCATATGGATCATTAGGTTGGTAGCTAAGTAGAAAGCCAACAATTTGTTAAACCAAAGCATCAATGGATGAGATGGGAATGCCTAATGATGCTGAAGAAAACATTCAATCCATATAAGCTTGATTGTGGTTTCCACTAGAGATTTATATTTAGCTTTAGTATTGGAATGAGCAACTATGTGCTGTTTATAAGAACTTCATGACATTAGGTTCCTATCGAGGAAGGCACAAAACCATTAATTAAGTGCCAGTCATCACATTTGCTTACCTAACCAACATTTAAAGATGCATAAAGGGATATGGAAGGGCTCTATGTGAGAAAGAGACCAAGGTGTGGGGTATTAGCCAAGCAGCGAAGGATGTGCTTCATTGCTTGCCAATGATCGTTAGTCAATTAGTGCAAAAACTAGCATGCAGTGTTGACTGCATATGCAATTTTAAGGTAAGTAAGGGTGAGATGTTGGAGAGCACCTATAATACTGCAATAAAGAACAAGATTAGCCAAGGGTTCACCTCTCTAAAGAGAAAAGATAGAGTTTCATTAGCGGTGTAGCATGTTGATATTGCCTTGGCATCAATCGTCTTTGCATAAGCAAGAATATCATGAGTGAATTTGGCTTGATGAAAGAAAAGGTCATCAGAAGTGGGCTAGACTTCTACACCAAGAAGATAATGGATAGGATTAAGGTTCTTGGTGGCCAATTCTTATTAAAAGGAATGAAGAAGATTTGAAAGCAAAGCATGTGAAGAGCTAACGAGAATAATATCATTTACATAGACAAGTATGATGATGTTGTACCAAATAGTGTGTCATGTAAAGGAAATATGTCAATTGTGGAGATATTAAAGCCAATCAATGTTAGGAAGGAGCTTAAATGTTGATACTAGACACGAGGATCTTGTTTTATGTCATATAAAGAGAGATAAAAGTAACAAACAAAGGAAGACTAAGCAAGGTCCATAAACCCTTACAGTTGCTCCATGTAAATGACTTCATATAAGTGCCCATGAAGGAATGCATCATGACTAGTTTGGCAACGAAGTTAAAGGCATCAGTGAAATCGATGCCTGTTGGAAAAAGATATGTTTTGTTGTGACAAATTTATTTGTTAAATGTATATAAATATTTTTCATATGTTTATATGCAAAATAGAATTAAAGGAAGTAAAAGGTGTATAAATTATAATATCAATCCATGATATTATAAAGTAGCTGGTTTCCTACATCCTTATAGATTGCAACATTATTCAAGTCTCAAAAGGACACTTCCTAAGCAACGAGAAAATATTAGTGCATGACACTCATACTAGAAAGAATATGATGCTAGACTTTATTTGTTATAGGAGAAAGGTGTATGCAGAAGCTTATATTATAAGCTTTATATGAAGAACCCGCAAGAAGTAGTCCGATCTAAGCCCATGGGATAAGAGTGATGGAATCGTCATATTCTCTCAATGGGAAAAAGCCTTTAATGTTGTCAAGTTTGGCAGAAACTTTAAATCAGCTTCTAATGTTCGAATCTACTATAAAGGTTTCTATTCTATGGTTTAAAGAGAAGTTTTGCATGAGTCTATTGTGAAATCAAAAGAAGAAATCAAGCTTGTTCTACATATTGCTATTCTATGAAGAGCTTCGGTGATATTTCTTGAAGATCATATTCTTGTGATTATATACTCTTGTATACACTTGTTTATATGCTAATTGAACTCTGATTATTATTTGCACATGAACTCTATTATAAATCCAAAACCCTAACTTTCTAAAATTTGGGGGTTTCATGATTTAAGTTTGGATTAGTACTCGATATCTTTAATCAGATCTTTGATTAGCAATATCCTTCAAAAACAATATATTATTTAGGGATTTGCTCTTGTAAAAAGGTTAAGAGAACCTTTGATTATAACCCTAAAGTTCTGTGATTCCTTTAAGAAGGAATTGGAAGGATTAGGAGAATATTTTCTCCTAATCAGTGAGTAAAGTGGACTTTGTAAGGTTTTATGGCTATCCAAGAAAGGGAGGTTGAATTGGATATTTAGAACTTTCGTTAATTTAATAAATTCTTCTTTTTGATTTCTTGCTTAGCAACACAATAAGGTTAATTATCACAATAATATCAAAGCATATGACTATAAATTAGGACAAAAAAATCACATTAAAAAATTTCACGGTGGTTTGGCACTTTTCATTTACTTCCACCCTCTTCTCCTTCAACTTAAACCAAGTTGAAGTCTACTTTACTTTAAACTAGGAGAGCTTCTCTCCTACACCCCACAACTCCTTAAAAAGGAGTTATACAACTTTCGGTTACAGAGTTAGGTTTATAAAAACCTTAGTACATTAAGCTAATCCTCAAATATATGATATGGGTGAGGATTTAAGCTTATCAGAGAGCTAATTGAATGTATAAAGAATTAATTCAAGCTTTAATCACGAAATCTCCAATTTTCACAAATCTAGGGTTTCGGATTTACAAGGATCTTTCTGTGCAAATAATGTTTTAGATAATCTAGCACATACAAAGATCAATCTATCAGATGATATTCACAAGATAATGAATTTAGGAAATATCACTGAAGATTTTCTTTTTCCTCAAGGATTGAAGAACACGACAGTAAGAATAGATAAGTGAAAGCTTCAATCTCTTTTGATCAAATCAGCAAGTATATCGATCAGCAAGCACAAATACTCATCCGAAGCTCCCTTTTATAGCAGATATTCAAACCTTGAACACGTTAGGGTTTCAGTTTAAACCTATTTGAATTTCTTCCACTGAGATTTGATAGACACGACATCACATAGTTGCAGATCCTGATTTTTACAGCAAAATAGCCGTTCTGACACTCCATCACTTCATCCTTCTTCCCATTGGAGTTGGCATTGAGAGAGAGAGCGAAATGAGGAAGGTGGCTTTAGTCGAGTGTGCGGCTAAGGCTTCAGACGCATTCGACATAAGAGCTTAACCTCTTATCTAATCAAGACGTTGCCGTTTTGTTTAAGGAATAGGCGCTGGGCTTCAACTTCATGAGCTCCAGCTCCACATCTCATGGGCTTCAATTTCGCATCTCATAGGCTTCGGCTTTACATCTCACGGGCTTCAATTTCGCAGGCTGCAATCTCACGAGCCTCAGCTTCACGGGCTCCAGATATATATATATATATATATATATCTCATATATATACATATATGGTTGGTTCAATGAAGATATGTACTCTAATGTAACATGCCTTTGCTTTTCAAATGTATCTATAAGCACACCATTTCCAAGTATCACATTTCTTTAACATAAGCAATAATATGAATTAATCTACTAATTAAAATATACATAAAATAAATTAAATTAACTTCATATTTGATGTTTGATAGTGAAATGTAGGAACCCGGCTACTTTATAATATCGTTAATTGATATTATAATTTGCACACCTTTTACTTCCTTTGATGTTTAATATGTGCACACAAATTCATATATTCAAACATAATAATAAAATTTTTCTCAACAAAACATACAAACACATTATTTTCAACATTCTCCCCCTTTTTGGTGATGACAAAATTTTCATAGTGAATCCAACCAACTAGCACATGTTACCACTCGGATAGCATGAAGATTACATAATCATATATCCCAGTAATGTATGAATGTATAACCACGGTAAGCATATTCATGTTTACACAGATATTCATCAAGGTAAGTACGTTCATCATAGCAAGTATGTTTATGCACACAATATGTTACGGAAGTATCTCCCATTGAACCTGAGTATCTCCCATTCAACCAAATAAGGTGTAAAAGAGTTTATCCCACATTCTACACTGAAAGTCAGAAATGGAACATACATGTGCTACAATGTACTCTCTCCCCCTTTTTGACATTAGCAAAAAGAATATCATGGTGAAAGGTAAGTGAGGAAGATGGATAAAAATGAAGAGTATGAGTGGAAGGAATAGATTGGTAGCAGAGATTTGACCTGTTTCGAATGTGTAGGCAGTGCTCCCCCTCAGGATAGGAACCGAATAAAGAATATACAAGCAAGGTGTAAAAAAAAAAAATGCTTACAGATTTTAAGCAATATCATCAATCAAACACATACTAAGCTCTCTTCAGAGAGTAGAAAACTTTTCATTATCCAATGGTTTAGTAAAGATATCAGCAAGTTGTTGGTCAATCCTAACAAACTCAATGGAAATATTGGATTTTTCAACATGGTCTCAAATGAAGTGATGTCTTATTTCTATATGTTTGGTTTTAGAGTGCTATATCGGATTTTTAGTTAGATTTATTGCACTGGTATTATCACATTTCAATGGAATCTTAGTAAAGAAGATGCCATAGTCTTCTAATTGTTGTTTCATCCATAGAATCTGAGCATAATAGCTAGCCGCAGCTATGTATTATGCCTCAGTGGAAGAAAGAGCAACGCTGTTTTGTTTCTTGGAGTGCCAAAAAACAAGCATGTGTCCTAGAAATTGACATGTACCACTTGTACTTTTTCTATCTATATTACAGCCAGCATAGTCAGAATCACTAAATGTATGTAAATCAAACATAGTGTCTCTTGAATACCAAATGCCTAATGTAATTGTATCTTTTAGATACTGAAAAATCCTTTTAACAACTTTTAAATGTTGTTCCTTGGGATTAGATTGAAATCGTGCACATAAACAAACACTGAACATAATGTTTGGCCGAGAGGCAGTTAAATATAGTAAGGAACCAATCATGCCTCTATACATTTTGGAATCAACACTAACTCCAACACTATCATGTGATAAAGATGTAGATGTGCTCATGGGAGTGTTTATCAGTTTAGAATCATGCATGTTGTATTTCCTAAGCAATTCCTTTGTATATTTAGTTTGACTTATGAATATTCCTTTAGATGTTTGTTTAATTTGGAGTCCAAGAAAATAATTTAATTCACCCATCATACATTTCAAATTCATGTTTCATAGAATCTGCAAATTGTTCACACATAACAGAATTTGTAGAGCCAAATACAATATCATCAACATAGATTTGAACAATCAAAATTTCTTTCCCTTGTGTCTTAATAAACAACGTATTATCTACCTTGCCTTTTCTAAAATTTGTATTTAGTAGAAAGGTACTTAGCTTGTCATACCAAGCCCGTGGGGCTTGTTTCAACCCATATAAAGCTTTAGACAACTTAAATACATGATTTGGACATGTGGGATCTTCAAATCCAGGTGGTTGTTCCACATAAACTTCTTCTTTTACAACACCATTTAAGAAGGCACTCTTTACATCCATTTGAAAGAGTGTAAAGTTCATGTAGCAAGCAAAAGCAAGCAGCATTCGAATGGCTTCTAATCTAGCTACGGGTGCAAATGTTTCATCATAGGCAATTCCTTCTTCTTGACTATACCCTTGTGCAACTAATCTAGCTTTGTTTCTGGTAATTGTCCCACACTCATCTAATTTTTTTTGAAACACCCATTTGGTTCTTATGACCAAATGGTTTTGTGGTCTTGGAACTAATTTCCAAACTTTGCTTCTTTCAAACTGATTTAGTTCATCTTGCATAGCAAGAAACCAACTTTCATCTTCAAGAGCTTCATCTACTTTCTTTGGCTCTACTTTGTAGGAAAGTAGGGTTTTGCTGTGACTAAAAATATTTTTGGTAAATATCAATTCTTAAAATATGTTTTTATATGTGCAAAAAGAAAAATTATAGGAAGTAAAAGGTGTACAAATTATAATATCAATTAATGATATTATAAAGTAACCGGGTTCCTACATTTCTTCATAAAACATATTCTTAAAGTTCTTGTGACATATATTCAAATATTTGAATATTTGAATATTTGAATATTTGAATATATTGATTATTTGAATATTTCCTTAAGAAATATAATATATTTGAATATATTTTATTTTAGGAATATGATACTTGGTCTAATGTAATTGTAGGAACATAAGGGACATTAACTCTATCTTGATATTAGTTCAAAGTCAATATATGTAATACACCAAAATATGAACTTTGTAACAGATCATATTTTTGGACCGTGTTCACATAATTAAACTTTGGACCCTGTTGATATTGGACCGTGTCTATCTGCTGGATCTTTTATTACTAGACTGGACCCTCTGTTGCTGGACTGAGACGATGTGATGTGGCCCAAGCTTGCGCCAGCCCGATCTTGCTGAAGTCTCCTTGCTACGGTGTCGTCTTGACCATCAAAGAAGCGCCCTTGCTATGGTGTCGTCCTAATCATCAGAGAAGCGCCCTTGCTACGGTGTCGTCTTAACCATCAGAGAAGCCCCCTTACCACGATGTCGTCTCACTTAAAGAAGCACATAAGAGGTCTCTATCTCTCAATGAGTCTGCCCTAGCCGCTTCACTCGACCCCAATGTCGTCTCTACTTCTCTCAAACGTCAAAACCTCAACGAGAGGATTCTAGAGAAGACTGGCTGTCAGAACGGTCGAATTTCGGCTTTGAAGGCTGATATGAGGTTGATTTGATAGATAGCCTACTATTCCTAACGGGAAGAAGGCTATGGTTCAAGTTTGATTCGAAAAGGCCCTAGATCTGCTTCCTATTTAAAGGAGATGTGTGCGTGAAGATTTTCTCTTGATGATTTACATCTATTTGAAGCTTTCTCTTTGTGAAGAAAGTCTATTAAGCTCACCTACTATTTGATTCGAATTTGCTCATCTCTCGGTGACTCACAAGGGTTCGATGATATTCGATTATCTACTTTGATCTTCGATTATATACTCAATCATAGCTTGTATAACATTATTTATGTGCTGATTTCACTTATAAACATTTACTGCACATAAATCTTGAGGAAAACCCGAAACTTTAATTTCTTCAAATTAGGGATTTCGTGATAAGAGCTCTGTATCTTGATATATATGCTTAAATAGCTACTCTGATTAGCAATATCCCATAAACTAACATATTATTTGGGGATTTGCTAATGTATATGATCTTTTTATCATAATTTGTATTCGGACTTAAGAATTCCTTTGAGAAGGAATTATTTGGAATAGAGAGAACGTATTTTCCTAATCAGGTTGAGTAAAGGTGACTTCAATCGGTTGGATTGAAGGAGAAGAGGGTGGATGTAGGACTCTAAGATAGAGTGTCGAACCACCGTGGTAAATTGGGTGTTGATTCTCTTACTCTTCACTTGCTTAAATAATTCTGTTTGAATTCTTATTATCATATAAATTGTTAAATTAATTGATTGAATTTTTTATATCATACAAAAGCATAGTTTCAGTACAAGAATAATTCAACCTCCCCTTCTTGTTAAGCCATAAAACCCAATATACTTGAGATAAGAAAGCTTGATGTTCACATGTGTTGTGATATCTAGATCGTGTACTTACACTATTTACAGGATTTCCAAGGATATGTTGTTGATCTACTTCACTTCTTACTCTAGGAAAGGTAAATTCTCTTGAGTTTAACTCCCCCTTAACGGATACATACTTATCATTCACTTCTTATTCAATAAGGTTCAGATCAAAGTCATCCTTAAATTATACATGAATAGACTCTTCAACAACTAGAGTTCTCTTATTGAAAACTCTATATGCTTTGCTAGTTTGAGAGTAACCGAGAAATATGGCCTCATCACTCTTAGAGTCAAGTTTTCCAAGTGACTCTTTTCCATGGTTCAATACAAAGCATTTATTTCCAAACACATGAAAGTAGGATATATTAGGTTTTCTACCAAACAATAACTCAAAAGGAGTCTTTTTCAAAATTGGTCTTAAGAATGCTTTATTTAAGATATAGCAAGCCGTACTTACAGCTTCTCCCTAAAAATGTTTAGGAAGATTGTATTCACACATCATGGTTCTAGCCATTTCTTAGAGTGTCCTATTTTTCCTTTCTACAACACCATTTTGTTGTAGTGTCCTAGGTGCTGAAAAATTGTGAGATATGCTGTTTTTGGAACAGAATTTCTCAAAAAGATAATTTTTGAACTCACCACCATGATCTATCTGAATCTTAACTATGGTAAGATCTTTTTCATTTTAGACCATTTAGAGAAATTAACAAATTTCTTGAATGCTTCATCTTTCCTAGCAAGTAGATATACCTAGGTATATCTTGTATAATCATCTACTATGACTAAAGCATAATATTTTCCATTCATGGTAGCTATTCTTAAAGGACCAAACAGATCCATGTGTATTAGTTCTAACGGTCTTGAGGTAGACACCGTTAACTTTGGCTTAAAACTACTTTGGGTGTGCTTCCCTTTCACACAAGCATCACATAACTCATTCTTATCAAAGGTGAGCTCAGGTAACCCCCTAACTAAACCATTCTTAGATAATTTCTCTAACAATCCTAGACTAGCATGACCGAGTTTCCTATGCTACAACCAAGCATCAACACTTTTATTAACAATTAAACATGTTTGTTCATTTGTTAACTTACTAAGATCAAATACATAAATATTATCTTTTCTTTTCCCAATAATTCTTACATTATTCTCCAAATTTTCAACAAGACAAAGTTCTTTTCCACATCTGATTTTGAAATTATTATCACACAATTGACTTATACTTAATAAATTAAATTTCAATTCATCAACATACAGAACATTAGATATGAAAGGGATTTTGGGTTACCTATGGTGCCTATACCCTTAATTCTTCCTTTGGAGTTATCTCCAAAAGATACGGTACCTCTGGATTTCAACTTAAGTGTTGAGAAGAGCTCCATCATCCCAGTCATATGACAGGAACAGCCACTGTCCAAAATCCACAGTTCTTTGTGCTTCTTCTTGTCTATGTTCATGCTCATATCCTGTAGAAACAAAAGTTTGTGTTAGAGATCTTGGTACCCTTTTTTTCTTTGGGTCTGTGAGTATTAGTTTCTACTGCATTGTTCATTTTCTTAGGTATCCACACTTTCCTGATTTTGTATGCTCTTCTAAATCTAATAGGACATGTATCGAATGAATGACCAATATACTTACAATAAGAACATTTATGATGCAGCGGAAATTCACAGTCCTTATTTGTAGATGTTTTTATGTTCTTCAAAGAATTATATCCTATACCAGCTTTATTGTATACACCTCTTTTTGATTTTAACATATTATTTAACAAGTTACTGCCTCTTGTAAACTTGTGTAACAATATATTAGTGTCATCCAATTTCATTTGAATTTCAGATTTTTCTTTTTCTAACTCTAGAATTTTCATGTTAAGTCTAATTATGTCTCAGTTTTCACATACTGTTTTTGATACATCATCATGCTTATTTTCTAGATGAGAATAAGTATTAATCATAGAGCATGTATTGGACTTAAAAGAGATATTCTTAGATACATCAATCTTTTCATGCATACGAGTCATAGACGATGTCATGGCAGGTTTATCAATTTCAGATTTAACTTTTGCAAGTTTATATTTAGCCTTCATCTTCTTATATTTTTCTTTTATTTTTGTTGCATATTCAACCATATCAAAAAAGGGAGTCTTAATGTCACCACTAAGATTTGTTTCAGGTTCAGAATCACTTACCTCAAGTTCTTCTTCTATTGTTTCATTTGCGATTAAGTAGAGGTGAGCAACTTTTTCTTGTTCTTCTTCATCTGATGAAGAGCTTTCATCATCCTCGGCAGCAATCATTGCCTTCTTCTTTCCTTTATTGTTCTTTTTCTTGAGTGAGGGGTAATCAGCCTTGATATGTCTAGGTTTTCTACACTCATAGCATAAGTTATCCCTAGAATCATATGTTTCATTCTTTCTAGGTTGTCCTCTATTTCTTCCTAGGCCTTTTTTAAGATATTTTCTGAATCTTCTAGCTATAAGAGCAATCTCATCATTTTCGGGCTCAACTTCTTCAGTTTTTTCTATTTCTACTTTTAGAGCAAGTGACCTTCTATTCTCTTTTTCTTTTACCCTTCTAATTAATTGCATTTCATGAGTCTTTAGTGATCCTAATAGATCATTTAGGGATAGACTATCTAGATCACGTGCTTCTTCTATGGCCATTTTCTTTGGATCCCAGCTCTCGAGTAAAGATACTAGCATTTTTCTAACCATTTCTTCATTTGTATAGGTCTTACCTAACAACCTAAGTTCAAAGATTATTTATGTGAATCTACCGAACATGTCACTAATAGTTTTAGATTCAAGCATAGTAAAAAATTCATAATCATGAGTGAGCATGGTTACTTTGGATGACTTAACCTTTTTAGTACCTTTGAATATAACTTCTAACTTGTCCCATATTTCCTTGCCAGTGAGGCAAGATGACACCTTATTGAATTCATGAGCCTTCAACCCACTATAAATCATGTTCATAGCCTTAGCATTTATTCCCATGATTTTAGCTTCATTTTTACTCCATTCATCAGTTTTGGGTAAAGTAGTACCTATTCTGATTATTTGCCAAGCTTCAGCGTCTTGACTGACAATGAAGACTTGCATAAGTTGCTTCCAATGTCTATAATTTATCCCATCAAACAAAGGTGGTTTATTATACCCCGTAACAGCTACTCCTTTCTCCATAGCCATGTAAGTGGATCTACTCTAGGATATTAAGCCTTTAAAATAGAGAACCTAGCTTTAGATGCCAATTGTAAGGTTTTATGGCTATCCAAGAAGGGGGGGTTGAATTGGATATTTAGAACTTTCGTTAATTTAATAAATTCTTCTTTTTGATTTCTTGCTTAGCAACACAATGAGGTTAATTATAACAATAATATCAAAGCATATGAATATAAATAAGGACAGAAAAATCACACTAAAAAATTTCACGGTGGTTCGGCACTTTTCACCTACTTCCACCTTCTTCTCCTTCAACTTAAACTAAGTTGAAGTCTACTTTACTTCAAACTAGGAGAGCTCCTCTCCTACACCCCACAACTCCTTAAAAAGGAGTTATACAACTTTCGGTTACAGAGTTAGGTTTATAAAAACCTTAGTACATTAAGCTAATCCTTAAATATATGATATGGGTGAGGATTTAAGCTTATCAGAGAGCTAATTGAATGTATAAAGAATTAATTCAAGCTTTAATCACGAAATCCCTAATTTTCACAAACCTAGGGTTTCGGATTTACAAGGATTTTTCTGTGCAAATAATGTTTTAGATAATCTAGCACATACAAAGATCAATCTATTAGATGATATTCACAAGATAATGAATTTAGGAAATATCACTGAAGATTTTCTTTTTCTTCAAGGATTGAAGAACACGACAGCAAGAACAGATAAGTGAAAGCTTCAATCTCTTTTGATCAAATCAGCAAGTATATCAATCATCAAGCACAAATACTTATCCAAAGCTCCCTTTTATAGCAGATATTCAAACCTTGAACATGTTAGGGTTTTAGTTCAAACCTATTTGAATTTCTTCCGTTGAGATTTGATAGACATGACATCACATAGCTGTAGATCATGATTTTTACAGCAAAATTGCCGTTTTGACACTCCATCGCTTCATCCTTCTTCCCGTTAGAGTCGGCGTCGAGAGAGAGAGCGAGAGGAGGAAGGTGGCTTTAGTCAAGTGTGCGGCTAGGGCTTTAGATGTGTTCGACATAAGAGCTTAAGCTTTTATCTAATCAAGATGCTGCCATTTTGTTTAAGTGATAGGTGCTGGGCTTCAACTTCATGGGCTTCAATTTCGCATCTCACGGGCTTCAGCTTTACATCTCACGGGCTTCAATTTCGCAGGCTGCAATCTCACGGGCCTTAGCTTCACGGGCTTCAGATATATATATATCATATACATATATATATAGTCGATCCAATGAAGATATGTACTCTAATGTAACATGACTTTGCTTTTCAAATGTACCTATAAGCACACCATTTCCAAGTATCACATTTCTTTAATATAACCAATAATATGAATTAATCTACTAATTAAAATATACATAAAATAAATCAAATTAACTTCATATTTGATGTTTGATAGTGAAATGTAGGAACCCGGCTACTTTATAATATCGTTAATTGATATTATAATTTGCACACCTTTTACTTCCTTTGATGTTTAATATGTGCACACAAATTCATATATTCAAACATATATTAAAACATAATAATAAACTTTTTCTCAACAAAACATACAAACACATGATTTTCAATAGACTTCAACTAGTTGAGTTGAATGAAAAAGAGGATAGACGTAGGTGTGAGTGTCGAACTATTGTGGTAAATCTTATGTTTGTGCTTACTATCCATTATTGTCTAAATTTGTTGTTTATATTATTCCTTTGTGTGGTGTTTGAATTTGTTGTGTTTGAAGTAGCCGAATTAATAAACATTAAGTTGAACAACCAATTCAACCCCCTCTTCTTGGTTGGCCACTATACCTAACAATGCCTTCCTATTGATGAAGTTTGTTAGCCATAAGATGTGCCTTATAATGCTTGAGTGAGCCATTGGCACAAAATTTAATTTGATAAATCCAACGAGGGGAGCCCTAACAAGAAATTATACCAACCCCTAAGTTCCATTTTAGATAAATGTAGCATACTTAGCCACTACAGCCTCTTACTAGTGAGGATAACAAATAGCCCGGGTAAAAGCAAGTTAGTTTAAGTAAGAATAAGCAAAAGCATTGAGTGCAAAGATATGCTAACAAGTAAAGGTACAATAAGCAATGGTGCCACCTTGAAGGTGAGTCACAAGATAGAGTAGATGTGTTAAAGGGTAGAGGGGGTATGATGGGGTAAATAGGATATAAAGTTAGTGGTGCAAGTAGAGTAGTTCTAGAAGGCATAACGTTTGGTGCAAATGGGATCATGGATGGTGTAATTGATGGGGCAAATAAGATTGGACCAGTATAAGTGGAAGGAGAGGTACAGTGGAAGGCTCAAATATGGAAGGTGAAGATGGGGAAGCAATGTGGTAAGGGAAGATATCTTCATGAGAAATAACATCAACAATAATAAAGAAATGCATTGTCACTAGACAATAGCACTTATACCCTTTATAGCCTAGAGGGTAGCCCAAAAAGACACATGAGTAGGAGTGTGGCATTAGTTTGTGTGAAGAATATGGTTGGAGATATAAGAAAACTACACATCCAAAAACCTGTAAATGAGAGACATTAAGGGGACTATGAAAAAAAGCCTACTAAGGGGAGATTTTCAAGAATTGAGGTGGGAATCTAGTTGATTGAGAAGATAGTTGTTTTGAAAGAAAAATTCCAAAATTGGGGAAAACACAATAGCTTAAGTCATGAAAGCAAGGTTGATCATGACAATGTGGTGATGTTTGCGCTCAATGATACCATTTTGAAAGAGGTAGTAGGGATGAGAGATTTGTTTATGAATGTTGTGGAAGGTGAAGGATAAGAACTTTAAAGCATTGTCATATTGAATGGCCTACAACTAGCACTGTAATTGATTTCTACAAATTTGTGAATTGTAATAAACATAGTAAGAAATTGAAAATGGGTAGTAAAGTGAATTTTGTAGAAAATAACTAACCTCTTTAATAGGGGAGACATTTCTCTTCTACACCTAAATGTAACAATTATAATATTGAATAAAGGCTACTGTTATGATTTTATACTTATGATTGTAATGTTAGTCTTAATGAGAATATCTATGGTTTCAAAAGACAAGTGTCCCGATTCGATGAACCTTGTTCAAAATTCTAAGTAATATTCACATGTCATAAATGTGTAACTGATGTTACACTTAATTCCCACAAGAAGGCTAACACTTATATAAAGGGAACCTTTTGGTCCTTTTTTCCTTACTCAAACACTCAAGCTCTCCTATCATACTTCATAATTTTTGTTATGTTCTCTCCAAAAGTTCTCTTGTGAGAGTGATCCTAGTTAGAAGACTGACTCAATCACTAAGACCTAAGTGCCGAATGAATTTCTCCAAGTCCGTTACACTAAGTGATAACTTTATTGTTATAGAGTTATTTTACCTAATTTAAGTAATAAATTATCTAATGCTTGTGAGAAAATATTTAAATTCCTTTTTATTTACTTAAATTTGTCTTGTTTATGTAGCATAAGGAGGCATGAAGAAAAAGAACAAGCATGGAGAACCTGATACTTATTATGTGGCAAAAGATGGTCAAAATATCAAAGTCAAGAAAATCAAGATGGACTTGGGCTTTGGGATAATTGTTATTAGATTTTTATTGTTATTGAGTTTTCTAAATAATTAGAAAACCTAGTCATATTAGGAGTTCAAAGCCTAATTAATATAGGAGTCCAAAACCCAATTGTCTTGGGAATCCAAAACCCATTTCTATTGGGATGAGGAGATAATTCTAAACCCCAAACCTTATATAAGGGAGGAGTGTTGCACAAGAAGAATGGGAAAGGAGAAAAGAGAGAGAAAAGAGGGTGCCGCTAAAACCAAGGAAGAAAGAGAAAATTAAGAAGAAAATCAAGGGAGAATTCTTGAAGAGAAGACAATGTGGTGACAACTTTCCTGTTTTTCCTTATTTAAGATGTTTTCCTTAATTTCTACCATTGTTTTGGTTTACTATTTCATTATGTTCTAAATTCCTTTTGTTAGAGCGATGATGTAGCCTAACTATGATGATGTAAATCCTATAAGTTTTTATGTTTTACAAGATATTTTATTTATGTGAGTTATATATTATTATGCTTAATGCTTTTAAGTGATTGGCCACCACTTGAATGATTTGATGTGCATGTTTGAAACTGAAAGGTAATAATATGCAATTGCTTCTTATAATATATAACCATGAATTAAATATGGATAGACATATACCATGTTATTTGTATGGCTTTTTGGTGAAAGATTTATTGTAAACTAGGAATGTTCATAGATCCTAATGCATTTTATTTATTTCAATTCACAAAAAGATATAGTGAATTAATAAATGGAGTAGGTTTGCTATACTTAGACATAGGATAGTAAATAAATTAGGAAATTTTGCCATCACATAGGTATTATCATTCTTGCAGGCATAAACTATGGAAATTCATATTTAGTAGTTATGGTGAAATCGGATGCTTTAACATGTTTCTCATATTGATCTTTCTTACTTAGATTTAATTTCAATTAGTTTTGAATCTTGTTTTGGAAATTTTAAATTTTATTTCATCAACTTTCTTTTGATTAGCTAGATAAATTTTAAGATTAGTTCATTGTTGGTACTTAATTAGTCTAGTATTCACCAATCTCTGTGGGACGATACATTTTCTTATCATTATATTACTTGTTCGACATGTTCACTTGCATTTAGAATTTCATTGAACACTAAGCCTCAACAGATGACTAGAGGTCAGGAAGTTGCATCACAACTAAGTTAGTGGAAGTCATCATTAACTAATTGAGGGCCAGTTGGTCTTAAATGAGCCAAGTGTTGTAAGTTGGGTTCAAGTTGTTGGTACCATTAAATGCTATGAAAAGTTTGGGTGGTGCTTTCTTGGTGCCACCAAGAATCAAAAAAAGATAGGATGAAACCAAGAAGGGGGTTAGGTAGGTTTGCCTTACCATATAGTTTGAGCCATCAAAGCATTCAATGGAATTTGGGGAAAGGATGACAAGAAAGGAAGCAATGGCCAAAATTGTCAGAATTTCTAATAGGTAGGATGGTAGCTTTCAATGAAACCAAGGAAGTTAAAGTTGCCATTGTAGTTTTAAAAAGGGGATTAAAAGACTAACAAAAACTAGTGACAAGAACAAAGAGCCAAAAAGAAAAAAAGAATAAAGGAAAACTAAAAGCTAACCAATTGGAAATAAAAACATACATTGCATTATAGTTTAGGGTTAGCAAAAAATCACTAGAAAATCACATATATAAACATTTACAAGAGAATCAAGAAAGGAAAACAATCAAACTTTACATATATTTGGAATGGATTTCCGGCAAGTTAGCAAGGTGGTAAGCGACTAGGATGTCGTGCAAAAGAAAGTGATGTCAAGTCATAGGTGGGTTAGTCATGAGTTGTAGGTAGCTTATAGGTCACTCATAGCTTGCATGTGTAGCTTCACATGCATCCAAGCATGTGGAGCTCTTTAACAAGCAAGATTGCACCACTTTTCTTTTTGTCTTTCATGCTAGTTGCCTCTTTTACTCACTCACTCGACATTGCTGAATATTGGATTGGGCTTGAACATTATCAGACTTAGAATAACTAGGCCCCTTATAGAATATTTGGTTTAGAAGTTTTGCATAATGAACTTCCTTGCAACCCTTTGTCCATAATAAAGCACATATAAGTCCATATAAATATTAGTCAAAGCATTAATCCAAATATTAGATCATCATAAAAAATATTAATCCAAATAACTCAACATATCTTTAGCCATTAGGTTTATAGTACTACCTCAACTCCTGGTAGCAAAAACCAATCCATGACGAAAACTACTCCTTGTAGTGCCACCATAAGCCTAACACACTAACTCAAGTTATTGGAATGATCCCCATTGGCCACCTTTACATTCAAATTCCCTTGCCTATTTCCCTTTAACCAATTTTCATTAACAATGTTTTGCTCACAAAATTTTGTGAGCTTCTTGAATCTTGAAGAACTTGAACCTATGCCTTGTGATTACCCATTTGTCTCAAAATTCTGATGGTTTGAGGAGAATCCATTCTTGTAATATGATTCAAAGAAATTTCTAGCTCACCCACCACTGGCACTACTACCCATACTTTGTCCTCTTTAACTGTCTCTTCCTATGATTGCACATTCCTTCAATAATGAAAAGTTTCTTGCATTGATGACCTAATCCATAGTGTTCATCACAATGAAAGTAAAGGCCCTTGGCCTTGTTTTGCTAGCTTCAGAAAGTGTCATTTTTTTTACTAACATAAGATGTTTAATTGGAACATGGTAACTTGCTTCAACCCTCTTCACTACTATGACTGTGTGAGCTTCCCAATCCCTAGTTTCATAAAATTAAGCTAGCCTTTTAACACTTGACAAATGTTGAAGCCAACATGCTTGAATGTCAATGCGAATAGCATTCTTTAGCACCTTGGTGAAACACATTATTTGATGATATGATATGAATTTTTGAAAATGTTGGCAACTATGCAACCTAAAAAGGTGTTAATTTAAGTATTAAAACAATTTTTAGATGGTTTAAGACAATAGCCTTCTAAATTCTATTGATATTTATTCTTATTTTGGAATTGAATTAATCTTCAAACAACTATTTATAGTCAAGAAAAGTTATATTTTGTGAATTGAATTAAATTCGAAATCAATTTTTAATAAAGTGAATGAATCTTTATAAGACCTATTTTCAAATAAGGGGTTTTATCAAACCCAAGATTGTATTAGGTAGTTATAAGTTTGAAAAAGTATTTCCAATTCTTAATATAATGCATGTAGTGTACACTCAATGTATTATATAAATATAATAATTCAAAAGTATCAAACAAAGATAAGGTAGAGGAAAAATTGCTTAAAGATTTAAGTAGTTCTATCCAAATCACTTGGCACCTATATCTAGCATTCCTTTAACTCAACTAGCTAGAATATCCTTGCAAATTTTTCCAAAACAATTGGGTTTTGTACAAGGTAGGAATGTACATGAAATGTTGACATTCCATAAGAGATGATTAATGAGAACAATAGAAAAGCAATCACCACATAGGAATAGGGGGTGTGTGGAGAGATATATTAATTAAAGGTGATATGGTCCAAGGAATATGATAGAATGGAATAGGGATTTATACTAATAGTAATAGAAAGGTTGAATTTGTGTTAACTTGGCAAGATATGATATTCAAATGTATTTCCAACAAATGTTTCTCCATTTTGCTCAAAGGGACAAGACATGGGTCTTCCATTCCACACGTGGTCTAAGACAAAGAGATCCCTTATCTTTTAATCTATTTATCCTTGCTCAAGATGTGTTGAGCTGAAAACTAAAAGCACTAATGGAAAAAGAAGTCATAGGCAAGTACAAAAGAGATAATGACTTTGAAGAAGTGTCCCATTTCTAATATGCAGATGATATGCTAATCTTCTTAAAGGGTAATGAGCAATCCCTACATTGATGCAATTATTCAAAGAATATTAAGCCCATAATGGTCAAAAGAATATTTCACAGAAAATAAGGCTTATATTATCCAAAACAATGAAAAGGAGTTGGAAAACAAACCTCCTACAATGGACAAACTTTTTAAAAGCCTCCTTACTAATCTAGTATTTTTGAATTCCATTATTCAAAAGGAGAAGTAAGATTCAATATTTTGATGAAATGGTGGTAGCAATAGGGAACAAAGTGTGCTTTTCTCAATACCAATTCATATTTTATCTACCACCAAAGTATGAAAGGCAATTATCTACAAGATTGATTAGTTATTTATGGCATATGAGTAAACTCAAGTGTTCATTAGGTAAGATGGAAATCATTATGCACACTGACTAAAGAAGGTGGATTATGGGTTTAGCTTCTAGATTAAGTAATGTATTATCTTAATTTGAATTTGTTTGGACATACATTAAGCATGAATATTTAGGGGCTTCTATAATGAGAAAGAAATATGGCCACTCCAATACCGCTAATCAAAGAGGAGCAAGGATGACATACTCCTATTGTTGAAAAATGATAGATCCTTTGCTAAATTATGTGTTGAGACATAGTGAATGGATTAGAAAGGAAGGTAGTAGTTCTTTTTGGAATGACAAATGGCTTGAAGAGTTGCTTTGGTACAATCTATACTCCCCTCCAAACTATATCCTTCATTTTTTAGCACCTCTCATGGAGCAACAAGTGATGGTATAACAAATCACACTTGGTCATGGAATGGATAAGTTAGTATGAGACTCAAACTCTTCTAGCTTGTTTTTGACATCTAGTGTGTATAATGATAGAATAAGACAAGCAAAGGTCAATTGGTCAAAATTCATATGGAACAAAACAATCCCACCAAACACAAGGCTATTTATGTGAAATGTCATGCATAATGGTATTCCGATAAAAGGAAATATGCAAAGAAGATGGATTCAAATGGTATCAAAATGTCAATGTCACTTACTAGGCCACAAAGAAACAATAAAGCACCTTTTCTGTTGAAAATCATGTGTTGATATATTTTGTTGAGAAAAATTTTATTTGTGAATGTATGATTTTATGTGCATATATTGAATACCAAAGAAAGTAAAAGGTGTGCAAATTATAATATCAATCAATAATATTATAAAGTAGTGGGGTTCCTACATTCCATTATCAAACATCACATATAGAGTTAAGATGAATTATTTTTTGTGATTTAATGAGCAAAAATATTAGTGTTTATAATAAAAGAAAATTATACTTGGCAATTGTGTGCTTATAGGTACTTGTGAAGGATAAAGATATACTACTTGCTCAATTCAAATATAAGAGAAAATATTCACTGATCATTGCTGGACCAATTACCTATTGGATCATTGCTGGACCAATTAACCATGGGACAAGTATGAAGCAAGCTCATGAAAGTCAGCTCGCAAACAAGCCCACAGAGCTCAACCCGAGCATACTTCACTTAAGTGAACCGTGGCCGTTTCACTTTGATAAGAGACTAAGCTCTTATGTCGAACAGAATGAAGCCCTAAGCCTCATCTCTGCTCGAAGTCGTCCTCCTCCTTCTCTCTCAACTGCCGACTCTCCAATGGGAAGAAGAATGAAGTGATGGATGTGTCAAAAAGGTTCTCTGCTGTAATAATCATCATCTCTACAGCTGTATCATGTCGCTTCTATCAAGTCTCAATGGTAGAATCTCAAATAGGTTTGAACCAAAACCCTAGAGCTCAAGATTTGATAATCTGCTATATAAGGAGCTTCAGGTGAATGTTTGGTGGGTGCTGAATGATATACTATTGATTTCATAATAAGAGATTGAAGCTTTGAATCATTTACTCATACTGTCGTGTTCTTCAATCCTTGGAGAAAGAAAGAATCTTCGGTGATATTCCTTCAAATCTATTATCTTATGCATATTCACTGCTAGATTGATCTTCATATGTGCTAGATTACTTCAAAAGATTATTTGCACATAAAGATCTTTGTAAATCCAAAACCATAGCTTTGTAAAATTGGGGATTTTGTGATTAGAGCTTGAATTGATTTTATATACGTTTAATTAGCTCTCTGATAAGCTTTATTCCTCACTCACATTATATATTTTAGGATTAGCTTGATGTATTAAGGTTTGATCAACCTAAGCTTTGTAACCGAGAATCAAATAACTCCTTGTTGAGGAGTTGTGAAGTGTAGGAGAAGATTTCTCCTAGCTTGAAGTAAAGTAGACTTCAACTTGGTTTAAGTTAAAGGAAAAAAGGGTGGAAGTAGGTGAAAAGTGCTAAACCACCTTGTAAATCTTTGAGTTTGCTTATCTTGTCTTATTCCTTGATTATACTCTTTGATATTATTGTGTTGAATAACAATCTTGCATAAATCAAGAAAGAACAGTAAAATACAAGATAAAACCTAAGTATCCAATTCAACCCCCCTTTCTTGGATAGCCTTAAAACCTTACAATTGGTATCAGAGCCAGATTCTTTGTTTTAAAGGCTTAACATCCTAGAGTAGATCCACTTAGATGGCTGTAGAGAAAGGAGTAGCTGTCACGGGGTATAATAAACGACCTCTATTTGATGGGATAAATTATAGACATTGGAAGCAACTTATGCAAGTCTTCATTGTTGGTCAAGACCCTAAAGCTTGGCAAATAATCAGAAAGGGTACTACTTTACCCGAAACTGATGAATGGAGTAAAATGAAGCTAAAATCATGGGAACAAATGCTAAGGCTATAAACATGATTTATAATGGGTTGAAGGCTCATGAATTCAACAAAGTATCATCTTGCCTCACTGGCAAAGAAATATGAGAGAAATTAGAAGTTATATTTGAAGGTATTAAAAAGGTTAAATCATCTAAAGTGACCATGCTTACTCATGACTATGAATTGTTTACTATGCTTGAATCTAAAACTATTAGTGATATGTTTGGTAGATTTACTGAAATAGTTCCTGAACTTAAATTGTTAGGAAAGACTTATACAAATGAGGAGATGGTTAGGAAGATGCTAGTATCTTTACCCGAGAGCTGGGATCCAAAGAAAATGGTGTTGGAAAATAGGGTTTTGTTGTCACTAAGAATATTTTGGTAAATATCAATTCTTGAAATATGTTTTTTTTATGTGCAAAAAGAAAATTATAGGAAGTAAAAGGTGTACAAATTATAATATCAATTAATGATATTATAAAGTAACCAGGTTCCTACATTCCTTCATAAAACATATTCTTAAAGTTTTTGTGAAATATATTTGTGTATTATGCTAAAAATATATTTGAATATTTCATTAAGAAATATGATACTTGGCTTTATGCACTTATAGGAACATAAAGAGCATTGATTCTACCTTGATATTAGTTCAAAGCTAGGATATGTATTACACCAAAATATGAACTTTGTAAAAGATCATATTTTTGGACCGTGTTTACATAATTGGACTTTGGACCGTGTTTATCTATTGGATCTTTTGTTACTAAACTGTTGTTCTGTGACGTGGCCCGATCTTGCGTCGGCCCGACCCTGCTAAAGGAAGCCTACCTGCGCTCGCTACGGTGTCATCTTATTCATTAGAGAGATGCGCTTGCCACGATGTCGTCTCACTTAATAGAAAGACACACATAAGAGGGCTCTCGATCATTTTTCCCTAGCCACTGTTCTTTGGTCTCCAGTGTCATCTCTGTTTCTCTCGAGCGTTGAATCCTCAACGGGAGGATTTTGGAGGAGACTGGCTATCAGAACGGTCGAATTGAAGCTCTGAGAGATGATATGAGGTCGATTTGATGGATGGGTCACTATTCCTAACGGGAAGAAAGCTATGGTTCAGGTTTGATCTAAAAAGCCCTAGATCTGCTCTCTATTTAAATGAGGTGTATGCGTGAAGATAGAGATTGATCATCTACATCTATTTAAAGTGTTCTCTTTGTGAAGAAAATCTCTTAAGCTCACTTATTATTTGATTCAAGTTCAATCATCTCTCAGTGATTCATAAGGGTTCGGTGATACTCGATTATTTGGCTTAATCTTCGATTATATAATTGATTATAGCTTGTATAACATTATTTATGTGCTGATTACATTTAAAAATATTTACTGCACATAAATATTAAGGAAAATCCGAAACCCTAATTTGCTCAAATTGGGGATTTCGTGATAGGAGTTTTGCATCTTGTTATATATACTTAAATAGCTCATTTGATTAGCAATATCCCATAAACTAACATATTATTTGGGGATTTGCTACTCTACATGATCTTTTGATCATAATTTGTATTTGGACTTGAGAATTCCTTTGAGAAGGAATTATTTGGATTAGGGAGAACGTGTTCTCCTAATCTGTTTGAGTAAAGGAGACTTCAATTGGTTGGATTGAAGGAGAAAAGGGTGGACATAGGACTCAAGGATTGAGTGCCGAACCACCGTGATAAATTGGGTCTTGATTCTCTTGCTCTTTACTGATTTGAATAACTCTGTTTGTTTGTTGCTTATTAATCCATAAATTTTTATATTAATTGGATAAATTTTTTATATCGAACAAAAGCATTATATTGTTAGATTAACAATTCAACCCCCCTTCTTGTTAAGCCATAAAACCTAACAAATGGCCATAGAGGAAGCTCACGACCTTGATAGTTTGACCTTAGATGATCTATTAGGATCACTAAAGACTCATGAGATGCAATTAATTAGAAGGGTAAGAGAGAAAGAAAATAGAAGGTCACTTCCCTTAAAAGTAGAAATAGAAAAGAATGAAGAAGTAGAGTCTGAAAGTGATAAGATTGCTCTTATAGCTAGAAGATTCAGAAAATTTCTCAAGAAAGATCTAGGAAGAAATAGGGGACAACCTAGGAAAAATGAAACACATGATTCTAGGGATAACTTATGCTATGAGTGTAGAAAACCTGGACATATCAAGGCTTATTGCCCTTTGCTCAAGAAGAAGAACAATAAAGGTAAGAAGAAGGCAATGATTGCTGCTTGGGATGATGAAAGCTCTTCATCAAATGAGGAAGAACAAGAAGAAGTTGCTCACCTCTACTTAACCACAAATGCAACAATAGAACAAGAACTCGAGGTAAGTGATTTTGAACCCGAAACAAATCTTAATGGTGATATTGAGACTGCTTTCTTTGATTTGGTTGAATATGCAACAAAGATGAAAGAAAAATACAAGAGGATGAAAGCTAAATATAAATCTACAAAAGCTAAATCTAAAATTGATAAACTAGTCATGACATCTTCTATGTCTTGTATGCATGAAAGTTCCAATGTATATGAGAGTATTTTTATGAAATCTAATACATGTTCTATGACTGATAATTATTCTGATCTAGAAAACAAGCATGATGATATCTCAAAAGTTGTTTGTGAGAACCGGGACATAACTACACTTAACCTGAGAATACTTGAGCTAGAAAGAGAGAAACATAAAATTCAAATGAAATTGGATGATACTATTATGCTATTACACAAGTTCACAAAAGGCAGTAGCTTGTTCAATAATATGTTGAAATCACAAAGAGGTGTATATAATAAAGCTGGTATAGGATATAACTCTTTGAAGAATATAAAAACTTCTACAAAACTTTTTGATAAAAAGGACTATACATCTCCGCTGCATCATAAATGTTTTCATTGTAGTTATAATGGTCATTTATTTGATACATGTCCAATTAGACTTAGAAAAGCATATAAGATCAAGAAGGTGTGGATACCTAAGAAGATTAATAGTGTAGTAGCAACTAACACTCACGAACCTAAAGAAAAAAGGGTGCCAAGATCTCCAACACAAATTTTTGTTTCTACAGGATATGAACATGAACATAAACAAGAAGAAGCACAAAGAGTTGTGGATTTTGGACAATGGTTGTTCCTGTCATATGATTGGGATGATGGAGCTCTTCTCAACACTTGAGTTGAAATCTAGAGGCACCGTATCTTTTGGAGATAACTCAAAAGGAAAAATTAAGGGTATAGGCACTATAGGTAACCCGAAATCTCTTCTTATATTTGATGTGTTGTATGTTGATGAATTGAAATTTAATCTATTGACTATAAGTCAATTGTGTGATAATAATTTCAAAATCAGATTTGGAAAACAATTTTGTCATGTTGAAAATATGGAAAACAATGTAAGAATTATTGAAAAAAGAAAAGATAATATTTATGTACTTGATCTTAGCAAATTAGCAAATGAACAAACATGCTTGATTGTTAATAATAGTGTTGATGCTTGGTTGTGGCATAGGAAACTTAGTCATGCTAGTTTAGGATAATTAGAGAAACTATCTAAGAATGGCTTAGTTAGAGGTTTACCCGAACTTAACTTTGATAAGAAAAAGTTGTGTGATGCTTGTGTGAAAGGGAAACACACTCAAAGTAGCTTTAAGCCAAAACTAATGGTGTCTACCTCAAGACCATTAAAACTAATCCACATGGACTTATTTGGTCCTTTAAGAATGGCTACCATGAATGGGAAATATTATGCCTTAGTCATACTAGATGACTATACAAGATATACTTGGGTATATCTACTTGGTAGGATAGATGAAGCATTCGAGAAATTTGTTAATTTCTCTAAAATGGTTCAAAATGAAAAAGATCTCACTATAGTTAAGATTAGGACAGATCATGGTGGTGAATTTGAAAACCATCTTTTTGAGAAATTTTGTTCCAAGAATGGCATTTCTCATAATTTTTCAACACCTAGGACACCACAACAAAATGGTGTTGTAGAAAGGAAAAATAGGACACTTCAAGAGATGGCTAGAACCATGATGTGTGAATATAATCTTCCTAAACATTTTTGGGGAGAGGCTATAAGCACGGCTTATTATATTTCAAATAGGGCATTCTTAAGACCAATCTTGAAAAAGACTCCATTTAAGTTACTATTTGGTAGGAAACCGAATATATCTTACTTTCATGTGTTTGGAAGTAAATGGTTTGTATTGAACCATGGAAAAGAGTCACTTGGAAAGCTCGACTCTAAGAGTGATAAGGCCATATTTCTCAGGTACTCTCAAACTAGCAAAGCATATAGAGTTTTCAATAAGAGAACTCTAGTTGTTGAAGAATCTATTCATGTACAATTTAAAGATGATTCTGATTTGAATTCCATTGAACAAGAATTAAATGAAAAGAATACACCCATCATTGAAAGGGAGTTAGACTCAAGAGATTTTTCTTTTCATAAAGTAAGGAATGAAGTAGATCAATAACATATCCTAGGAAACCATACAAATAGAGTTAGTACAAGGTCTAGATATCACAACACATGTGAACATCAAGCCTTCTTGTCTCAAGTAGAGCCAAAGAAAGTAGATGAGGCTCTTGAAGATGAAAGCTGGTTTCTTGCTATGCAAGATGAACTAAATCAGTTTGAAAGAAGCAAAGTTTGGAAGTTGATTCCAAGCCTACAAGACCATTTAGTAATAGGGACAAAATGGGTGTTTCGAAATAAATTAGATGAGAACGGGACAATCACTAGAAACAAAGCTAGATTAGTTGCACAAGGATATAGTCAAGAAGAAGGAATTGACTATAATGAGACATTTGCACCCGTAGCTAGATTAGAAGCTATCCGAATGTTGCTTGCCTTTGCTTGCTACATGAACTTTACACTATTTCAAATAGATGCAAAGAGTGCCTTCCTAAATGGTGTTGTAAAAGAAGAAGTTTATGTCGAACAACCACCTGGATTTGAAGATCCCACATGTCTAGATCATGTATTTGAGCTTTCTAAAGCTTTATATGGTTTGAAACAAGCTCCACAGGCTTGGTATGATAAGTTGAGTGCCTTTCTAGTTAGTACAAACTTTAGAAAAGGCAAAGTAGATAATACCTTGTTTGCTAAAACACAAGGAAAAAATATTTTGATTGTTCAAATTTATGTTGATGATATTGTGTTTGGTTCTACAAATTCTATTATGTGTGAACAATTTGCTAATTCCATGAAACATGAATTTGAAATGAGCATGATAGGTGAACTAAACTATTTTCTTGGTTTGCAAATTAAACAAACATCTAAAGGAATTTTCATAAGTCAAACCAAATATACAAAGGAGCTGCTTAAGAAATATAATATGCATGATTCTAAACCAATAAACACTCCCATGAGCACATTTACATCTTTGTCACATGATAATATTGGAATTAGTGTTGATTCTAAGATGTATAGATGTATGATTGGTTCATTACTATATTTAACTGCCTCTTGGCTAGACATCATGTTTAGTGTTTGTTTGTGCGCAAGATTTCAATCCAATCCTAAAGAACAACATCTAAAAGCTGTCAAAAGAATCTTTCGATACTTAAAGGGCACGGTTACATTAGGAATTTGGTATTCTAGAGGCCCTATATTTGATCTACATGCATTTAGTGATTCTGATTATGCTAGTTGTAAAGTAGATAGAAAAAGTACAAGTGGTACATGTCAATTTCTAGGACACATGCTGGTTTCTTGGCACTCCAAGAAACAAAACAATGTTGCTTTTTCTTCCACTGAGGTAGAATACATAGCTACGGCTAGTTGTTGTGCTTAGATTCTATGGATGAAATAGCAATTAGAAGACTATGGTATCTTCTCCACTAAGATTCCATTGAAATGTGATAATACTAGTGCTATAAATTTAACTAAAAATTCCAATACAACACTCTAAAACCAAGCATATAGAAATAAGACATCACTTCATTTGAGATCATGTTGAAAAATCTGATATTTCCATTGAGTTTGTTTGGACTGACCAGCAACTTGTTGATATTTTTACCAAACCCTTAAAAAATGATAAATTCTCCACTCTTTGAAGAGAGCTTGGTATGTGTCTGATTGAAGATATTGCTTAAACTGTGTGAAAAATCTATTTGCTATACATTGCCTGTATATTTTTTTTATCCGGTTCCTATCTTGAAAGGGACCACTGCAATCACATTCGATATAAGGTCAAATCACTGCCTTCTATTCCTACATGTTACTCATGTACTCCATTTTTACTCACATTCCTTTGCTATATTTTAGTTTGATCTTTTTGATAATGTCAAAAAGGGGGAGAGAGTACATAGTTATAGCACATGTATGTTCCATTTCTGACTTTTAGTGCAAAATGTGGGATAAACACTCTTACACCTAAGATACATGTGTATGATATACTTCTGTGAAAATATTGTGTGAACATGAACATACTTGTTGTGATGAATATTGATGAACGTGTGATGTTTGGCAAAGATGACTATGTGTTCATACATTACTGGATATATGATATTTACATCTTACTTGCTCATTCAAGTGATGACATGTGCTGGTTGGTTGGATTAACTATGAAAATTTTGTCATCAATTTTATTTGTGAATGTATCATTTTATGTGCATATATGGAATACCAAAGGAAGTAAAAGGTGTGCAAATTATAATATCAATCAATGATATTATAAAGTAGTTGAGTTCCTACATTCCATTATCAAACATCATATATAGAGTTAAGATGAATTATTTGTTGTGATTTAATGAGCAAAAATATTAGTGTTTATAATAAAAGAAAATGATACTTGGCAATAATGTGCTTATAGGTACTTGTGAAGGATAAAGATATACTAATTGCTCAATTCAAATATAAGAGAAAATATTCATTGATCATTGTTGGACCGATTACCTATTGGACCATTGCTGGACCGATTACTTATTGGATCATTGTTGGACCGATTACCTATTGGATCATTGCTGGACTGATTAACCATTGGACGAGTATGAAGTAGGCATGTGAAAGTCAACCTGCAAATAAGCCCACAGAGCTCAGCCCGAGCATACTTCACTTAAGTGAAACGCGGCCGTTTCACTTTGATAAGAGACTAATGTTCGGTGAAATTTAAATGCAAGTGAACATGTCGAACAAGTAATATAATGATAAGAAAGATATCGTCCCACAGAGATTGGTGATTACTAGATCAACTAATTACTAATGGTGAATAACTCCTAGAATTTATCTAACAAATCCAAATGATAGACGATAAATTAACTAATTAAATGTAAGAAAACTAAATACACAAAATATGTTAGAGCATATGATTTCACCATAATTACTAGGTATTAATATTGATTATTTATGCTTACAAGAGGGATAATATATATGTGATGGCGGAACTTCCTAATTTATTTACTATCCTATGTCTAGGTATAGTAAACATATTTAGTTCATTAATTCACTATATCTCTATACGTGAATTGAAACAAACCAAATGCATTAGGGTCTATGAATATTCCAATTTACACCAAAAGCCACACAAACAATATGGTATATGTCTATCCATATTTAATTTATGATTACATATTACAAGAAGCAACTGCATATCATCTTCTGTCAGTCTCTAACATGCAAATCAAGTAATCTAAGTGGTAGCTAATCAACTAAAAGCATTAAACTCCGTAATATGTAACTTCACATAAATAAAATATCTTGCAAAACATAATAATCATAAGATTCATACCATCATAATTAGGTTACATCGTAGCTCTAACAAAAGTAAACTAAAGCATAAAGAAATAATGAGGAAGAATAATAATAGGGAATAAAGAAGGCATCTTGAATCCAAGAACAAGAAGTCTGTCACCCTTTTTGTCTTCTCTTCAAGAAAATCTTGAATTCTTGGCCTCTTTCTTGAGTTGTGCTCAATTTCCTCCTCCCTCTTCTTTTGCCTATTCTCTTCTCTTAAATAAGGTTTAGGTTTAGACCTACCTCCTATCCTAATAGAATTGGGTTTTAGAGATCTAAAACAATTGGGTTTTGAACTTCTAAATTAATTAGGATTTGAATTCCTAACATGACTGGGTTTTCTAAATAAATAGAAAACCCAATAACAATAGAAAATCTAATAACAATCATCTAGAGCCCAAGCCCATCTTGACTCTCTTGATCTTCATATTACGATTTTGCCACACAATAAGCATCAGGTTCTCCATGTTCATTCCTTTTCTCCTTGCCTCCTTGTGCTATATAAACAAGATAAATTTAGGTAAATAAAAAGGAATTCAAATATTTTCTCATAAGCATTGCATTGCTTATTGCCTAAAAATAGGTCAAATAACTCTATAAAAATAGAGTTATCAACTAAGCTCTTATGTCGAACAAAACAAAGCCTTAAGCCTCATCTCTACTCGAAGCTGTCCTCCTCCTTCTCTCTCGACTGCCGACTCTCCAAGGGGAAGAAGAATGAAGTAATGGATGTGTTAGAATGGTTCTCTACTGCAATAATCTTTGCAGCTGTATCATGTCGCTTCTATCAAGTCTCAATGGTAGAATTGCAAACAGGTTTGAACCAAAATCCTAGAGCTCAAGATTTGATAATCTGCTATATAAAGAGCTTCAGGTGAATGTTTGGTGGGTGCTAAATGATATACTATTGATTTCACAATAAGAGATTGAAGCTTTGAATCATTTACTCATACTGCCGTGTTCTTCAATCCTTAGAGAAAGAAAGAATCTTCGGTGATATTCCTTCAAATCTATTATCTTGTGAATATTCATTGCTAGATTAATCTTCATATGTGTTAGATTACTTCAAAATATTATTTGCACATAAAGATCTTTGTAAATCTAAAACCCTAGCTTTGTAAAATTGGGGATTTTGTGATTAGAGCTTGAATTGATTTTATATACGTTCAATTAGCTCTCTGATAAGCTTTATTCCTCACTCACATTATATATTTGAGGATTAGCTTGATGTATTAAGGTTTGATTAACCTAAGTTTTGTAATCGAGAATCAAATAACTCCTTGTTGAGAAGTTGTGAAGTGTAGGAGAAGATTTCTCCTAGCTTGAAGTAAAGTAGATTTCAACTTGGTTTAAGTTAAAGGAAAAAAGGGTGGAAGTAGGTGAAAAGTGCCGAACCACCGTGTAAATCTTTGAGTTTCTTATCTTGTCTTATTCCTTGATTATACTCTTTGATATTATTGTGTTGAATAACAATCTTGCATAAATCAAGAAAGAATAGTAAAATACAAGATAAAACCTAAGTATCCAATTCAACCCCCTTTTCTTGGATAGCCTTAAAACCTTACATTTTCATCCATAATGAGTTGGTTAAGAGAATATAAAGTAAATATGCCAACACCCTAAAGATAAAGGTTAACTTTTACTCTATTCCACCATTATTTACCTTTTGGTTCTAGGAAGTAGCATGGAACAACCAAAGATGAACCATTATTTCTATCCTCAGGAGCTTGATAACCAAAGGCATATGGATGACTAGGAATGATGAAAAGCATAAAGGAATACAAATGAATCTGAATTGAATAAACAAGGATATAAGTCATTGGCTAGTCCAACTCTCCACATCCCTATCCATATTTACACAAGTAAGTTTTTGGGATCATATTGCTTTAGAGAGTTTAAGAATTCCTACAAGACATTGAACTTAAAAAAGATGTATGGATAAGAAGGTGTCCCCTTCCTATTGGTGTATTAAAGTTAAATATAAATGGATCTAGTAAGGTTGGAAACAACACACAAGGAATACTTGTAAAAGAGTAATGGTAGTGTCATTTGGGTATTTGCTACCAAGTTTATCTAAGGAAGTAAGGCACATACAAAGGGCCATGCTCTCCACATAGGCCTTCAAATTTGTCATGCATGCAATCAACACTCACAACATATAGAACTAGATTCTTTTTATTTGTGCAATGCATGCTACAACAATAGAAACCTCCATGGCACTTGGAGAATGTGATACAAAAATCTGTGGCTTTATTGCCTCCACACACTACCATCACCTATATACTTAGATAAGGGAACTATAGTAATCAAGCTCCTTGTCAAGGTTATGTGTAAATGCTCTCAAGAATGATCAACTAAGTCTAGGTAATTATAGGCCCCTGCATAGTTAAGCATACATGTTGCCCTTTTATTTATTGCCTTTCAATATATTTATGCCCTAACTATGAGTTTGATATGTAGGCTCAATAGTTAAATTTCTAAGGGTTTGGTTTATTCCTTGCCATTGGTATCCCTATAAGGTACATTCTTTTAGCTCAACTTATTTTTACTAATAAAATGTATCAAGGTTCCACGTTAGTTCTTATGAAAAGGAATATTAGCTAGAATATATTTCTGCTACTAGGTTACAATAGATCTTCCACAATCTCTAAAACCAGTTTTCCTAACCCATAAAAACTACAACAACTAGTGCCTCTAACATGTTACAATCACAATCCTAAGCCTCAAAACATAAACAAAAACTTCATTTTGTAATTAGGATTTTTCACATAAACCCTAGAATTTCTTCCCCTTCTAGTTTGGAGTGATTATATATTTCAAACTCTAAAATAATGAGTATATCCCGGTCAGGGGTTCGAATCCTACTCCCCCTTCCCCATGTGCATGAGTATATAATATAGCACTAAGGAAATTAGAAAGAATGCACAAATATTGTACATTTATTGGATCGATTGATAGCAAGTATAGAAATTTTTTATAGTATATCCAAGATATTTATGCTAGTATAACTTTTTGATTTTGACAAAATGGTTAAAGGAAACAATTTTGATAAGTACTTGCAATGGTTTTTAAAAATGCTAAAATGCCATAAAGAAATATGTGAATAGAATGGTTACCCAAATGATCAAATAAAGAATTATCTAGGAAAATATGTGTATATTCCTAAGTTGTGCCTATTCAAAATATCCTCATTAGTGTGCTACACAAGTATTGTACATTTATTTGTTCGATTGATAGCAAGTATAGAATTTTTTTAAGTTGATCCAAGATATTTATGCTAGTATAATTTTTTGATTTTGACAAAATTGTTATAGTAAATAATTTTGATAAGTACTTATAATGGTTTTTAAAAGTGCTAAAATGCCATAAAGAAATATGTGAATAGAATGGTTACCCAAATGATCAAATAAAGAATTATCTAGGAAAATATTTATATATTCCTAAGTTATGCCTATTCAAAATATCCACATTAGTGTGCTACGACCACCATCCTGTTAATCTGGACAGTACCTGTTGAAAAGCAACAAAAAATAACAAGAGAACATCAGCCATGATGGCGTTTTGTTCGCTGAAGGCCACGATGCCATTCTGGTCGCTAAAGACTATGACGTCCTCCCAGAATAAAGACAAAGAAAGGGAATAAAATAAGGTCCTCGAACTCCCATCAGAAAAGGATTTTGCTCCTTTCGCTTTTTCTCTCTCTATATTACACTTTCCTATCTTAACCTGAGAAAGGGCTAGTTTTCTGGTCAGCCAACGGTAAGTAATCTGGCAAAAGCTTCCTTTACTATTTAACGGGTTTTCTGAATGTTTGAACAGACAACCAGCTGGAAACGAAAGATCAAAAAGCTGCAAGCTAGAGTCAAAGAAAAATGAGTTAGACTGAGCCAAAAGTAAGGAGCACAAGAAGAGGGATGCAGCCTACCATCTAGCGCCGTCCAAACCAACAAAGACAAGATGAAAAGACCAAAAGGTTGTGGTTGAAGGCAGATTACTAGTTAGTCATCAAATAGTTAAGAATCCAACGGCCCGATTTAAAAGGCTATAAGTCATATGTAAATGCCATGTTGTGTGGGCAAGTTTTAGAAAAAGTTTAGGGGGATCAAGTTTCAGAAAAATAGAAAATAATTGTCAATACAATTCATGCCTTAGTCCATAATTGTGTTTATAGTTTAATGCTTCTCTTTTATGTATGAGTTTATCCATCGATTGCTTTACTACATTGTCTGAAGAAGTTTGAAACACCACGCATGGATTATTGGGCACTTCTAGATACACCTGCGTTCAAGTATTATGTGTAAGTTCCAATTTTGCTTGGTCTACTTGGAGATTAGTAGGGAGAAAGGCTGCAAGCCCAGACCAAAAGATAAAAACATAAAAAGGCTAAAAAATAGTCTATAAAATCTTGCGAAGTTAAAAAAGTTTAAAGTCTAACACAAGAGCTGTTTATAAAAGTTAAGGAAGATAACTTCACATTTGAAACGACCTAAGGATCCTAATTCTGCAATATGGGACAGCAATCCTTAAAATCCTTTTCACACCAAGAAGATTAAGACTTGAAGTAAACCTTATCCTAAACTTTGGTAACATGTTAAGAGGGCTAAAATTTAACTTACAAGCTAGTTTGTGAGTTTAGGGAACAAATATACATTTAAAAAAAACCAAAGACTGTTTTCTCTATGATGTAGAGCAAAAAAATCTTTTTTGTAAGAGTTTACTTCACTATCTTTATGCTTTTGGAGAATTCATTTTTACCAAGCATAACAAAAAAGATTATTAGCTAAAACAACTAAGAGTTTGATGTGTATTTACTGTCTAGCACAGCTAAAAGGGATAAAGGTAATGGGTAACAAGCTTTGAAAAAATTATAGATCAAAACCAAGCTTTTGAAAGAAGCAATCTTTGGGCAATTAACCTTAGTCTAGTCTTGCTATTTTTTGGTAAGTACCATCTACTAAAGTTGTTGGATAATGAAGTGGTCCAATTAATTCTTGTGTATGTTTTGGGTTCATGCCATATAAGGTAATACTATCGTGCACCATAACATATGCTATCACTATAATAACTTTTTATCAGGTGTTAAGAAACAAACTTATGATTCCGAAGTTCATGAAATCCCTCAGGGTCTCATACCATTCACAAAGAGAATATCAATCAACAAAAGACACACAAGAATTATGAGATTTGGAATAGTCCATCATTTCGGCTTAAAGGGCAATTCTTCGCTATGATGAGAAGGATTATAGTGTACAACAAAAAACCTTTATTTTCTCTCTTCTCACACTTTAGACTTTGTTTCAGTCCATAACCAAGTTTTCTCATAATGTTCCTTTTTATATGAGCACCAAGGAATCCTAACTAGATACAACAAGGAAAACCTACTAACTAACCACAATATGAACATGGCAATTATTTTATATATTTGTCTTTACTAATTTGCACCAAACCAAACAATTCCCGTCTTTTCAAGTAACATTAGAACAACATTCCTACACCATAAGAAAAAAGAATATTGCTCCCTAGACTTGACTCTACTTGGCGTTTATTCCAACAAGCCACTGACATATCTTTTAGGTTATCTCTTGTCAACGGCTTCATCATAATACATGCTCCATTATCATTAGTGTAAATTTTCACAAGATCCAATTGATTGGATTCTAATAGATTTCTAATCCAATGATATTTGACGTTAATATACTTAGACCTTGAATGAGATGACAAATTCTTCCTAAAATGGATGAAACTTTGGTTGTCATTATAAAGGATAATATTTTCTTGATTTACATCATGTTCCTAAAGAAACATCTTCATCCATAAAAAATTTTGACCACCCTTAGTGATTGCAATATATTCTTCTTCTTTTTTTGTGACAAGGCAACATAATCCTATAACATTGATTACCTTGTTGTAGACCTCCTTCTATTATGATCACTAGCCATATTTATGCATATGTATCCAACCAATATAAATTCATCATTGCCAAAGCACAAGCATAACTTAGAAGTTCTTTTAAGATACTTAAGTATTTATTTCACAACTTCCCAATATTCTTCCTAGGATCTAAAAGAAAATGACTAACTATCCCAATTGCACAAGCAATATTTGGCTTAGTGCTTACTATAACATGCAATAAGCTATCAACCATAGATGCATAAGGTATTCTCTTCATATTTTCAATCTCATTTTCACTTTTTGGACATTCTCTTCATACTTAACTTAAAGTGATTGGTGATAACTTTATTTTTATAGAGTTATTTTGACTACTTTAAGTAGTATATAATGTAGTGTTTGTGAAATTATATTTGCATTTGTCTATATTTATTTAGATCTTGTTGGTTCATACAACAAACCCAAAATAGAAGAAAATGAAAGAAAAGAAGCAACAAACCATGTAAAGGAAAAGAAGAAAACAAACAAAAACAAAAGAAAGGGTTTGCTGCCACACAAGTGGTGGAACTCACGTGGAAAAAAGGAATAAAAAGAAAAAGAGAGAACATGCAAAAAAAAAAAAAGGGAGACATGGTTGGGTTGAAAGCCAAAGAGAGAGACCTCGCCAAAAAAGTAGAGCCATGTGCAACATCATGTGACTCTGAGAAAGTGTGATGGTCATGTGAAAGTCAATCATCCTAGCATTTTCTTCCGGAAAGAAGAATGGCAAACACCATCTACATTCACCTCTAGTGGCAGATTCAACCATTTGAGTACATTTTCCGACATGTTTTGGTGCGTTTCCAGTAGGGAAGGAGCAAATCCAACATTATCTATGCAGTTTCCGGTAGCTTGTGGCAATTTTCAATGGAGGACAACAAACACCATTTAGGTTTAATTTTCTAGCAAATCTACACATTTTCTAGCAAATTTGCATGATTTCTTGGTAAATCAGTACCTTAGGGCGTCTTTTTGCAAGATCTAAGCATTACGTGCAGAACATAGTGGCGCATGGTAGTATGTGGTGGTGCATGACATTCCCACTCATTCTAAGCAGTCTTGTTCCCCCTCTAATATGTAGAGTTGTGTAGAACGTAGCTCTCTAGCGTTGTTTTTATTTGTGTTTTTATTCTATTTTAGTTTACTTTGTTAGAGCTATGATGTAACCTAATTATAATAGTATGAATTTCATGATTATGATATTTTGTAAGATATTTTATTTATGTAAGTTATAAATTACTGTGTTTAATGCTTTTAAATGCTTAGCTACTACTTAAATAATTTAATTTGCATTTTTGAAACCGAAAGGAGATAATATGCACTTGGTTCTTGTAATATGTAATCATAAATTAAATAAAAATAGACATATTCCATATTATTTGTGTAGATTTCTATGTAAACTATGAATGTTTGGAAATCCTAATGTATTGGATTTGTTTCAATTCACATATAGAGATATAATGAATTAATAAGCTAAGTAGGTTTACTATACCTAGACGTAGGATAGTGAATAAATTAGAAAATTATGCAATCATATGCATATTATTACTCTTGCAAGCATAAATAATTAATATTCAAATTTAATAGTTATGGTGAAATCGGATGCTATAATACATTTCTTGTATTAAGTCTTTTTAAATTAGGTTGATTACTCTATCATCTATCATTTCAGTTTCTTAAATAAATTCCAGGAGTTATTCACTGTTAGTAATTTGTTGGTTTAGTATTCACTAATCTCTATGGGACAATACTTTTCTCATCATTATATTATTTGTTTAACATGTTTACTTGCATGTAGAATTCTACCAAACAATTAGCAAGTGGAGTGCTTATTACCTTTGTTTTCTTTCCATGTTAAATCTTTGAAGTACTTTCTCTAAGTACTTCTCCTCATATACGCTACAACTTTCCATGTTTTCTATCACATGTTACTTCCATACTAATAATTCACTTCATAGGTTCTAAATCTTTCATTGCAAAAGACTTACTCATATCTTTTTTTAGCTTAACAATCTTTTAAATGTCCTAAATAAGAATTAGCATATCATCAACATATAAAATAAGATGAAGAAGTCAGCTCCAACAAAATGTTTTACAAATACACAATGATTTGAGCTAGTCTTTTTATATTTGTGTTGCAAGATAGATGACTTAAGTTTCTTGTACCACTAACGAGTTGTTTGTTTTATTCATATAAACTCTTCTTCAATCGACATGGAAGATTCTTGTTACCTTCATGTATGATGCCCTTAGGTTATTCTATATCTCTTCCTTTAAGTCTCCATAAAGGAATGCAATCTTCACTTCAAGTTGTTTTATCTCCAAGTTTAATCTAGTAACCAAATCAAGAACAACTTTGATAGAAGACGTGTTCACTATAGGCAAAAAAATCTCTTCAAAGTTAATACCTTTCTTCTTATCATAATCCTTTACAACCAATTGTGTCTTATTCACTTTATCTTGTACACCCACTTGTTCTAAAATGCTCTCTTGCCTTTAGGTAAAGTCACAAGGTCAAAAATGTGGTTCTCCTACAAGGAATTCATCTTCACTTGTATGGCTTTCTTCCACTATCTTCTATGCTCACATTCATTAGCCTTCTCATAGCATTGTGATTTTTTCCCATTTATCAACATTAAATAATCATGTGGTAGATATTTCAACCTAGGCTAATGCTCTCTACTAGATCTTCTCATTGAGGCTAGGTTGGTACTCAACTATTTGATAATCAACATGCCCTTTAAATTCTTCATTAACTATAGTTGTAGAAACTTCGACAAGTTAAGAAGTATGATTCTCCTACAAGGAATTCATCTTGTAGCATGGCTTTCTCCTATTCTCTTCTATTCTCTTCTATACTCACATTCATTAGCCTATTTATAGCATTGTGATTCTCCTTTATTAGTTAGCATCAAATAATCATGTGTTGGATAATGATCTCCACTAGATCATGTGATGGATAGTAATATATGTTAAAAGGTTAATGCTCTTTGCTAGATCTTTTCACAAGGATCTAGGTTGGAAATTGAGATGGATAATGATCAACATGTCCTTCAAATTATTCATTACTATAGTTGTAGAAACTTTTTCACCTACTACATCTTTAAGCAACTCTCCTTGTGTAGTTCTCCCTTCATGTATGCTTATTAAAGAAGAAGTTAGAGATATCCTAAAGACATTCATCAACAAATTTTGGCTTCTTAGTCTTTTTAAGATCTTTAATAGTCTAATCTTCAATGATATTTCTAATTTTGATCAATTTTTGTGCAACCAAATCCCATAATCTATGTCCAAACTCGTCATGTCTATAACCTAAGATAATGCAATCTTGAGCTTTATTATCAAGTTTATTCTTCTCATTCTTAGGATGTGAATAGACACCCTATAGCCAAACACTCTTTAAATGTTTAAAAAAACCTTCTTGATGGTCCATACTCTCTTAGCTAGATCACCTTCTAATGGAATTGAAAGAGAAAAATTAATAAGATCTATTATAGTACATATTGCCTTACCCAAAATGGTAAAGGTAATGTAGTATATGAAAGCATACAGTTGATCTTTTTAACAATAGAGATAGCATTTTAGTGGAGCTAAAAGAGAAAAGTTAATAAAATCCATTATAATATGCATTGCCTCATCTGAAAATGGTTAAGGTAATCCAACATGTGAAAACCTACACTTGATCCTTTCAAGAATAGTCTTGTTCATCCATTCTATAACCTAATTATGCTTTGGAATTTAAAGAGCTGTCTTCTTAAGCTTGATGCCTTAAGTTCTACAATATTCTTTAAACAACTCTCTATATCCACCTATATTATCTACATGGACATACTTTAGTTTCTTTCTAGTTATGCTCTCAACCATAAAGTGGAACTCTTTGAAGACCTCTAATACTTGATCCTTAGTCTTCAATATATAAGTCCATACTTTCTAGAGTGCTCATCAATGAAGGTAACAAATACATATCACTACAAAAAGTTTTCACCTTCAACATACATATTTGAATGAATCAAATCAAGAGTAAGTTTCCTTCTAGATAGAGGGATTATTTAGAATGAAACTTTGTGTTATTTCTTAGCTAAGCAATGATCACAATGCTTCAATTGTGTATCAATACTACTAACTCCTAGTATGATTTTATTTTTTATCAAATGTAAGTCCCTCCTCACTCAGATGTCCAAGTTGCTTGTGTCATAGCTCCATGTTGTTGTCTTTAGTCTTGTAGAGAATATAGATCGACTTTCCTATTGTAATTATGAGAAAACATCAATAAATTTTTCATTTACTCTATCAAAGTGGTTGTCTAGTCTCTCATCATCAAGGACCAATAAAAATCAAGTTGAAAAAAATCTTAAGAATGTGCCTAACATTCTTTAACACTAACTTACATCTAACATTAGTATCTAGGATTATATCTCCTAAGCTAATGCACCCAAAATCATTATTTTTATAAGATGTGAAAAACTCTTCATGTGGGGTAATATGAAAAGAGGTACTTGCGTTAATAATCCAAGATCAAATTTGACATGATTTGTTGACTTGAGGATCACAAAAAATCATAATGTCCTTAGTACTAGATTTAGTTGCTATTGTATGTCTTTCTACTCTCTTTTTTTCATTCCTTGATTCTCCCTCCTTTTAGCTTTCAACATTCTATCTTAAAATGATCAAGCTTTCTACAATGATAATACTTAACATCTCTCTTTGATAGAGATACTTCACCTAACTTATTAGAATGTGGTACTTTGATATTGCTTCTACATCTACTTTTGCTTTTATCTTTGTTTGTGTCTCTTTTACTTTAATTTCTTCATTAAGCAAACTTTTGTAAACCATCCTCATATTTAAAATGTTGTCTAGAGTTGTGTTGATAAGAGTAATTACCAATGCCTATCAACTATTAGGTAAGTTACTCAATAGTAACATTACTTGTTACTTATCATCTAAAGCAATCTTGACCTTTGCCAATTGATCCACCAATGATTGAAAGTCATTTAAAAACTCTATGTTCAATTGTCATGCTTTATCCTTCATATTGATTAACCTTTTAAGTAAAGAAACCTCGTTTTAAGAAGTTTTGCATTCAAGAAAGCATCAAGCTTCTTTTATAGCTCACATGTTTTAGTCTCTTTTTCAATAAGGTAATAAATACTATTCTCAATAAGTTTTCAGATTCAAGACAAAGTTTTCTTTTTTAATTTCTCTCACTCTTTATCTTCTTAAGTCTATCCCAATCCCTTTCCATAGCTTTATATAGATCTCTACTATTTAGATAGTCTTCCATTCGTGGCTTTTAAGTTTGGAAATTCGATAATTTCAACATGACCAGAAGTATTCATATCATTCATTACAATCAACAAAATTCCTTTTGACTTCCCTTTCAAACCGAAATCAAAAGTGCAAAATTATTAAAATACCCTTAACAAATGCCAAATAACTTGACCATAATAACTCTTTAATTATGCTCAAAAACTATCAAAATATCTCTCAAGAATCACTAAAAGAACTACACAAAATAGTCCAAAACAATACTTGGAAAATTCTATCTAATGCATGTAATTCATGCATACGTAGTGAATAGTGCATGGTCTTACGTGTCTAGGAGTTGCAACCGCATGCGAGGTGTGAGGCACATGTAGCGTATGAAATATAGGTTGATGAATCAGGTTAATCTCGTGTGAATCTAATTTTGGAACCAAAGCCCTAATACCAATTTCTTAAAAAACAAACTCCTAATTTTCAAACTAAAAAAGTTTCTTAGGATTTCACTGCACATACAAAGAGAATTTAATCAACATAAAACACACAAGAACTACAAGATTCATAATAATCTTTACATTCTTAACTTTAGGAGCAATTGTTCACTATAACGAAGAGAATTATAGTATACACCAAAAACCTCTATTTTTTCTCTTCTCACCTTCTATACTTTCCTACACCTTCATAACTAGATTTTTCCATAATATTCCCTTTTAATACTAGCACCAAGGGAATTTTAACTAAATATAATTAGGAAACTTATTAACTGCCCACAACATAAACATGGTAATTAATTTATATATTTACTCTTACTAATGTATTGTAACCCTAACATCAAGTTAATAAACACTTGGGGCAATTTTTTTATGAGATCAAAAAATAACATTTTAAGAGTTTTAAAAGATTATGCTTTTGGATTTGGGTCCAACTAAACACCCTTCACCATTCATATGCATAATATTTTGGTAGCGCGCACACACACATGTGGGAACTTACCAATTATGAATGAGAATTTTGGCCTTATAGCATTAGTAATGCCTATTACTAAGGGTATTGTGCACTAAAACTGTTTTGGTTATAAGTTTCAATGGACATACAAAAGCCACTTTTCTTTTGAATTCTAATAGACAGCCTATGCAAGGCTCAAGGGGTAGGCATTTTGCACTGTGATAATTGGTAATAGCCCATTGCTAGGAGGAATTCCAATGAAATAGAAAGGTTCATCTGGATTCCCTCTCCCTTAGGGAAGTTTCTTCATTCCGCTACTTGAAATGGAATCCAATTCTAAGAGTTACAAGTGGAAGTTAATTTCACCCACTTTGGCCATCCCTAAAGATAACTTAATGAGGTGGCTACTCATCAAGAACATGTTGTAATTTTGGCCTCCAATCACCTTAAAAACTAGCCCATAAGGTAGTCCAACCCTTACACTAAACTTAATTTCTCTTCATTTTTTATCTGAATGGAATTATTTCTCAATAATCTCCCCCATCTCACAGGCCAAATATTTTTTCTTAGTAGGTAATCTAGCCCAACTTTCACATACCAAGTTTGACTCGTTCTCACTGGGATTTAACTACATGCCTAACCCCAACCTCACATGTTATGGCCCAAACCGTTTTCTTTCACCCAGCCTAGTCCACCCTAGGCACAAATATCATTTGTTCTGATTTTAACCCCTTAACTACCTTAAAAATTGATCCATAAGGTGGTTAAAGTCTCACACATATAAGCTTCATTTTTTCTTCATTTTGTTTTGGATGTGGAACTGCTTCTCAATAGAACAAATTGTTAACAATGCATTGTTTGTTTCATAGGGCCACAGTGGTGATTATCTTGTGCACTAATTTCATATTATTGCAGTGAGCTTCCGTAACCCTTATAAGGAAATCCTCCAAACTATCTTTCCGAGTATAGCTTATTAACTCTGACAGTGTAGAGAATAATAAACACAACACCTATATAGAGCACAACAGTCATGCTCTGTCAAGCACCATTCCAAGAAGTGTTCAAAGTTGCTTAGCATCAATAAGATACTCCTCACCAGAAAACCGGCAACTAAAGGAAAACAAAAAAGACATAGAAAGTCTCAAAGTCTCAGTCATCTTGACTTAAAAACCAGAAATACAGTGCACCATACTATTTCTAGAGCTAGAACACTGAGTTAACACTACTAGAGTTATTCTCTCTCTTGTATCTATTTTAGCTATATATACTTGTAAAAATAGAGCATAAAGCATGCTTTGTACTTATAGTTTTCTTGGTTCTAATACAAAAACACTCTTCAAAGCAATGATCTTTCTCTATCTATCAACTTTTCTCAGTTTTCTTCTTGGCATCGGAGCCAAACTCCGATTGTTGCTTCTCAATACCATGGCAAACAACCAAGTTGCAACAAGCCCTTATTCTTTTCCTATCTTGGTGAATGTGACCAACTTTGTGAACCTTTGCTTGACTGAAACTAGTTTCTCCCTTGGTTCACTTAGGTTAAGACTCTTATGGAGACGCAAAGGTTGTATGGCTTCTTGATTGGTGAAACAAGGCACCACCATCCACCATTCTGGATGAAGAATATGAATAAGAGGCTAAAAATATGGACTATGTAGCTTAAAGGCAGAGTGATTGTCTTGCAAAATCTTGGATTCTTAGTACCCTTTCCAAAGATGTATTAGGACATGTCTTTGAACTAGAAACATCCTTTCAAGTCTGAAATGAACTCTATAACAGGTATGCTAAAAAAACAGAGACTAGAGAATATGACCTACTCTCCTAACTATACCATGTTTGAAAGGGAAGTAAGCCTCTCTCTACCTATTTGAATGAATTTTGCAGTTTAACTAACCAACTAAGTTTGATTGCTAAGCCTTTATCTGACTAAGGCAAATTGTCCCAATTCTAAGCATTTGATGCTAGATTAAGTAGGTACAATCCACCACAGCCAAACGACAACCTTGCTTTCACAGCACAATGCACCAACCATGGCGATCATTGAGGTAGTGGAAGGGGACGAGGCAGCCAAAACACCTTCTCCTCTTAGGGGTATGGATTCAACTAACCCACCTACAGTTCGGCAACAACCAAACTAATGGCCACTCATCCACTGTGTGCCAAATCTACTCAAAAAAAGGTCACAATACCCTTCAATGCTAGCGTCACTTTGACAATACCTTTCAAACTAATGATGTTCCTCAAGCACTTACAACACTAACTCTTGAAGAACCACAAAGGGGATGGGTTTTGGATAGTGGAGCTACAACACATGTTGTTGATAATGTGGGTGAGTTACAAAATACTAAACCTTACACTAGTTCTGATGGAATTCTTGTAGGTAATGGGCAGCATATAGAAATCACCATACAAGTGATTCTAGCCTAACAAATGGTTTGCCCCCTCTTAACTTTGTCTTAGTAGCTCCAAACATTACATGAAAATTGCTTTCTATTTCAAAGTTAACAAATGATTTTCCATGTCTTGTGATTTTTGATAACTGCCACTTCTATGTAAAGGACTTGAGAACGGGACGAACACTATTGAAAGGGGTTAGAAAAGGGAACCTCTACCTACTACCAGATCCTCTAACTATGGTTTTGTTCACTACAAGGCAAAGAACTGGTTTTAATACTTGGCATCGTCGACTAGGTCACTTTCATGGACAAGCAATTAAGTTTTTGGCATATCAAGGCAAAATTAACGTTACTTCTAATTCTGCCTTGGACTTTTGTAACTCTTTCCATATGAGCAAGAGTTGTAGGCTTCCCTTTAGAAAATCTGAAATTAGAACTTCCTTTCCTTTGGAATAGATTCATAGTGATGTGTATGGGCCTTTTCCGGTTAACTTTTGTCAACTTTATAAATATTATGCATAGTTCATGGATGACTTTTCTCGTTTTACATGGGTGTTTCCTCTTAAGCAAAAATCAAAAGTGTTTGATATTTTTCAAGATTTTAAGAAAATGGTTGAAACCCAATTTGGAGTATCCATTAAAATATTACAATGTGACAATTGTGGGGAATATATGAGTAATGAGTTTCTTGCATATATGAAAACCAATGGTATCTACATTATCTTTTTTGTCCATATACACCCCAACAAAATGGGGTTGCAAAAGGAAAATATAAAACTAGTGTAGAACTAGCCAGAGCTATGATGATTGAAGTAAGTGTTCCAAAGAAATATTGGGTTAATGCCTTTCTTACAGTTGTGTATCTCATTAATAGGCTTCCAAGTCAAAGTTTGAACAACTCCACGCCATTTGAAGTATTATACAACAAGCCTTGTGATTATAGTTTCCTTAGAGTTTTTGGATGCTCGTGTTTTCCTTATTTAAAGCATGAAGCTACAAACAAGTTGTCCTTAAGATCCTTGGAGTGTGTTTTTTTTGGGTATAGCTCACGGCATAAGGTTTATAGCTGCCTCCATCGTGCCTCTAAAAAAGTCTTTGTGTCAAGGCATGTTATCTTTAATGAAAAATATTTCCCTTTAGCAGCTAATACATGGACGAGACTTTCTACAAACTATCTAGACACTACCATGCAAGCTAGCATACAATCCTTCAATGATGTCCCTTAGCAGAATGAAGTCATTGTTGATGCATCACGTTACTTGAATCCCAGAACAAGCAATGTGGCCCAAGCCATACCACCTGTGGTTCCATATGTCAAACACCTTACCCACCTAGCAAGTGAAGAGAGAGAAGCACCAATAGTGGTCCCACATGTTGAAAGTCTTACCCGACCACCAAGTACCATGCTCACTCCTCCTTTTCCACTCTCCACATGTCAAACACCTCATTCCCTTGCTTTACCCAATACATGTGAGGAAAGAGAAGATTTCCAACCTCCCACACATATCACGGACCTACCACCTCTCTCCAATCCAAGTACCACACTCATTCCTTTTTTTCCACTCTCCACACGTCAAACACCTCATTCACTTCCTTTTCCCATTACATGTAAGGAGAGAGAAGCCTTCAAACTACCCATTCATATCATGGACCCACCATCTCTCTCCATTACCGCAACACCTCACACTCCCTTAAGCCAATCTTTGGTCAATGTAGACCCTCCTTCATGCACCACCTGGACAACATGCAGTGGACCCCATGACTTTCTAACTCCAAGCTCTCTATACATCCCACATGATCCAGCAAATGATTTAACTAATGGTTAACCCATTTTGTCATCTATTCTACCTTCTTCCTCTAATGCACAACTTTTGCAGCTCACTATAACTCCTCCCTCCAATGAGGCACTTAGGCAAACAACTCATTCAAACTCTCTTCCCTCTTCTTAACTCACCCCTCAAGATAGTCCAATACACCCCATGCAAACAAGGAATAAGTCGAGCATTTACAAACCTCACCCCAAATATGCCTTAAACTCTCACTTACCCACTTCTTCCACTTCCTAAAAATTTGAACATGGCCTTACAAGTCCATGGTTAGCGGTGTGCTATGGAGGAAGAAATGTTAGCACTTGGACGGAACCACACCTAGGAGTTAGTCCCTAAATCTAAAGCACAAAATGTTGTGGGCTATCGCTAGGTTTTGAAGTAAAAACTTAGACTAAATGGAGCTCTTGATCACTTAAAGGCACGACTGGTAGCTAAAGGCTACCATCAAAAACCAGGTGTGGACTTCCTTGAAACTTTTAGTCTTGTTGTTTGAAGCACCACCATTTGCTTAATTCCATCGATTGCCTTTGTTAGACGATGACCATTACTCCAATATGACATAAATAATGCTTTTTTTACATGATCCTCTCACATAACCTATGTTTATGGAGCAACCCTTTGGGTTTGTTAGCTCTCAATTCCCCAATCATGTTTGTCTATTGAGAAGGGCACTATACGGGCTAAAACAAGCTCTACAAGCTTGGTATGACAAGTTCACAGATTTCCTCTTCATGTATGGTTTTACTTGCAGCCACCATGATCCATCATTGTTTATATTTGACCAAAAGTATGCCATTGTGTGGATCCTACTCTACATGGATGACCTTATAGTAACTGGGAATTCAGAAAAGTCAATTGCCGACTTTGAAGCTGCATTCATTCATGAGTTTCCCATGAAGAGTCTTGGGTAACTTCACTATTTCTTAGGGGTAGAAGTTACCCAAACTATGAATGGCCTTTTGCTTTCCTAAAAACAATATGCTGTGGATATTCTAAAACGAGCCAAAATGGAGCATTGCAAACCTATCTCAATGCCTATTGACACCAAATAGCCTCTTATACGAAATGAGGATGCACCAACTCCTCAACAATCCTTGTTTTGTAGCATTGTAGGGGCACTACAGTCCCTACATTAACATGCCCAAACTTATCTTTTGCAATCAACTGACTTTGTCAAACCATGCATGGTCCAACAATTGTAGACTTTCACCGTTTGAAGAAAGTACTAAGATACCTACATTGGACAGTGAGCTTTGGCTTAAAAATACACTCCCTTAGCTCTCTTAACTTGTATGGCTACAGTGATGCAAATTGGGGAGGATGTCAACTTACTCAAAGATCAACTATTGGTTTATGTTTTTTTCTTGGAGCAAATTGATTTCTTAGAGTGCCAAATGGTAGCCAATGGTCTCAAGATCATCTATAGAAGCTGAATACCAATCATTAGTTGTTGTTGTTGAATCCACTTGGATTTCCTTTCTACTCAAGGATCTAAATGTTCCACAATCTTCATCTACAGTCCTGTTTTGTGATAATCTGTCACCATTATACCTCATAACTAAACTAATAATTCATAGTAAGTCCAAACATATAGAAATTGACTACCATTTTATTCGAGAAAAATTCACTCTCAAAACTATTGTCACCAAGCATGTTCGTTCAAGTGAGCAACTAGTTGATCTACTCACCAAAGCTCTTCCCCGCTCTCTTTTTGAAAGACTATGTAGCAAACTAGGGCTTCTCATCCCTAGTTTGAGGGGGTATATTAACTCTGACAGTGTAGAAAATGATAAACACAGTAGCCATATAGAGACAACAATCATACTCTATCAAGCACCATTGCAAGAAATGTTTAGAGTTGCTTAACATCAATAAGATACTCCTCACTGGAAAATCAACAATTGAAGGAAAACAAAGAAGACATGGAAAGTCTCAAAAGTCTAAGTCATCTTGACTCAAAAACCAAAAATACAATGCACCATACCATTTCCTAGAACACTGAGTTGACACTATTGGAGTTATTCTCTCTCTTGTATCTATTTCTGCTATATACTAGAGCATAAAGTAAGCTTTGTACTCATAGTTTCCTTGCTTCTAATATGAAAATGCTCTTCCAAGCAACGATCTCTTCTCTCTTTATCAACTTTTCTCAATTTTCTTCTTAGCTTGCTCTGCCATCGAGTAAAATGAGAAAGATCTTTACGAAAGGATCAACTCGGATGCAAGAGACGGGTTTGGCTTTGCCCAGTTAATCAAAAGACATTCTCAAACCAGTTCGTAGGTGGAGCAATTCCACCAGCTGTTACTTCTGTTTTGTCTCGAATTGTTATAGTTCAAGGAACGGTATTCTAATGTTTCTTGATTGACCAAATTCTAGCGACCCTCAACGAAATAGAATGAAAACAAACGTTGGAATGTGTACTTGGACCACAACATTGTTTCCTTGCTGTCGAGGCTGAAAATTGCTTCGGTTATTGCCCGAACATTCCCAGCATGTCCATTAACAATTTATTGCACTTCGGTTGTTGCCCGAACATTCCCAACGTGTCCATTAACAATTTATGCACTTCGTTCGTTGACCGAACATTCCCAGCGTGTCCATTAAGAAGCTACTTCAAGTAGGGATGACGCCAAAGTACTTGGTGCAGGCGAAGTAGAACAGCTTGGTTCGAAAGGATTTGCGGGCCACCACAAAAAAGATCTCAAAAATATTCTTCCAAAAACTCGAGAGCACCCTTAGAAAAGAAAAATAACTCCACCACTAAGGCATTAATAGTTTACTGATCGACAAATGATTATGCAGAGTAATATAATGTCCGTGTTCAATTGCCACATTTATTAATTTAATTAAACATGAACTAACCTTTTTTCTGTTTGAAGTTTTACTTCCAATTACTAGAAAAAAATGCCAAAGAATCCAAAAGCATCAGAACAAACACACCTTATCAAGGACAAAAATAAAAGGATCAAACAGAAAGTAATAGGGGGTTTATCGGAGTAGAATTGTGGAAGGCGCGAGGCGTTGGGTGGACACAAATGGAAAATGGACTACCGAAGTGATAATTTATTTTTAAGCCTTCGTCTCAGCCTTAAGTTCTGTGGCCGAAAGGTTGAATTATTCTTTTTTGCCAAAGTACTGCAGTGCAAAAGCTAGACCCAACATCAACAATGGCACCACAAATTGCAAGATTTTAATAGCAAACCCTGAGGATTGGTTTTGTTGGGGAGCTGGATTGTGATTCTTTTTCACCTGAACAGCCGGTATGTCAATATCACCAATACAATATTTTTTCATCGTCTCCTTTGCAGAATCACTATGGCCCACAAATTCGAACTCCTCTGTGGCATCCCTCTCTGCACAACTTACATGCGTACTTCAGTCTTTTTGGTTTTTTGGTTGCGAAGGCCTTAATATTAACATCATCATCTTTAATAAGCAAAGGATATTATTACTGACCTTACATAAAAGAGAGAAATGAGGTGCTAACATGAAAAGATTACTTACCTGTGGCTGATACCAAAACATCATCACCTCCTGGATGATCGTCCAGAAAAGGGGTAACATCGTATACCTTAAAGAGAAGTAAAACACATACCAGTCACTAATATAATCACTTTTAACAGGAAAGCCAACATATCAAAAAGAATATCTTTTCCTGTTCCAAGTGGAAAACAGTGGTTGAAGCCTAAACGTGCTCCTCTCCACCCACAAAACACAAACACAGGACTAGTATCTGCATGCCACATGAATCTCATTGCCTGAGCATTTCTCTTAATTTGCAATCCATTTATTTATGCTAAAAGGATTTACAGAAAGCACAAAATATCGACCGAAGTACTACCTAATCCACCCAATCTGAACCTTGAACCGACTAAATTCCTTTCAGTTCAAGAGATCTCCTTCTAGAGGTTAGGTCAAACATATCCACGCAATTAATAGGCCAACGCATTATGGTAAGTAGCAGAGATCTCCTATGATCAATCTTAGGGCCATTGCAGCTTCTCGTAATCTGCTGAATTTATGTTTGCAAATGAAAGAAATATTGCTGAATGCGATTGTTACTTTCCAGATATTTCTACTTTATTTTATTTTCTTGAAGATCTGAGCCTAAAAGAAGGGAATATACAGTCGAAGAAGCAGCTGTTGGGGAAGTTTCAGCTTATTAGAATTACAGTAAACAAAATATGTCAAAAGGTCTCAGAATTTCTATTAAAACTTAAAACTTATGTCTAGCACCCACATTGCTGATACATCCATAGTTGACTTTATTTTTCGCAGGCAGATAATTTTTGCTCATCCATTGTTGTTTTCCAGATGCTGCTATGAAATCAACATCAGCAGAATATCCCCCGATCAACACCATAAGCTTTTAAGTACTTTGTTTTCCTCAAACCTTGTAGTCAATTCAAGTTACAAGACTTGGGGCCAAAAGCAGACAAGCTCTTCATCTGAGCTTTCATAATATTTTGGTAACTAGAATTTGATATCTTATTGATAGTGTATCATTCTAAGTGATATTGTATTCTTTCACATGCCATTTGAATTCCATTGAAATAAGAACCGATCAAATTTCCATAAGGTTTACATACATAATTCATAAGTTTACTGTTTTCTACAATTTTTTCATCTCTAAAATGGATCTTCAAACCTGGCTTGCCCTTTTTACTGGTCAACCCATCGATTACGTCAACGTTAGGTCTGAATTGTTGTCCTGTTATTTTCTCTTGTCAAACACTAGAAAAAGGTTTCATCTGGGTCCAAGTGCATTGCGCAGTTCAAAATTCAAGATCTATCATACATTTTCATGAAGGTTAGATAAAGAAGCTAGGGTTAGAGACATCATGAATTCCATATGACTGAAGTTCATTTTTATACCTCGATAACTTAATCCTGACATATATTCATTAATAAGCACGTTAGAAACACATTTGAACCAAACGGATCTCAGATCATTCTCAAAGCAGGCTGGAAGCGTAAAATGTCACAGCAAAATACTTGTTTCATGGCTCGTCTTTAACAAGTGTCATTTTCTATTCAAACGTTTCAACCAAATAAGCACACAACTTGCAGGACTTCTCATGGTGCTTACACCACATTGTTCTGTCACCGCCACAGAGACTTAATCCGAGTATTTTTATTGCACAAAAAGAAGAAAAAGAGAAAAAGTAAGAAACATTGAGGTAAAGGAACTTGTAACTTTAACAGCTTCCTAGAAACCAGTCATAAAACTCTCTCTAGAAACCATATAATCATGTATGCTAAGAGGGTCGAGTGGGAAGCACACTGAGAAATTGGTGTTTCATATCAACAAAGAATAAGGACCATGGCAATATTGATCAGTGAACAACAGTGTACAGTGCAATATTCTATATTCTAGTTTGTCAGTAAGTGTACGCATGAGTTTCCTAATTCTTTCATTTCTTCTGCTAGTGACAGCGTTTTGACTGATATTGGGTCCCGTAGCTTTTCTTTCAAATTTTCCATGAAAGGAATCCTGTACCATTATGTATGATACTTCTTTCAGTCATCCAGCCACTATGGTTTATATTATTATCTACCTCTGTTGCGATTATACATGTAATAGTCGCTACAATCACTGGATTGTTTATTACAAGCTGGTATCATATTGATCAATTTCCACGATGATGTTTTCTTTGATGATTGGCACATTCGAGTAGAAGAGACAACTTGCCAAAGAGTGTGCATATCACCATTCTCTAAGGGAATTGAAGCAGGATTAACCAGTAGGCTGAACAATGTAAGTGATGCTATATTTAGATAAATGATGAACATTATCGCTGGACAGGGTAATCACAAAAAACATGTACTAGGGGTTTCCTTAAAATGCAATAAATCCCAAGTGCTCTTGATGGAAATGGCAAACATTGAGAAAATTAAAGTAAAAGCAATTACAGAAAAGTGGATAGGACAGTAACAGAATAAATGTTAAGTTCAACAGTCTTCCACCCATAATCATCTCCAACTATGAGTTTGCCAAGAAAGCGTGGGACATTCTCAAAGGTTAGACACACAGTTTGAGAATCTCTGAATACAGGATAACACATACTTGATAACTTTTGAGCAGAAATGAGTGATCTTATCAGCTAGGAGGGCGACAGCCAGCCAATGAGTTTTTACATAGATAGAAAATCTCAGAAATTCAAAATTGTTAGGGAAGTCTACCCCAATATATTTCATGTATGAATTCCATCAAAGAGAAGATTTAAATATTCACAAGATGGAAGAGTTACTTCGGTAGTTGTAAATGTCTGAGTAAAATACCTAACTGACATTATAGCACTGCTTCCAAAGGTACAAGAGAGGACGTGGAAGAATCAAAAAGAATGACCTCAATACTTGGCAGTTATTTCCTTCGAGATTATTTCCAGATCTAAACTAAGAAAATTTGGGATAGAAAGTGATTTCTTAAGTTTCAAGCCAAAAGTCAACATCTAGTGCTGCTTCTTCCATCGCCTACATTGTGGTTTCCCTTCTCATCCTCCATCAGTATCATGAATTGCTAATGAAATGTTTTGCATATTGTAGTCGTAACATACTAAAAGTATTAAAAATTCTGTTACAAAGATTTCTATACAAAGCACACTCTTTCAACTGTTTACACATAGAAAGATTTAGGCGTCATTACATTTTGACACACTTTTGAGTGCATAATACAATAGAGTATGATGTTCAGCTTATTCACATCAACTGCCACTTATAGGGCCTCGATTTTCATGTTTTAGTGTTTGCAAAATATGCTTTTAAGAAAATATCATGGCTAATTAGTATTTCAACCAAATGGTTACTATTTTCACTTCTATATATAAGGTTGTGTTACATTAGTTTTCCCAAGATAAGTTGTATGAACTAATTGTGGGGCTAGTATAAAACTACTACTGAGTGTTATCGATAGAAAAAGTTAGCCACTTATAGAGAATGGATATTACCGTAGTCCTTAGAAGAATTTTATGCCACATATACACAGATACACTGATACTCATATAATCACCAGTTATGGATAGTTTCCACTAGGTTACATCAATTTGTAGGTGAGAAACAAACCAATCCAACTTATACAATTGAGTGTGCAATGGTACATTCTCAATCACTTACCCGGACTTCAATTAAAGCTAGAAAACATTTGGTTCACATGTACCTATAAGGACATGAGGATGAGCATCCACCATGAATTAATTTTAAGGATTTGGCTATTACCTAGTACTCAGCTGTGCTCTCACAATGCTATGTCCTAATCTTATTTTAACCAAGTGACTATGTTTAACTTTATCCTTGAAAGTATTCATGTTGCTTTTTGACAAAATCCTCTGTTCTAAGCTCTCTTTTTTTTTTTTTCCTTCACATTTTTCTAAGGGTAGGTTCTTAGCGTAATGGAGCACAATAATTAAATTGTATTGGCTTTCACATGCTATTTGTAATTGACACATTCTGTTGTCATGCTTTAATTCCCTGTAAATTTATATACCTCAAGTTCCATATATTTTTGAGTCCCTATATTTTAGTTCTTGTTACTCATTATTAATGTCTCGCCACTTCTATGCAATTAGTAGACACTTTTATTGTATCCATACAACGGGAGACAAATTAGGGTATTATTATCATATATTGGTGAGAGATAGCGAGGAGTATCACAGAATTGTCCTTGTCTATCTCCTAATTTTCTAGACACTCTTCTTTATCAAATTGGGACAAATATATGGATGGGCAATAACTGCAATAATTAGTGAACTGATTCTGTTATTAATATCTCTAATCATTTTCAAGTTTGTTCAAGAGTTGTGATAGAATATGTTGTATATCATGGTTTGCTTGAGTGTTGCAGTTGACTGGTTCTACTACATGAATAAGAAGCCAAGAAGGTGTTAGTTAGTCAAGGTTCTCTTATAATGATCTTTTGACATACAGATTTAAATAATATTGTGGCTTTGTAAGTGTTTCAGCTTGGAATTTTCTACAGAAGAAGATCGTTAGGTTCATAGATTATATAATGATGGCATGAACTTTAACTGAGCTACCCCCTTTGAAATTCAAGATCTCTCACACATATTGAGTAATAGAACATCATGAACCCAAAATGGATTTCATATATTAAGGATAGCAAATGAACTTAGAAATCTAGGATTTTCATCAGGTTATATTTTGACTAAACAGAACCTACAATTAAGTCTTTCGTGATTTACATCCCAATTGCATAAGTTTTCGTTTAAAACCAATACATAAATTGTTTGGCAACACTTCTAGAAAGTGTTTTTAGTTCCCAAGATGTAAAAATCTTTGATTGGTTTTTGACAACACAAAAGCTTCTGCAAAAACAATTTCTTTTTTCACTTCTTTTCCACTTTCCATGCAAAACAAAAGGTGGATGTTGGCTTTCATGAAGTGAAGGTGAAGTTTGAAACTCTTCATAAGAAACAAGGGAAGAGGGCCGGACTAAAGAGTAATAGAAGGTCGGAGACCACATGCATCTTTCAGTAAAGTCAGTGCATGAATTTTAAGTCTTCTTAAGGAGCTTATTGATCATTCTTTTCTCACGATGTCAGAGAATTCATCTGAGTGCTTTTGAGGCTAGGAGAGAAGATTACGAAAAAGAGAAAAAAATTGAGAGAGAAGGAAATCTCCCTGGAAGAAGTCTAGATACTTATATAGAAATCAAATAATTCAGTGAACTCCTTTTAGCTAGGATGTGTAGAGTTTGGATCAAACTCAAAGATGTTGAGTAAACAGCTGGGAAACCATGTTGACAAATTGATGTTAGGCATTGATGAATGAAGAACAAAGATCCTTTATGTATTAATTGGATAAAGTTGGTCTGTTAGCCTGCACACGAGTCTTGTCTATCTCAATTTTTTCCTTTTGACAGTAATACAGATTTGAGTTGGACTACATCTCAATGTTTTTCTTATTTGAGTTTTCCACATAAAAAAATGTCTCAAACAATTGTTCATTGTCTCTCATGATAAGATACATAATGTATTCATTTGCTAGTATTGTATCATATGAGCAATCATTATTAAGGACCTCTGGTTATGTTTCAAACATAAATAACCAATCTAATCAATTTTCATCATAAGTCTTTCCACATAGAAGTCTTTGGAAACGTCTCAGGGAGATTTAGAAATAAGGAAACAGAATAAAAAAGTTAGCAATAACCTGATAGCAACAGATTAAAGTCATCAACTAAGAACTGAAGTCTTTGAAACGTTTTTCAAATGATGATGGAGGAGACAGCAACACACACTCAACTCAAATCAACAGAACTCTAACCAAATTTATCAATTTAGTCATTCAAGTCTTACTAGCAGGAACTACATTAACTAAGAAGTTACCAGAGGCACCTATAACCACATTCAATGCAACCTGCTAAATTTCCACAGTGACATGTATTATTATATTTGATGAATATGTGGAGAATGGAATAAGAAAGTATAAACCTATTAAAAAGTAGGCAGTATAAGCTACAATAACTTAGGTTCCACTGATCACAATAAATGCTGTTGTTTATCCATGAGTTGTATGAGCAACACAGCATCTTGTATGCCGATGTCTATTATTTAGTCACACATAGTCTAAAACAAACTCCTTTCAAATGTTACTTAGAAAATAAGCTCCAACGCAATGCTAAAGGAAACCCACAGACAATTATGAAACCCGTCTAATTACAAAAGCAACTCCGTGTTTAGAATTACCTCATATCCGTTACTCACATCGGGTAACTTCAGAAAGATTTCAATCAAATTAATTTGCAAATCCTCGTGTTCGTGTAAGGTGGGGGAACGGAAATTACTTCCGAGTGGATTCACTAATAAAAGGCAGAAAGATTACCTTCCCGGCGATTATAATCCAGCAGTCATTCTTATTGTTGTGCTTCACCACCTCCTCGAAGGTATAAACTTTGGCGTCGGAAGCCATCCCAGCCTTCACTACACAGTTGGATACCCCTAGAAATTAAAGGATTATACATAAACTGAGGGAAAAGGGAAGGAAAGAAAGGAAGACAAAGAAGAAATAGAAATCTCCGAGTTGGATTGGAAAAGATAAATGATGCAAAAATTAGTAAAGATCGCAGAAAATTCTTCTTACAAGCTTTGAGAGAAGCTGGCCGACTCTAAATGATTATTTCCTCAGATGATCGCTCTGAATCCAACGACGTCCGAGTAGCATCAAAGCGACTCTGTACATGGTTTTGACCATTTAAGTTGACTTTCGACTCTGGGGCCCTCAGAAGTTAGACCCACTACCAGCACTACCTTGGGAGTGGGCCGGTGCGGCACACCTTGTTCGCGGGATACTGCAGTTGGAAATGCAACCAGTCGAATGGACCCGACCCGAGTTTCACGGACCAACTAACTTTCTCTCTCTCAGCGAAATCAATATCATACTTAGACGAGAAAAATATGCAATTCCATGGAAGAGAATAAAGTACTTTTTTCTTCGAAGGCCTCGGCTTGAAGGGCTTTAGATGGGTGGGAGTTCCAATGACGATATTAAGAAAGGGGGATAATTACCAAGAAAACGACAGGAAGATGAGATAGAGAAATTAAAAGAAAATAATTCTCTAATCACTATTAGCTAAGAAGAACATCGAGAAAATATGTGAAAAGACGTGAAAAGTTTTGCTTGTATTTCTAAGTTGTCGAACTTAGAAAAGGTTGTGACTAATTTGTGAGATATGCGTTTACGACGTGTAAGTGAAAGAGGATTAGCAAAATTCTGCAGGAAAGGTTTGTTGCCCGTACAGAAATTAACAAAATTAGATTTTTGTGAACATTGTGTAGATGGAAAGCAAACAAAAACAAAATTCAGCAATGCTATTCACCAAACCAATGGTACTTTGCATTATGTACACTCAGAGCTTTGGGGGCCGTCAAGAGTTTTATCCATAAGTGAAGCAAGCTAAGCAAGGTATGCTTTTCATAGATCACTCTCTAGGAAAGTATGGGTGTTTTTCTTAAAACACAAAGACGAAAGCATTGTATAAATTTAGCATTGGAAGGCACTGGTGGAAAACACAAACTAGAAAAGCAGTAAAACGGTGGAGATATGACAATGGTACACAATATTATAATCAAGAATTTGAATCATTTTGTAGAGATGAGAAAATTGTAAGACATAAAACAACTCCTCATACACCACAACAAAATGAAATAGATGAAAGGATGAACCAAACACTCTTAGAAAGAGCAAGGTTTATGCTCTCAAATGCTGGTCCTTCTAGTAAATTTTGGGCTAAAGCTAGAGTACAACATGTTATCTAATAAACAGGTTTTATTGAACGGTTTTTAGAATGCAAACCTCCAAAACAAGTCTGGTCTAGATCTCTCGTAGATTATTCTAATTTGAAAGTTTTTGGATGTCCTACATATGTGCATGTAAAGGATGGAAAACTAGAGCCATAGGCTAAGAGCTGCATTTTCTAGGTTATGCAATTGGAGTAAAAGGATATTGACTTGGTAATTTAATGAGAAAATTTCAAAGTTTCAAATTAGCCATAATGTAATCTTTGATGAATCAATAATGCTATAAGAGAAGGTGGAGCTTAACTAGAAAAAGAATAAAAAAGCTAAAGAAAAGGTGAGTTGAAGATTGTAACTCAAAGAAAACTTGAGCAATTTAGTTTCTAATCAAATATAAGAAAGCAATATTGAATCAAAAGAAACTAAAATTCCATCTCAAAAATTGTAAAGATGCAAATTAGCAAGAGATTGAGAGACAAGGGAAATAAAATGTTATGTGCTTGGGTTATAGAATACATACTACTTTAGCTACTAGAAAGTCATCCAAAGTTTTCATGTTCTTGCCCTTTTGTGGATGACCTATGGTCACTACACAAAATCAAAACAAGGAAATTTAAAAAAAATATTTCCATTGAATCACAAGGAAAATACAAAACTAGAAAGCAAGATATAATTTTTTTTTTTTTTTTGCCTTCTTTCTTCCCCTTACATGGAAACTAAATAAAAAAATAGAAATTTTATTCATTTTGGAAATTAATTGAAAATAAAACTATTTTCGGATACCAACTAATCAAATAAATCCTCACCAAGAATTGTGGAGGCTAACTTGGAGAATACCTCTTGCTCGATGTCATTGTTTGAATTTGAATCATTGCTATAGTGACACAAATTTCTTGTATTAATGAAGATCATCAAGCTAAAAGAATCCTTCCAATCAATCATAATCTCACGTACCAATAACATGCCCATCATAAGAAATATTCTTGCCTCACCAACTTGCTTGATTGTCTATGTGGCTCCTGCATTCAATATCATGCCACCCTTGTTTGATAAGCTCTTGGTCACAAGGTCCATTTCGGTAAATTTTTCATGTTTCCAATCTTCATTGTCCCATAACCCTTCAATCACAAACAATCATTTGCATTGATTGTTGGAAGTGAATTTTTCATTGCAGTGAAAAATAAAGGCCTTATGCCTTCCTATCTGTCAATTCTACTAAGGTCATATGCCTAACTAATGGTCCTAGTCTTGCTTTCAAACTTTATAAGGATTTTGACTTTCAAACAACTAATCTAGGCTCGTTGATGTCGTGCCTTGGTCTGTATAGGCAAGCTAACTCCATTGCAATGGATAGTGTTTTTGGCCTACATACTTGCACAATTTGTTATTTTGGTGTCTAACTTGTTTGCCTTCAATACCAATTTAAAGAACTTAGCATAATAGTCATTAAATGAACTGCTCTACGTTTGTTTGATTAGTTCTCCAAAGTGGTTTTGATACTCCATGAGCTCGAAATGCTCATTGATCTCTTGAGTGAACATTTCTCATAAAAGATCTTGATTTCCATGCTCTTCTTTCTATACTCGACACTAGAGTAGTGTATTACCCTCAAGGTTCCACATAGCCAACTTCACCTTGTCCTCCTCTCGTATCTCATGGAATTCAAAATGTTGCTTCTCTTTGCAAATCTAATTAGATGAGTCTTTGTTACCATTGTACTGGGAAAAATCAAATTGCATTCCTCTAGATCAATTTTTGGCATTTGAATTATATCTTCCCCAGTGCCCTCCATTGCCTATGGGTTGTCATGATGATTCTCCCTCCTATTCTAGGTTGATGTTAGAACAAGAATTTTCCATCAATTGTTGTTGCTTTTCCATAATCTCAATGAAGTGTCTATTGTCCTTCATAGCCTTCCAAGCTATATTGGCTTTGATCCTTTCAAATGGTGGATTCTCATGGATAGTTCGACTATTGGAAAAATAGCATATTTCATGAAAATATATTTTGATGTGACAAAATGTTTTCTTTTTCTGCTTATGTATTTCATGTTTTTGATATGCTAAATAAAAATAAGAAATAAGAAATAAAAAGTGTGCAAATTATAATATCAATTACTAATTTTATAAAATTATTGGTTTCCTACATATGTATACATATTATGATCCTACCTAGTTTACAAAAAGAAAAACTTGAGTAATGAGAAAACATTCTTATTATTGTTTGCATGTTTTTTTAATATAAGAAAACTAATATGAAAAGTATTTTGCAAGAAAAATGGGTTAGTAAAAGTCAAAAGAAACTTTTTTATTTTACGCACGCACCTAAAAAAGGGGAGAGGACTCAAAACTTTTTCCTTTATTTAAAAGGAGAGGTGCAGCATGAGGACTTCCAAAGAGGACTACTCTCGTCTAAACACACTTAACTATAGAGTTATGATGCCGTACATTAGTATTGGTACCCTTTAAAAGAGACTTCTCCTAGCCCAAGGATCCGGAGTTCTCCAGCTCTCATAGCTTTTCTGCAAGCCAGTTTAGTGTCCTAAGTCCATGGCCTATGCGTGCAACCTAGATTGCACAAAGCCCAGATCCACAAGCTTTACACGGCCCAATGCGACCTAGAAGCCCGGCTTATGACCCAGATTTGTTTCGCATGTGCACGACCCGGCCTCTCTACCAGTGCGACCCATCGCACTATCCAGAAGCCTATGTGCGCGACCTGACAACCTGTGCAAACCCAGCTTCTCCACGAAGTGACGCAAGCGACCCAGAAACTTTCGTGACCTGCATGACTGTGCCCGCGACTCGCCGCTGAAATTTGCCTCCGATGAGACCTCTGAGGAAGACAAAAGCTATAGCATTTTGAAGATATCAAAGGAGGGAAGGAACCTGAACAAAGATTTGTGATTCAACAAGCCTAAAAAGATCAATGGAGCAACCCAAAGTGTTCCTCAAGACCTGCGACCTGTTTGAATGATTAATTAAGATCCAACTCAGGAATGAAGAAATTTGAGCAAGATTTTGACAAAGACCCACACTCCATTCCATAACCCGAGAAGTGACCTGCAACCCATTTGACGGAAACAAAAATCACTTACTGAAGCGCCACCGTTTTGATTAGAGATTTGAACTAAAACCAAGCAAAAAGGAAGTCGTGCCAGAATCTACTTGTCTACTCTTCAAAGTCTTTGATAGGTATCACGGATTGAAGGATTTACTTTTTTCATGGTCTCGATTTTGCAAGTAGTAGAGTAGTAAATTAAGAATGTCCTTTAGCAAAACGTTGAGAGTTCAAAACTGATCAACTCTCTTGCAAATATCCGGGTTTGATCTCTCTGATTTAGAAATAGTATTATTGTTGCGACATATGTTGAGATTGTTTAATCTTATGAAGACTATTATTGTGACACATGCATTTATCTTTCTATTATATCAAATGTATTACTCACGGGATAGGTTGATTGTGAGTGCATGTTGAGCTGAGCTAATATTGATTATTTGACTACATTGATTTGAATCGTGCAAGCTATAAATAGTAAATCCTTATATTGAGTTTGGATTGGTAACATTTAATAAAACCCTCACTTTGATGATTTGACGGTTTTCTTATTAGCATGGTTATTGAGCTTTTAACTTATCATTTGTGTTAAGTTAGTTGATGGTTTGGCCTCTAAATTTATGTTCTAAGTTTATTTGATTATTATTGTGAACATTTATTGATTAATTGTGCAGTAAAATATCATTGATTAATCTTTCTAGCTGCCAAGATTATATGAAGAGCTTATATAGGGGAAAACTTGTATCATTTATAGATTGCTCAAGATTAATCAAAAGGGTTAGAGATTGTTAGGGATTTAAGTGGCTTTGATATCACTTGTTATAGATTCAAATGACTTCGATACTACTTTTTGTATAAATTCACTAAAGTGCACCATTCACATAGAAATCGAATATACAATTATAAGAATGTATACATTTAAACACAACAAATTTTAGAGGTTTGGACTAACATAATATCTTACTTCTCCTTTAATCTTTTCTCATTAGATTTTTTTTCCCTTTCTCTATCATTAAATAGGCATTTCATGGATTCCGTCATCATCTAGAATCCATGAAAGTAGTTTTCTCCAACAACTAACTAGCTTTCAAGGGGGCTTTCTCACAGAAACATTTTGACCAATAGCTTTCCTGTACTTTTTCTATTTATAGAGAAACATTAGTTTATACAATTACATGGTTACCTTGATTGTAATATGATATTACAATCAAATTTTTTAAACTAATTGTTTAACCAATCCCAATATAAATAGCCTTTAGGTAAATCAAACCATCTGCTAAAATTTTGTATGTTGCTTCTCTTTCTCTCTACTTCTTCGTTTTACTTGCTTCTTTTTATACTCTTTATTTATTATGTGCACTTCCAAATCAGCAAAAGAAAAGAAACATAACAATAACACAAGTGTTGAAAAATAAAGAAAAAGAGAAGAAAAAGTATCAAATTCTTAACCTAATTTAACCTCCCTTTTCTTAGGTTGCCTCCTATTATTACAAATACACCCACTTTTGTACGGTAAGGATGGCATTGCTTTAAGTTAAATTCTTATATCATATCAAAAAACTCATTCCTATCTAAAAGCTTATTCAAGAGTAAGGGGTTATTTTTTGCGTCATGAAATTTTTAACATCCACACCTCGAATGAAGGAAAGAACATTGTTTTTTGTTTGCTTATGAGTTTTTTAATAAAATCATTCCATAAGAAAGTCACAAAAACTTTAATCTTTTGATAATCTCTCTTATAATATGAAGGTTAAACTTGGATGCATTTGCAATTTAACTTCGAATTTTTTGTCCATTATTATGTGTTGTCCTTTACTTTATAGTAGATTATTGTCACGATCCTTTTCGTTTTTGGATATGAACTTTTCAAATAAAATCGTATGAATCTTTGTATGTCATAAGATTGGTGTATTTTTTTTTTGGTGAGTTTTACGTTCTTTTTTCATCCAAACAATGAATTTTTCATGACAACAACGATAGCCACTGGATTTGAAAGAATCCATTCATTTTGGACAAAAAATTAGCGGCCTGCCACTGGTCTCCTTCCCTGGTATCTAGTTAGAGCCCGACAATGTTAAGCATGATATTTGTAGCTACCATGTAGTAGACCTAAGCAATCATTTTCTGCTTCAACCAAAAATTCAGTTTCTAATAAAAGAATTTCAAATGATTGTCGTAACTTCTTTGAATGCTTTGTTTCTTCTAAAGGGGCACTTATTAGTTAAGTGAGTCATAACCAAATCAATTATGCGGCAAACTCGCTTCATCCACTAAAGCCAAACCATAAAAATAAGTTCATAAGAGACGGAATACATGTCCGATAGTTCATCTACAAGAAAACATAATCCACATGGTTCTTGAAAAATTATTCTACATAGAAATTACAAAATACGTCTCTACGAGAGCTGGCCATTACTTTGAGATCACTGTAGCACCTGCAACAACAAGAGAAGAGAAATATCAACGAATTTGGAGTCCAAATAGTAAAAAGTTATTTCATTTACTGAAATGCATCACTGGACAAATACATAAAGGAAGCATGGCAGACATAGCAGGCTCCTCAACAGCTAGTTATCGTGGGCCGTAATTAACCTCAATTTAATTACAGTGACCATTCTTTTATCATGACCATATGACAAGAACTGGTACGACAGGGATACAATTCACACCTTTCTGTTTGGAATTATCCTTCGGGGTATTGTGCATAGTGCAATTTCCCACTGTAGAAGCGGACCCGTTACCGGTAGACGATTACACCACAGGGAAAATGACAATAAGGATGGCTTCTTTTTTTTGTATCCACTCTTGACCATCTCTTGCATTTAGAGTACGTACAAGTAGAATGGGTTAATAAACTTCAATAGTACAAGGAGAAGGCGAGAGTTTTGGGGACAAAAGGCCAAAGAAGTTGGTAAGTTACCAAGGAATTCCATTCTTTTAGTTTTTGGGCTCAAAATACGTGCGTCAAAACTATTTGTATAATTGACACATTTTTTCACACATTCAGATGTAGACATTTTGGTCAATCTGGCTGTGCACAACCAATTTGTATTAGTCCTACATACATCAGAAGATTGCAATTTCAGGGAAAAGAATCTTTCCACCCCCACCCCCTGTTTTGTACTTGCGACTTAAAGATCGAAGGCCCGTCAATTTTATATTTTTGCTGGAAAAGTAAAGTGATGGGGCCATGGTAGGACGTAATCTGCATCAGTAGTCCCATCTACTGCTTTTAAAGCTATTGAAAAGATTACGCTCTGGGAATCCATAAGAAGTCTAGCGCTTGAACTATGAGGTGCCGATAAAACTATTTGTAACATTTTAACTATTTGACCTCAAGCAACTTTACTTTTTGAACTGAAGAAAATATGAATGACATTGGGGAACTGGAGAATACCTTGAGTTGGAAGTAGAGTAATGGAGTCAGAGGCCTCTTGTTCGCCATTGACGATAAGTTCTATTGTACCAGGCTTCTGGTCATCTGACTTATGCATCTGGATATCAATCTCTGGATGGATTTTCCTTTTCAACATCCTCTTCATCACCTATGGCATTACAACTTCGTTAACAATTACTCAAATATATTAGCAATTCAACACGCTACTACCTTATGTGTACCTCACTAAAACAAACAAGTACGAATTATTCAATGTTGTACGTCCTTATGCCTGAGACAAGTAATGTGAGTAACGTTAACCGTATGCGAAAAAAAGTGAAAAAAGAAAAGAAAAATGAAAAAGTAAGACTCCAGTGATGACACTGTTGATCAGGATGACTATCATGAAACACAAGGTAAAGGCGAAGATTTTGGTCGTGGGAGAGGGAAAAGTATGTGTGAAGTCAAGATTAACATCGGACGGAGAAAAAAAAAATTACTCACTCGTTGCAGATTTTTGATTGGACGTGAATCTTGTTTAAGGCGGGGAATAAACTTCTTGGCAAATGATAGGCCATTCTTGGTTCGAAGAGTTGGCGTTTTACACGAATCCGGGGAGATTTTCTCCGGATCAAGTTTTCCTTTCACTTCTGCATCAGCCAAGAAAAGGTCAGCCAGAGTTATTCTTTCTCCTTTCTTTTTCTTTCCCTCGCCTTCCTTGTCCGATTGAACACTGAGTTCCGGAGATCCCACAAACGAAGTTAGAGAAACACCATCAACAGTCACTATCACCTCAGGTGTGGGAATAATGTCGTGATCAGGATTTGATTCAAAATCTTCAAAATTGTGACCATATGTTGTAAACATCAATGGGTTGAGTTCTTCATGTTCGACATTGTTATTGTCGTCATCACCACTGTCACCCAAGTCTTGTTCCATTCCAGCCTCAACATCCTCTTCCTCACTTTGCAAAATCAGATATTCCTTTTGTTGGTTGAAGGGGTTTAGAGGATCAAACCCGAGCGTTCCAATTGTGAGGATTCCATCTCTCCAACCATCGAGCACATCAACAAGGGCAACTTGTTTGAGTAACGCCTGCTTGTCAATGCCACTTGCACTCAATTCAGCTCTTTTCACATTTTCAGCTGACCCATCTATAAAAATATGCAGGAAAGAATTGTAGAAAGATCATACAAGCTTAGTGTCGAAGGGACAAATTCTACAAAATAACTGTTGAGACAGAATTCTTATAAAACTTTAGAAATGTTTAAGATTAAGGCATGGATTTTTTTGTAAAAGAAGGAAAATTCTAACTAGTAAAAATTCAAAAAGAACAAAAGTACGAAAACCAAACCCTTCAGGACGGTCTGATGAAACCTCTTGTGTACCCAATTGAAGATCTGTCGCAAGCAAATAAAATAAAAAAACTGAAGTTGATTCATGAGAACAAGTGAGACATAAATTTACTCTAGCAGAGAAAATGTTCGCCTCTATTACCTTCATTTTTTCTCTCGATAGTCGTTTAGTGAGTTGTGAAGCAACGGAATGTCATAAATGAGTGAGGGAAAAGATTATTGGAGGGAACCAGAAGGACGAGGCCAGCTAGATAGGAGAATCGTATGAAGAAACGTGTCCCCTAAAAGTGGGGCCTAAGATTGAGCCATGCTTGTATTGCGCATGGCATGTTTGACGAGTCACAATGTTGGGTCTCTGTGGAATGATCGATGTGCCGAAATTCTCGAAAATGATATGCTCAGCCTCTGCTGCATGCTCTATTAGGTGCCCCAGCCAGTGGAACTCGAGTGTTGCATATGAAACTAATCCGTTTATTTTGCTTTTTCTTGACTTTTCAACCTCGGTTTCCCAGACAGACCTTGTCTGTCATGTTTATCTCTACGTTTTTTCCGTAGCTTTTTTGTCATGCTACTGCTTTCTGCTCGTGGATTATCAATAAGATAGTCGTAGCAACTGAAGACGATGAAGCTAAGCTAACTGATAACTATTACAACATAACTAAATGAAAAGCAAGGACCCAACTCTGTCCTCTATTATCGGATCGAGTAAAGTGCGAAGAAAGAAAAGAGCATCAAGTATGTCTTCTGCTGAGTCTGGCGTTTAGTGTCGTTATAAAAGATAGAGAGGTATTAGACAACATAGCACTACATTGGAGATCAGAGTACTTTTGTGTGCTGCTTAGGCAATTCCAGTCCTCAATGAGTGAGGAAAAGTGAAGTTGGATGTTTTTCATATGATATTAAAGCCAATTCTTCTTATGCGTGACTTAACCCAATCTCAAAAATTGGCTATTCATTAACCCTTGCCGATAAGAAAAAATATCATAGGAACATTTATTCTTTAATTGCACATTTACAAATTACATTTGGAGGGCTCTAAAAAGTATAAATGTATTATCTCAAAAAATTAAATAATAGAAAGCAGAAGTACGTTGGATAATCAAAGCTATTAAATGTTAAAGTTTTGCATTATTCTTACTTAGTGCATTATTCAAAGTTACTTTATATCACATTTGAAGGGAAATGAATAGAAGAATATTCAATAGTAAAAGTCTAGTTAGGTTGATCATTATTGCTAAAATAAAAAATGACGTGAGAAGCAAGTTTCATTAATTATGAGAGTGAAGCTTATAACTTGTAATAAGTTTTTTATAAGAGTTTTAGAATTTGTCAAATGTAGTTTTTGAGCTTAAATGAAAATGTTGTAATTGAATAATTATATTTTTTTGATGATATATAATACTTGACCTTTCACCAAAAAAAAAAAACAAAAAAAATAAAAATTGGCTACTCATTAACTAGTAAAAAGATTGAGCTTGAATTACTAAGAAATGTTGAACAAAAGAGTTTCAAATTGAAGAAGAAAGCTTTTATAATGTGTTGCTTAGATAACTTCTCTTCTGAATGGGGCATTTTGAGAAAACATAGACATGCTATTGACAAAAAGAACCATGACTAGCATAATAGGGCTCCCTTGTCTTAGAATCTTACCCTAAAAGAATTACCACGGAATAGGAGCTATTGAAGTGCAACTCCCATATTTTAAAACCTAAAATTTAAGGGGTTTTAAAATTTGCCCAAAAGTTGAGTTCAACCCAAATAAAGAGCACGACGTGTAAAAATTCCCAAGAAATGGAGCCGATAGCTTATAGGACTTTAGGATAGGACTAGTGGCACTGATGCAGAAAGCCGCTGCTTTTTTCTCGTTTTGAGGCCAGTTCATACCAAACTCTAGGAAAAGGTCCTTCAACATGGAGAGTGGAGCGCCACACGTAACTAAAGAAATTCCATTTATGGAATGACGTCCTATGTGAAGGTAGGGATGCCATTTCTCATCGCTACCCGTGCAGCTCTCACAGATAACCATGATGATCAGCTTGCAAAGTTAAAAATCTTTTGCATAACCAGGATGGAAGTTCCTTGGCGTTGGTTTATATCCTCAAGTAACTTACTTTGATGATTCCTCCAGCTTTTCACTGGTAGCACCTTTAATTGCACTTATTCCCTGTTGCCAATCAATGTTGCGCTGCTAAGCGATTTCATGTTTCAAAACCCCCAACGCCGATTACAGTGGTACCTCCTTGCGTCCATTGCAAGCAGACTTAGCATCACGATTATCGCCGTATACTTTTAGCTACTCAAGAAGCACGGTTGAGATGAAGTGATAATGGAGTACGGGAGGACGTCTAGTCTATTTTTTTTTCTCGTTTTGACACATGGAGATAGCTGGATGGCTCCAATAAGAGTACAGAAAAGAGACCATATAGAGAATGTTACTTGAAAACCACGCTTAGCTGGAATGTCCGAAAGGAGGTTAGCGAAAGGAAACGTAGCCACAGAAGAATTGGCTAAAGTCCTCTTGATGGTACAGCTTTTTAAACCCTAGTAGGTTGTCTGGTAGCAGCAAAAGCTAAAAGCATAGGACCGATTAGAATGGTGAGTATGGACTGTAGGCTTTCTGGGTCTTTTGCTGCTACCCAAAAGCTAAAGAAATGCTTCGGATTCTTCTTTAAGCCAATTCACCTAACCTTTTTGATTGGTGTGGGTCATCACTGCTTCTTTCATATCATTAAAAGAAAAAACCCCCAAAATTCGTGAAAGAAGAATGAAATAGGTTAGGCTATTACATCCGGAAATAGATTCGACTAACAGGTTATGATAAGGTATAACGGCCGTTCTATCTTTAGCCCTTAAAACATAAGATTTTGTTGCACGTGAATGCTAGAACAAAAAACACCGTCCACATTGCATTCCTATTGTTCTAGCCATCGTATAGACGCCCAACGTTCATTTGAAGCTTACTAATTGTTGTTCGGTGTCAAACTCAAAGCTTTGAAACTTTTTATAATTGGTTAACACTGAACATATGAGTAAATAATCAATTTCACGTATAAATTCTCCGGATTGCTAAAAAAGGAAGAATTCATTCCTTCATGATAGATTTCACAAAATGGAATTTATTTACTCGTTGCTATCTATTTTAACCTTTTTCTTGAGCGAGCGTCCTTGCTAATGTTACTGTACATTATGGTCATTCTAAGAAAAGAGAATGCAACAAGTGGGAAATTATGCTGTTATTGATATTGCCTTACGGAACTATACAATTGAGACATTTCTTATATACCAATTATATATGGTAAACCTAATTATTGTGACCTAATTAACGTGATATGAAATATATTTACATTAAACATAGAATCATCTATTATGGTAGCATAACTATTATTGGCAGTGTAATATTCCTATTAACACTCCCCCTTAAGCTAGAGATTTGAATAAATCAAATACTCCAAGCTTGAAGATAAGGTGCCAATGTTGTTTGTTGCATAGTGCTTTTGTGAACATGTTTGCTGGTTGCTCTTTAGTGGATATATGACGTGTTGCAATGATACTTTGTTGTAGTTTCTCTCTGACATAGTGACAGTCAACCTCAATGTGCTTTGTCCTTTCATGAAAGATTGGATTCACTGCAATCTTCTCCATTACTTCATTATCATAGTACAGTAATGTTGGTTGTCGAAGATAAAAACCGAAATCTTTAAGTGATCCCATGATCCACATTATCTCACAAGTTGTAACCTGCATGGCTCGATATTCGGCTTTTGTTGATGAGGGAGAGACAATTGCTTGCTTTTTCGATCACCAAGATATTAATGAGTCTCCAAGCATTATGTAGAATCCTATGGCTGACCTTCATGTCATGGGACAAGTGCTATAGTCAGAGTCATAAAAGGCTTTAAGCTCCAACTTTGATGATGAAGAAAACATGAGTCCAAGGCCTCTGCAACTTTTAAGGTATCTAATCACTCTCATGGTTGCTTCCATATGTGATTGCTTCGGTGCATGCATAAACTGATTGAGTAACTGCACTGAAAAGGTAATACCAGGCTTGGTGAGCGTTAAATAGATTAACCTGCCAACAAGTCTTAGATAAGTGGATGGATCATTAAGTAGCAGATCATGACTTTTTTCTTTTGAATTGGCATCATATTCAATGCTTGTGAACTTTTTGTTTTGCTCCATGGGAATTATCAAGGGCTTTGAACTTGCTAACCCGGCTTCAGAAATGAGCTCCAAGGTATACTTTCATTGGCTAAGGGAAATCCCATGAGGTAAGCATGCAATCTCAATGCCAAGGAAGAACTTAGATTGTCCAAGATCTTTCATGAAAAAATAGAATTCAAGTAGTCCTTTAGGTTTGAGATGATAGCTTGATTATTCCTTGTTATTAAGATATCATCAACATAGATAAGTAGAGCAGTGAAAAAGTTACCTTGATATCTGACGAAGATAGAGTAATCATGCCAAGATTGTCAAAAATCATAAGTGATGAGAGCATTAGTAAACTTGGCATTCCACTAACGGGAGGCTTGCTTCAACCTATATAAGAATTTGAACAATTGACAAGTGAGGCCCTCCCCTTGATTGCGAAATCTAGGAGGAAGTGCCATGTAGACTTTCTCATGAAGGTCCTTATGAAGAAAAGTGTTTTGAACATCCATATGAAACAAAGGCCAGTGATGGACAGCAACAATAGTGATAAGGAGTTTAACAGTAACATGCTTGGCAATAGGTGGGAAGGTATCTTGATAATCAAACCCTCTCGCTGGCTATATCCTTTAGCCATAAGACGAGCTTTATATTGCTTGACAGAACCATCAATGTGATATTTCACCTTGTAAACTCACTTACATCCAACTATACGACAACCAAGAGATAAAGGAACCACATCCCAAGTGTGATTTGCCTCAAGAGCAGTAAGCTCACTATCCATGGTAGCCACCTAATATAGGTCCTTAATGGCCTCATGAAAGAAATAGAGCTTAGGAATGGCAGAAATAGAGGTAATAAAATGATGGTGAAGTGGGGTGCAATGGTCAAGGGAAATATAATTGGAAATAGGGTAAAAAGAGGTAGAGGAAGTAGAAGGCAAAGTAGGATAAATATAATCAGTAGTCCAAACAGGGGGTTTGGTAGGATGACTGGAGCGACGAGGGGCTAGTGAGGGTGAAGGTCAGGAGTCCGAAAGAAGGGATGAAAGAGGCATAAGGGCAAAAATGAGGGTAGTAGGAAGGGGGTCAGATGGGGAAGGAAAAGTATCTAAGGCATCAGTAAGTGATGGATCAAAGGAAACGAGGTCATCCACAAGTAAAGACGAAGGAGAGTAGCATTCCACAAGTGGGATGATAGGAGTAAACAAGTGGACAAGGCTATTAGGGGGTAACCAAGAATCCAGCAAAGCAAAAAGGAAAACATTCTTATGAAAAATGACATCATGACTAACAAAATATTTACCAGTGGCAGGATCATAAAGCTTATAGCCCTTTTGATAGGAAGGATAGCCAAGAAAAATATAGGGAAGAGCATGAGGACTAAATTTATCATGAGCACCCAGAGTAGTTGCGAAACATTAACAACCAAAAACATGAAGATGTTCAAAAAGGGGTGGCTTGCCAAAAAGACGCTCGTAGGGAGTGATTCCACTTAAAGGAGAGGATGAAAGATGATTGATGAGGTAGGTGGTAATAAGACTGTATTCGCCCCAAAAACAAGGTAGAAGATAAGCTTGGAAAAGGATAGCACAAGCAACATCCAAGAGATGGTGATGCTTGCGCTCAACGACCCCATTTTATTAGGGAGTATAGACACATGAGCATCACCAATTTTTGCTGCTGATTAGAGGTTAAAATGAGGCTAGATGGGCCTCCAAAAACACTTTTGGGAGTGGGAGTGGGAGTAGGGCCCAACAAGCCCATGTTGGGATAAAAAGGTGGGGGGTGGACCATTATAGAAAGAAGGCCCACTATGAGCACCCACAACATAGTTAGGTTCATGATACTATGGCCTAAAACCCAATGGATTGGGCTATCTAGAATTTTTAGTAGCAGTGTTGTGCGCTGCAAGTCTAGAACTAGAAGAGCTCCTACAAGACCAACCACGCTGCTTGGGCCTCCAGCTCAGTGGGTATCCAACAAGCAGAAAACATGACTCCTTAACATGTCTTGTTTTCTTGCAATGAGAACACTAGGCTTTGGAGCATGTGTTAGGGTTTGACCCAGAGGGTGTGGGTCCATGGCCTGGGGGCTTACCTGGCTTGCCTAGCCCAACTGGCCCACCAATGGTAGAGAAAAGGCTAGTCAGAGAAAGGCTCCCCCAGCCTAGTAAGTCACTAGTACTGCCATTGGGAGAGTTGCCAAAATTGTAGTGAAGATTGGAAAAACCCATGGCATCATCGGCATGACCAGCAGGGTCGGCACATTGTTGAAGCTCCTACTTCAACATGGCATACATGCATTCCAAAGAGGGTAAGGCATCTTGAGAAAGAATCATTGTCCGAAGGTTGATGAATTTGTCTGGCAAACCAAGAAGAAATTTCATCAAATGGTCCTCCTATTCATGTTCTTGGAGTCGATCATTAACTTTGTAACTATAGCCACCATAGGAACATCACACCTGCGGCTATTGGGCATCAAGATTGCCCTACAAATCATGAAGACGCACATAGAAGCGCATAAACTCCTCAGTTGTGCATCCTTTGGCGAGCTTCAAATCTGCTATGGCTTATTGCAAGCCATAACGTTGAGTGCTGGAAATTTTCTCAAACGACTCACAGAGAAGAGACTACATCTCAGTCACGATCTTCTGATGGGAAATGATGCTCTCCAAGGATTGATTGATAGAATTGGTAAGCCAGGTTTTGACGATAGTGTGACACTATTCACATCACTGTGCATCTTCACCATCTCCTTTAGGTCAGGGCAGAGTGCCGGTAAGAAAGCCTAGTTTATTCTGAGTGAGGCAAACGGTGCAGATTTGGTCCGCCCAAAGATGATAATTACTCTTGCTGACCAATCAACAAGAAACGGTGATGTCAGTTTGTAAATTGATAGCCGTGAGGAGGTAAGGATTGTGAATCTGAGCAAAATTCATGTTTCCGGTAACGACATTAGGGATGGATTCAGACATGGTGTAGCAGCTAAGGTTTGGAGAGTGATTTCGTGATTACAAAAAGGGGCAAGGGCAAATCAAGAAATTGAAAAATGGTCAAAATCGGGGTTGGGTTCGAATGTAAATATAGGTGTAGCAATTAAGTCGGGTGACAACTAGGGTTTGTGCAAAGAGGGATTAGGGAAAATGAACAGTAGGCAGAGGGCAATTTGGGGGAAAATAGCTACAAGGAATATTTGCTCACCATTTGTCGGATTCAAAATGAGTAGTAGAAGCTAAAAAAAAACATAGAAATGACTAGGCTCTGGATAAAAGAGAATGCAACAAGTGGGAAATTGTGCTGTTATTGATATTGCCTTATAGAACTATACAATTAAGACATTCTTATATATAGGACTGATACCAATTATGTATGGTAAACCTAATTATTGTGTCCTATTTATCATGATATCAAATATATTTATATTAAACACAAAACTATCTATTATGGTAATGTAATATTCCTATTAACATGTAGTTCCTAATGATGAAGTCTAGAATAGCAACTGAGTTCTCTTTCAGGTTTTTATGTTTTACCTATCTTGAAGCATGATTTCAATTATTCCATGTATATACACCTTCCTTAAGTAAAAAGTTCATTAAACCTTTAGAATCATTTTACGAATTGTAGTATAGCAAGGATAAGTTCTAAAAGGAGTAACCTGGTGGAGCCGAAGATCTAAGGAGAAACATCATCTTCTATTCTAAAATTCCTCAATCTATGAATGCAATGATCTTAAATTCCCTTTGATTAAAAAATGAAAGGAAGGCTCCACCAAAATAAATTCTTTGTACCTAAGTCTATGAACTAACAAAAATATGCAATTAGCCTAGAATATCATCATTTAATATAAAACAATACTAGACCTAAATTATGTCTAACATGAGTCTGGAAGAATTAAAAAAAGAAAAAAGGAGTTAATAAGTTCAAAAATTTGTTCAAGCATAATTTTGGATGCTATTGTTAGGATGATCACCTTCATACATCTTTTAAACACACATAAAAGTTCTATAAGCATGTTGTTCATTTAAAATCATTGTATGCGTTTTGTAATGGACAACTTGTTCTACTCTAGTCTCCTATCATTGAAGAGAATGCATCCCTACAGTTAAACTCTAGAAACCATTCACATCTCCAAATGATACCATTTCATCAATCCTTAACACTAAAGGTCTTAAAAATGGCCATATTATTAGGGATGAACAAGGCACTATGCCCAATCCACTTTTCAAAATTGTTGAAGCTAATGAGGTCTTAGTGTTAGCTCATTTTGTGAGTTCATATTATATGGGCTTATATCAATAAACATAAACTAAGTTTTCTATAAAAGTATATTAATGTAAACAATGTTAGTCTAGAAGAGTAAGAAAAAAATTGTCCTTGATTGTGAGTATGGTGTTAGTTAGTATGGGCTATAGTGGACCTCATAGAATTGTGATAAGTTTGAATTAAAGTTGGCTAAGTAAATAATAAGTTAAATTGGCTTAGTCCCCCTTATCTCATTATATGTGCATTGGAATTTACATGCATTGCAATTAGGCTTGTGGTAGATCTTTAAAAGGATTAAGGGCATAATGGTCATTTTACCATGACCAAACTTGCTCTTTTATTTTTAGTCTTTAAGACTCAAGCATTTTGTACCGTTTAAGTTTACAAGAATTAAAAACTTCCTGTAACCTTTCCTCTCTACCATTGAGTGCATCTAGTCATTGACTTATTGTAGAATTCTTGCTTCTTATCAACTAGTGTAATAAAGAAGTAATAGAAGGTAAGATCTTAGCCATGATCAAACAAAATGAAAGTGAAATAAAGTATGCAAATCTCATTTTAGTTTTCAACACAAACCTATTTATCATTTATGATTGATGTTTAGATTCTAACTTAAACACTCATTTAGGCAATTTTGCTTCTTGTATTCAATGTACTTAGAACCCTATTTTGAAGTTTATGCTAACCAAGTGCATGAAGGAAGAGAAGTACAACTTAGAAAAGGAAAAAAAAAATTGGCAGAAAAGGCTAAGGTAGAAGAAGAAGGCAAATAGTTTGTTAGCCTCTTTCTAGTTTTAAGGAAGAAGGATGAAGAAGACAACTAGTCTCCCACCTTTGACCTCTACTAGACTGGAGATCAACCGTTAGAGGAAGGAGAAGAGTGTAAGGTTTAATGGCTAACCAAGAAGGGCGGGGGGTTGAATTGATTATCTCGGTTTTTTTTACTATTTGTGGGTTCAATCACTTTTCATACACTTAAGCTAAGCGTTCAAGGATATCAAAATCAAACAACCAAGTAAATAGACACAAAGAGGAATGCACACAAGTTTACACGGTGGTTCAGCCCTTGTTACCTGCTTCCACCTTTTTCTCCTTTAACACAACCGGTTGAAGTCCACTTTACTTCAAAGCTAGGAGAAAACCCTCTCCTACACTTTTCAACTCCTCTTCAAGGAGTTAAATGGTCCATAGTTACAATAATAAGGTTGAACCAACCTTAGTACATTAGCAAGTCCTTAAATATGTAATATTTGTGAGGAGTATTGCTTATCAGAGAGCTAATTGAAGATATACAAACTTAATTCAAGCTCTAATCATGAAACCCCCAATTATCACAAAGTTAAGGTTTCAGACTTACAAAGGAGTTTATGTGCAAATAATAATAAGAGTTTAATTAGCACATAAACAACTTAATCTAACAGTGAAAATTCACAAGAATATTAATGTGTAAGAATATCACTAAAGATTCAAACTTCCTTTACAGATTGATGAAGAATGCCATGAGTGTATGATCTTTCATGAGCTTTAATCTTTGATCAAATTCTTAACAAAATCTCATCAACCAACAGCTTCAAAGAACTACTAAGAACATCTCTTAATAGAAGATATGAAGTATACTAGCTTTTTAAGGGATCTGTTCAAACTTGAGATGCTCATTGCAATTTTTCCGTTGAGACTTGATAGAAGCTCCATCAAACAACAGTGCAAATGGTGATTAATGATCTTCATAGCCATTCTAACAACACCATCGCTTTAGGTTTCTTCCCATTGGAGAATCGGTGATAGAGAGAGGCGAGAGAGCAGCTCAGTGATAAGGTTAGGGCTCTTTTCTTCGTGATCACGTAAGAGAGTTTCTCTTAAGTGAAACGGTGTTGCATGCTTAACACATCAGGCAGGCTAAGTCTTGCAAGTTGAGCTTGCGAGCTTAGCTTGTGGGCTGAGTCTTTCGAGCTAAGCTTGCGGGCTTAGCTTGTGGGTTGAGCTTGTGGGCTTAGCTTGTGGGCTTATTCCCATGGACTTGATCAAATTTATAAAGATTCTCATTTGAGCTTGAACTAGCTAAGTAAATAGCCTTGCTCGGGCCTGCTTCAAGCTAAGTAAAACCAAGTATTATGATTTTGATTTTGGCCTTCATAGTATGATTCTTGATTCACATATACCTACAAGTATAGAAATACAAGTATCATTTTTCTTCAAATAATTAAATATTCCTTTAGCTCTTTTTCTATACAAAATATTTCTTAAGACATTATATGAAGTTAATTTATGAAGGAATGTGGGAACCTGACTACTTTATGATATCATTTATTGATATTATAATTTGCTCACCTTTTACTTCCTTGATGTTCAATATTGCACATAATCATATGAAAAATATTTTTACAAATATTATATGCAACCAACAATTTGTCACAACAAAACACACCTTTTTCCAACAAAGAGTCTTTAAAACTCTCCTCCAACCCATGGGTGATGGATCTTAGGAAACTTGAGTCATCCATACATGTCCATAAGGAGAGATCGGTGAAGTCTAATAGCCCCACCTAACACTGAAAGGCATTTTGGCCTAAACTGGCCATGCCTAAGGCCAAAAGACATCATTGCAACCATTAGCAAGTACCTATTCTCTCATTGCTATCGTCAAAGATGCCAAGGACCTTGTCTAGGTTGCCTCACACCAAGGAGCCAAAATCCCACATAGATTCGGCAGCTATAAATCCTGTGTTGTGTGATGTCGACCAAATCTATGCTTTTAAACCATTTCGATAATATGTTTGTTGTTAGTATTATTAGTATACTATGATGGGAAAAATATATATAGTTTCCCACTTTGGTTGAACCTATGATGAAATACTAAAACACTAACAATGTATTTGAATCACAAGTAAAAGATTCAAATATCACAATCAATACAAAAGAATTTTTATGTGGAAAACTTCTCCAATGTGAAGGATAAAAACCACGAGACTGATCATGGAGTCCACCCAAATCTCCACTATATACATTGTTAGGTTTACAACCCAATCAAGTCCTTAACAATAGCAATAAGACAAAGATTTCTTGATTCAATAATAATAGAATCACCAATTGATAGTGAAGAATAAGTTGTAAACATCAACTTAACCAAGAAAAGTTGGAGAAAAATTACCCAAGATTTTGACCAAAATCTACTGATTTAAAGAGCTCTAAATAACAATTCAACCCTTCAGAATGAAGAACACCCAATTCCAAACCTACTAACAATAAATCAGCTTAATCGAACCATATATTGACCTTAATAAAGTGTTTGATCAACTGCTACTTAAGGCTTCTAATTCCTATGAAATTCTGTTCTTTTTCTTTTCTCTCATTTTTTTCTTTTAATGGCCACTCATTTAGAAAAAACCTATATTTTTCCTTTTAAACCTTAGGGCCACATTACCCTAATAGGACCCAATAATAAGTCTTGAATATAGGCTGAACCAACCCAACAATTCTCCCTTTTTAGCCCAAATGAGGGAGATTATCAATTTCTCAAGTGAAATCCAAGCCAGCCATATGCCAACAAAACTCAAAATTTTCTTGCTAAAGTGCCTTTGTCATCATATCAGAACCATTATCCTTAGTATGTACCTTTTCAAGCTCAACCTCTTTTGTTTCCATGATAACTCATATATAATGATACATTACATCAATGTACTTTGATCTTTGATGAAAAGTAGAATTCTTAGCAAGACGTATAGCACTTTGGCTATCACAAAATAACACATACTTTTCTTGAATGAAATCAAGTTCTTTTGTGAATTCTTTCATCCAAAGCAACTTTTTACATGCTTATGTTGCTATAATAAATTCTACTTCTATTGTAGATAGAACAATATATTTTTGTATTCTCGATTGCCAAGTCACAACTCCCCTTGAAAGCTTAATTAAGTAGCTTGAAGTAGATATTCTATTATCAATATCTCCAGTCATGTTAAAATCTATATATCCAACAAGAATAGGCTTTTTCACTCCTAAATGAAAGTTTCAAACTAGAAGTGCCTCGACGATATCTTAGGATCCACTTTAGTACATTCCAATGTTCTCTTCTAGGATTGGAAGTAAATCTATTAACTACACCAACTACATGAGCTATATCTGGCCTTGTACAAATCATTGCATACATTAAACAACCAACAACAGAAGCATAAGGAACTCTTTCCATATCTTTTATCCCTTCCTCATTTGTAGGACATTTTTTTTAATGAGCTTAAAGTGTGTAGCAAGAGATGTGCTCACCACTTTAGCTTTACCCATACAAAACCTTTAAAGCACTTTCTTGGTGTACTCCTCTTAAGACAACCATAATTTCTTGATTTTTCTATCATGACTAACTCTCATACCAAGAATTTGCTTCACTAGGCCTAAGTCTTTCATTAAGAATGACTTAACTCTTGCTTTAACTTTTCAATTCTTGTAGCATTCTTACCAACAATAAGCATGTCATCTATATAAAGTAATAGAATGATAAAATCATCATTTTAGAACTTTTACACAAATACATAGTGGTCAGAATTTGTCTTCTTATAAACTTGTTCCCCCATAAAAGACTCAAATTTTTGATACCATCGCCTTGGTGCTTGTTTTAAGCTATATAAACTTTCTTTAGCTTACAAACATAGCTCTCTTTACTTTTTTCTTTAAAACCCTCTGGCTGCTCCATATAAATTTCTTCATTTAGGTCATCATGAAGGAAAGCAATCTTTACGTCTATTTGCTCAATTTCAAGATCAAGACTAGTAGCCAATCCCAAAACCACTCGAATTAAGGACATTTTCACAATAAGTGAGAAAATCTCATCATAATCAATTTTCTTTTTCTGATTGAAACCTTTAACAACTAGTCTAGCTTTGTATTGGGGTTGTGAAGAATTTTCATCATGCTTCAATTTGTAAATCCAATGATTCTTTAATGCTTTCTTGCCCTTAGGCAATGTCACCAACTTAAATGTTTGATTATCATGCAAAGATTTCAACTTATCTTGCATTGCATCAACCTATTTTTTCTTATTCACATCCTTTGTTACTTCTTCAAAGCTCTTAGGCTCACCTGCATAAGTCAACAATACATACTCCTCAGTAGAGTATTTAGAGGATGGATGATGATCTCTAGTAGACCTCCTTAACGGTGGAACTAAAGATGGATCCTGCTAAACATCAACAACATTATCTATATAAGTGTCAATATTATCTATACCATGTTGGTCATTTTGAATATGATCCTAAACATCATGTTGAATATCACTTTCAACTTGTTTTGGCAACCGTCTTTGTAGATCATTTGAAGGAATTAGATCAATATCATACCAACCTTAGAGCCTTGTCACATATTCTTCTCATTCTGGCCAATATCTGTCATATTTTGATTCTAAAAAAATACAATATCACGAGTCCTCACAATGTTTTGCATAGTTGGATCATAAAACTTGTAACCGAATTCATCAAAACCATAACCAAGAAATATACATTCTTATGTCTTGACATCTAACTTAAACCTTTCATCCTTTGGAATATGAACAAATGCTTTGCAACCAAATACTTTTAAATTGTTATAGGAAACATCCTTGCCAAACCAAACTATATTTGGCACATTACCATCTACAGCAACAGTTGGAGATAAATTGATAACATGAGTTGCTGTAAGTAATACCTCACCTTAAAAAGTTTTTGGCAGGTTAGCATTTGAAATCATACATCTGACTCTTTCAACCAATTTCCTATTCATTCTTTATGCTATACCATTTAACTAAGGTGTTTTTGGAGGTTTCTTTTGATGTCAAATATCATGTTGCCTACAATACTCATCAAATGGTCCAATATACTCACCACCATTGTTTGATCGAATGTATTTTAATTTCTTTCCAGTTTGCTTTTCTACTGATACTTGAAACTGCTTGAACACATCTAGCACTTGATCTTTTGACGTCAAAACATAAACCCAAAGCTTTCTTGAGTAGTCATCAATGAAGGTCATAAAGTAGGATGCTTCACTAAGCATCCTCGGGGTAATTAAGCCATAAACATTTGAGTGTACTAACTCCGATAAATTTGATTTTCTTGAAGGAGGGTGACTATAGAATGAAACTCTTTTTTGTTTTTTAGCTAAAAAATGTGCACACTTATCTAGCTTTGTACTCTAAATAGTAAGCTCTTCTTTGCCAACACATTCATACCTTTCTCACTCATGTGACAACTTTTTGTGCCATAAAGGACTTGCATTCCTATCTTCCACTACATTACAAATGTTTTTGGAAATCTTGGCCTAAACAAATACAAAAAAGACTCTTTCTTTCCTCTAGTCACAACTAATGAACCATTAGTGAGTTTTCATTGTCCATTATTGAAGATATTGTAAAAACCTTCATCATCAAGTTGTACAGTAGAAATCAAATTCAACCAAATTTCTGGTACATGTCTAACATTCTTGAGAGCCAACTTGGATCCATTATGAGTCTCCAAGCATACACCTCCCACACCTGTAACTTTAGCCAATAAATCATTACCCCTTTTCAATGTGCCAAAATTTCCAGGAGTATAAGTAAAGAACTCATTCTTGGAAGTGATATGAAGAGAAGCACCACTATCAATTACCAAACTTGTCTTATTACTTGCAAAATTCACATTATTATCATTTTTCTCCAACTTGTACAATTGAACAAGTTATAAATATCAACTTAACCAAGAAAAATGTAGAGTGCCATAGTTGTGACAAGATAGGTCATATAAAGAAAAATTGCTTCCAACTGAAAAATAAATTGCTTCTTGCAAAATTCACATTATACATTTTTCTCTAACTTTTCTTGGTCAAGTTGATGTTTACAACTTGTTCTTCACTATCAATTGGTGATTTTATAGTTATTGAATCAATAAATCTATGTCCTATTGCTATTGTTAAGGACTTGATTGGGTTGTAAACCTAATGATGTATATAGTGGAGATTTGGGTGGACTCCGTGATCAGTCCCATGGTTTTTGTCCTTCACATTGGAGGAGTTTTTCATGTAAAAATTCTCTTATGTTGATTGTGATGTTTGCATTTTTTATTTGTGATTCAAATACATTGTTAGTGTTTTCTATACATTTTTCCCATCATACTACTAGTTAGTTAGTTATTAGGAATTGGTTTGTAGCGGTTATTTGCTATTTTAGGACAAAACCTTAAGGACGAGGTTGATTTCAAGGGGGGAGGAATGTTACATGTGTGACAAGAGCATGAGTGGTGAATCAAGAAAGATTGGTGGTTCCTCATTATGCTATCATTGAAGATATGATTTTTGATAAGATAATACAAATTCCATAAGTAACAAACTTGGAAGATCTCCTTGAGTTAGCATTAGCAATTTTTGGTTGTTTAGAGCATTAACCATTTCCCTTTATTGTTATTTTTCTTTCAATATTTTCATTTAGTTGTATGCATTTGAATTATGTTTCCTTTTGAGATGAGAGAGTTCAATAGCAGAAATAGGGTCATAGGGTGTTTAAAAAAGGGGTCAATTTGCAAATCTATCTTTAAGTTTTAGTATTATTTACTTTACAATTCAATGGAATACTTTCCCCCACTTGTGTTTTGAGTTATGTTGTGATTGTAGGTCATCGATGTAAAGATAACAATAGGAAAGTGTGGGATAACCTTTTAATAGTTGGTCCTATTATGCATTCTATTTTTCAAAGATGTAACAATCTTCCTCTTCTACTCTAACACCTTTCTCCCCACGCTTTTAAGTACTGTTGCTAATTGTTAGTGGTACGAATTATTGTTATTGGACTATTTGTATGACCATTTACCTAAAGGTTTAGGGAGTTTAGGATCTCATTGACAAAGGACTTCCAATAAGGGAAGATGAAGAACAACTCATTCATGTTGAGTAAGAAAAACATAAACAAAAAAAAAGCAAGACCTTGAGAAGTTGGTACTTCAACTTGAAGTGGCTGAAAGTACATTTGATCAGATTGCTAATGCCACCACCACATATGAGTTTTAGATGTTGCTCAAAAATAAGTTTATAGGAATCCCAAAGCTATGCCATCTTTGAATTCAAGCTTTAAATTGTGAATTGGAAAACATTAGAATGAATGAAGGAGAATTAGTAGTAGGCTACTACAACCATGTCAACTTTATGGTAAGCTAACTAAGAGTTTTGGGAAATGAATTGATTGATAAAGGGTAATAGAGAAAATTTTACTCAACAATTACCACATTGGACTTAACAAACAACTTAAACTCCTGGGATCATCAAAAGCCTTTGAGAAACAAACTATCATGAGGAAGGGGAAAGTGTTTGTATAAATTATTGTTTGGTGAAATGCTACATGCAAGTGTACTTGTCGAATAAGTAATATAATGATAAGTATGAGTACCATCCCATAGAGACTAGTGATTACTAAGCTAACTAATTATTAAAGGTGAACAACCCTTACAATTTATCTAGTCAATCAATATGGTAGAACATTGATTAAATAACTAAATTTAACCTAAACTTGATTAACAAAACATGCTAAAGTGTCAAATTTCATCTAATTACTAGGTATGAATGTCAATCATTTTCTACTCATGTGATGACAGAATTTCCTAATTTATTCACTATCCTATGTCTTGGTATAACGAATCTACTTAGCTCATTGACTTACTGTATTTCTACCCATGAATTAAATGAACTAAAAGCATTATGATTAGTGAATATTCCAGTTTACACCTAAAGCCACACAAACCTCATGGTATATCTCTATCCATATTAGTTTATGGTTGCACATTACAAGAAGCAACTACATGTAATTTTTGTCAGTTTCTAACATGCAAATCAACTTATCTAAGTGGTAGCTAATCACTCAAATGAATTCAGCTCGTAACGTGCAACTTCACATTCAGAGAATATCTCACAAAACACAATAATCATATATTCATACCATTATAATCAAGTTATATCATAGCTTTAGCAATATAAACTAAAACATGGTATTTACAAACACAAGAACAATGCAGAAACTTGAACAAAACATTCTTTAAATTAAAGACAACAAAGTTGTCACCAAAATGTCTTTAATTGAGAGAAATTTTGGACAAATCTGCATATTGAAGGGAGAAAGAAGAGTTGTCTAAAAAAGGGGAAGAAAACACATCGAAATGCTTTGCCACGCATTTTCACATGCCACTACCGCTCTTCATGGAAAATGCCAAAAATTGTAGATCACGTTCCTTAGAGTGCTGATATGCTAAGAAATCACCTAAATCTACTGTAGAAACACATAGATCTAATGGAGAAAGCTTAGACAACATTCATCGTTCTTCGCTGAAAACTTCTGGAAACCATTGCGAAACCACTCCAAAAACATTGGAAATCACACTAGGAGGGCAGATATGCTTTCTTTTCATTGGAAATTGCCTAGAAATGGCTAGAAAATGGAAAAGAATGGCTAGGAAATAAAGAGGAATAGAGCTCCCTCACTGGAAAAGAATGCGATGGTCAGCTTTTGCCTGACCATCTGATGTCCTCAGAATCCTGCGTTGTCACGCATGGCCTCTACTTTTTCGGTGAGGTCCACTTAATCACCAAAACTAATCCGTGTCTTTCTACCACACTTATCTGTTCTCCCCTTTTTCTCTTTCTTCTTTGTTACATGATAATAGCCCCACTAACTCTTTTCTTGCTTTCTTTGCCTTTCACAATCACTTGACATGTGCATAATAGGAAATCATCTTTTTGCTTGTTTTCTTTCTCTTTTCCTTTTTTTTCTCCTTATTTTGGGTTTGCTACATGAAATAACAAAGCTTATATAAATACAAATAAATACAAATGTAGTTTAAAAAATATTATATTATATATATATATATCCTAAAGTAATCACAAAAACCCTATACAAAATAGAGTTATCAACACCCCAAAACTTAACATTTTCCTCATCCTCAAATAAAAGCTCTAAACAATATAGTATGACTAAAAAAAAATTACACAAAAAAGCACTAAACAACATACTCTAACAACACAATCAATCACTTTATGATATTCTCCCAAACACCCCAAAACTTAACATTTTGCTTGTCTTTTAGCAAAAGTACTTAACAACATATATTGACAACCAATCCCTCCATGATCTTCTCCCTTAATTTCTCAACTTGACAATTCAAAGAAAAACATAACTTTCATCCAAACATTACAATTGGTTTATAAGGTAAGTTAAATTCTTAACTATGTCAACCACATGTGTGTGTGTAAATCCATATTTTTTCTCAATTACATGCACTCCAAATAAATCCATATTAATATGCAACCTTTCAAAATCTTTAACCAAACCTAATAGGTTTGCTTTTCATTTCTCTTTCCACTAATGTAAGCCAATCATTTAACCAAGAATCAATATGACTTTCATAAGATTGTAATGTAAGGCTGGGCTAAGGGTAAGATGGAGTCATTTAGGCTTAAATAACTCATGAACACACTACTTTTTAGGATCTCATAAAAATCTAGCCCCTTTCTACCTTTTTACTCCGTGAAGATGATCTTTCTACCACCACTTATTCTCATTATTTCCTGTCCAACAATGCTTTTGTTGGAAAATAAAGGTTTTGTAGTGACAAAATGTATTTGTGAATATATTTCTTGAAATATGTTTTTCATAAGTGCAAAAGAAAACTATAGGAAGTAAAAGGTGTACAAATTATAATATCAATCAATGATATTATAAAGTAATCGGGTTCCTACATTTCTTGATATAATGTTACTTTATAATGCTCTTGAGAAATTATTTATTTAATATCATTATATAATGTCTTGAGAAAAAGCCTTATTTAAATGATATTAAATGTGTCATATATTATGTTTGAGAAAAAATGATACTTGCTTTTGCTTGGATGAAGGTATGAAGTATTTGACTCTAGCAAAAATTACTTTACTGAATCAAGACTATTATTGGAGCAAACTTTGGTTCTACCAAGAACTTATATTATATGCTCTCGGCCTGCTCTTACTCACAGCCCGCTTATGAGATCACTGCCCATCAGTTAAATAAGCCCAGCTTCTATCAAAATGAAACTCACCGTTTCACTTAGGTAGCGAGAGAGAGGAACAGCATCGTTGGCAACCGAATTCTCAACGGGAGGATTCCTGAGAAGACTTGTGTCAGAATGGTCAAATTTATGATTTAGAAGGAAGGTGTGAAGCTGATTTGAAGGTTGGTTTGCTGTTCTAACGGGAAGAAAGCTTCATTACTGAGGTTTGAACGTTTGAAACCCTAGCTCTATTTTTTCTATTTAAGAAGAGCTAATCTATGGATAAGGGTTTGACACAGACAAATATCTGAAGTTCTCTTTGAGTGAAGAATCGATTATTGAGCTCATCTGTTTGATCTTTCAACCTCATTCACTTTCAGTGAAATACAAGACCACGATGATATTGTGATTAAATAGTTTCTTATTCGGATTTATCATCAATTGTATCTTATATGACTTTGTTTATGTGCTGATTTCATTAAAAATATTTATTGCACATAAACATTGGAAGGAATTTGAAACCCTAATTTGTTATAATTTAGGGTTTTCGTGATAGGAGCTTTGAGTTATTATATTCCTATCGAAATAGCTCCTTAGTTTACAAAACCCCACAAACCGTCATATTATTTGGGATTTGTATTTGAATTGTGATCTTTTGATAATATCTTGTAACCTTGCTAAAGAATTCCTTGAAAGGGAATTGCTTGGATTAGGGAGAACGTTTTTTCCTAATTCGGTTTGAGTAAAGGAGACTTCAATTGGTTGGATTGAAGGAGAAGAAGGTGGATGTAGGACTCAAGGATTGAGTGCCGAACCACCGAGGTAAACTTGGTGTTTGTTTCTTTGCTCTCTATTGACTTGAATATCTCTTGCTGTTTGTTGCTAATTATTCTATCACTTATTTGATACTAACCGACTAGTTTATTTGCTATATAGTTGTGAAATTATTGTAGATAACTTACTATCCCATCTAGAAGTAAAGTGTCATTTGGTCAAAATTTGCTTACTTAGTACTAGTTGTATTTATGTGACTTGTTTACATAATTGGTTTGATTTTGAACCGAAAAGAATAGGAATTAATTCTTGGCTCAAATAATTCGACCCCCTTTCTTGTTAAGCCATAAAACCCAACAATTGGCATCTAGAGCCAAGTTCTCTGATTAAGAGGATTAACATCCTAGAGTAGATCCATACTATGGCTTTTGACAAAGGTTTAGCCGGGTTTAATAAACCTCCTCTGTTTGATGGCATTAATTTTAGGCATTGGAAATAATTAATGCAAGTCTTTGTAATAGGCCAAGATCTAGAAGCTTGGCAAGTAATTAGAAAGGGTATTACATTACCCGGGACTGATGAGTGGATAAAAAATGAAGCTAAACTAATAGGGTTAAATGCTTAGACCATGAATATGATCTATAGTGGTCTTAGAGCACATGAGTTTAACAAAGTATCTTCTTCCCTCACCGGTAAAGAGATTTGGGATAAATTAGAAGTCATCTATAAAGGAACCAAAAAGGTAAAGTCTTCTAAAGTCACTATGCTTACATATGACTATGAATTATTTGTTATGATTCTGAAACTATTAATAACATGTTTAGTAGATTCACCGAAATCATTTCTAAACTTAAATTGTTAGGAAAAACCTACACAAATGAGGAAATGGTAAGAAAAATATTAGTATCCCTACTCAAAAGTTGGGATCCTAAGAAGATGGCCATAGAAGAGGCTCATGACCTAGATGTTCTGACCTTAGATGACTTGCTAGGCTATCTTAAAACTTATGAAATGCAATTTATGATAAGAGAGAAAGAGAAGGAAAACAGAAGATCACTTGCACTTAAAATGGAAGTTGAAAAGGTTGAAGAGGAAGAATCAGAAAATGATGAAGTGGCTCTTATAGCTAGGAGATTTAGAAAATTTCTAAGAAGAGGATTAAGTAAAAATATAGGGCAAAACTAGGAGAAAAGAATCAAATGAACCTAGAGAAAATGTGTGTTATGAATGTGGAAAACCGGGCCACATCAAGGTTGATTGTCTGGTGATCAAGAAGAGAAATAGCAAGAATAAAAAGAAAGCTATGATTGTTGCTTGGGATGATAAGAACTCCTCATCTGATGAAGAAACTCAAGAAGAAGTTGAACACCTATGCCTAACTGCAACAACAACTATTGAGGAAGAAAATAGTGAGGTAAGCGATTCTGAACTGTTTCTTTATATAAACACTGGTTTAGAAATTGCCTTCTCTAATTTAGTTAAGTATGCAAAAAAATTAAAAGATAAATAAAAAAAGTTAAAAGCAAAGAATAAATCTAAAAAATAGAAAATGTTAACTTCTGTACATGCCAATCAAAATGCTCGAACTGCTGATCATGTAAGTCAAAATTTTTTAACTGATGTACATAATAAACAAAGCATATTAGCTGTTGCATGTAGAGATGAAATTGAACAGAAAAATACTTCAATTTCGGTGCATCATAACATTAGTATTCCTACAAATGCATATGTGAAGTATAATGCATGTATGAATGATATCTATGAGAAACACAATAAATCTGAATACATGAACACAGAAACAAAAACTTCCTGTGATAACAGTGTATGTTTTGATGTTGAAATATATGTTGATAATAACTCATATGTATGTGTTGAAAATCTTAAAAGTAAAGTCCTTGAGCTAGAAAAAGAAAATTGTGATTTGAAGTCAAAACTTGATGCAACTAATTTGCTGTTGAAGAAATTCACAAAAGGAAGTGGCATGTTAGATAAGATTTTAAATCTCAAAGAGGTATATATGATAAAGCGGGACTAGGATATAAATTGAATAACAAATCGAAATCATTTACTCATTTCTTTAAAGAAAAAGAATGTTCAATTCCGCTGCATGATAGTAAATGTTCTTTTTGCAATTATATTGGTCATATGTTTGATAAATGTCCCATTAAACTTAGAAAGGCTTACAAAGTAAAGAAACTTTGGCTGCCTAGGAATGACAAAAATCTAAGTCCAACTAATACTCACGGACCTAAAATAAAAAGGGTACCAAGTACTTCAACGATCAAATTTGTTTCTGCAGGTTATGAGTGCACAAGTGAAAAACAAAAAGCTCAAAAACATGTGGATTCTGGACAGTGGCTGTTCTCGGCACATGACTGGGATGAAGAAGCTCTTCTCAACACTTGAGTTGAAAAATGGAGGTACGGTGTCTTTTAGAGATAACTCCAAAGGAAGGATAAAAGGAATGGGAACAATAGGTAATCATAAAACCCTACTTACATATGAGGTTTTGTTTGTAGATGAGCTGAAATTTAATCTACTTAGTATAAGTCAATTATGTGATAAAGGATTCAAGATAAAATTTGGAAAAGAAAATTGCCTTGTTGAGCATGTTAAACATAAAATGAAGATTGTTGGAAATAGAAAAGATAACATCTATGTGCTTGATTTGAGTGAATTATATGTTGAACAAACATGCTTTATTGTGAATAAAAATGTTGGTGCTTGGTTGTGGCATAGAAAGCTAGGACATGCGGGTCTAGGCTTAATAGGAAGATTGTATAAGCCTAACCTTGTAAAAGGTCTTCCATCTCTAGAGTTTAACCATGATAGATTATGTGAAGCATGCATTAAGGGTAAACATACACAAAGTAGCTTCAAATCGAAGCTTGTAGTGAGTACATCTAGACAATTAGAGATACTACACATGGATCTTTTCGGTCCTATGAGAACAACAACTTTAAATGGAAAATATTATGTCTTAGTTATTATAGATGATTACTCTAGATTCACATGGACATATTTACTTGCTAGAAAGGATGAGGCAATTGAGAAGTTTGCTGAATTTTGTAAAATGGTTCAAAACGAAAATTAAGACCGATTTTGAAAAAGACACCGTTTAAACTATTCTTTGAAAGAAAACCAAACATTTCATATTTCCACATTTTTGGTAGTAAAGAATCATTTGGAAAGTTTGATTCCAAAAGTGATGAAGCAATCTTTCTTGGATATTCTCGTACAAGTAAGGCATACAGGGTGCTCAATAAACGAACCTTAGTTGTAGAAGAGTCAATTCATGTTAAGTTTGAGGATGATTGTCACGGTATTTAAGAAACCGAGGAGAACATTAGCTCTAAGAGTATTCCAAATAGGACTGAAGTTGAGAGAGAGTCTAAAACTAGGGATCCTTCCTTTCCTAGAGTAGGAAGTGAAGTAGATCAGGATCACATCATAAGAGATCCTAATGTTAGAGTGCATACAAGGTCTTAGGTTCACAATACTTGTGAACATCAAGCCTTTCTATCCCAAGTAGAGCCAAAGAAAATAGATGAGGCTCTTGAAGATGAAAATTGATTTCTTACTATGCAAGAAGAATTAAACTAGTTTGAAAGAAGCAAGGTCTGGAATCTAGTTCCTAGAGCAAATGATCATTTGGTTATAGGCACAAAGTGGCTATTTAGAAATAAACTAGATGAAAATGGCATTATCACTAGACATAAGGCTAGATTAGTAGCACAAGGATATAGTCAAGAAGAATGAATTGACTATGATGAAACATTTGCACTAGTGGCTAGGTTAGAAGCAATTAGAATTTTGCTTTCCTTTGCTTGCCATATGAACTTCACCTTGTTTCAAATGGATGTCAAAAGTGCATTTTTACATGGTATTGTAAAGGTAGAGATATATGTTGAACAACCACTTGGATTTGAGGATCCGATTCATTCAAATTATGTTTTTAAACTCTCAAAAGCTTTATATGGTTTGAAACAAGCTCCACGGGCATGGTATAATAAACTAAGTACTTTCTTAATTGATAATGGTTTTAGGAAAGGGAAAGTGGACAACACCTTATTTATAAAGAACAAAGAAAAAGAAATTTTAATTGTTCAAATATATGTTGATGACATTGTGTTTAGTTCTACAAATTCTACACTATGTGAAGAATTTGCTGCATGCATGCAAAGAGAATTTGAAATGAATATGATGGGTGAGTTAACATACTTTCTTGGTTTGCAAATCAAACAAACAAACAAACAAACAAACAAAAGAACCTTTATAAGTCAAACAAAATACACAAATGAATTGCTCAAGAAATATAAGATGCATGACTTTAAACCAATGAACACACCTATGAGCACCTCTTTATCCTTATCCAATGATGAAAATGGAATTAGCGTGGACACTAAATCATATCGTGGAATGATTGGTTCTTTACTATATTTGACTACATCTAGACCTAATATTATGTTTAGTGTATGCTTATGTGCTAGGTATCAATCTAATCCTAAAGAACAACACCGAGTCACTGTTAAAAGAATCTTTAGATACCTTAAAGACACGATTTCTTTAGGAATCTCGTATCTTAGAGATACAACCTTGAACTTGAATGCCTTTAGTGATTCAGATTATGCTGGCTGCAAATTAGATAGAAAAAGTACGAGTGGTGGATGTCACTATCTCGGAAACATGCTTGTTTCTTGGCTCTTTCCTAATCGGTTTGAGTAAAGGAGACTTTAATCGGTTGGATTGAAGGAGAAAAGGGTGGACGTAGGACTCAAGGATTGAGTGCCGAACCACCATGGTAAACTTGGTGTTTGTTTCTTTGCTTTCTATTGACTTGAATATCTCTTGCTGTTTGTTGCTAATTATTCTATCACTTATTTGATACTAACTGACTAGTTTATTTGCTATATAGTTGTGAAATTATTGTAGATAACTTGCTGTCCCATCTAGAAGTAAAGTGTCATTTGATCAAAATTTGCTTACTTAATACTGGTTATATTTGTGTGACTTGTTTACATAATTGGTTTGATTTTGAACCAAAAATAATAGGAATTAATTCTTGGCTCAAAGAATTCAAGCCCCCTTCTTGTTAAGCCATAAAACCCAACAACTTTGACACTAATAAAAAGCCACAATCATATGTGCAACAATAAAGCAAAATAACATTTTTTAAGTATAGCCACCTCAATCCTCTCTTGCCAATTATATTCAATTACAATGCTTAAATGTCTAATCCAAAGAATTGTGTGACTTAAATCTAACAAAAGATGGTGGGATTATTCCATCCTAAAGCAAATGCTTTCTTTTTTCTTTTTCTTTTTTTTCATTTGCATTTGCAAAAGTGACATATTATGCTACACATAATCATTCTAATCAATTTATTCCCATACTACATCCTTCCTCTTGACACCTCTCATGCTTAAAGAAACTTGTACACACCAAAAGTCAATATGTTCATGGGAATAGGACAATAGGATAAATTAATCAAAAGGCTAAGAGATATATGCAAGTGTCATTCAATAGAATCAGGATAAGAACAAGGCTCAGCGGGGGATTGGGGATAAGTAAATAAGGTTAGCTTGAAAGGCTCAATTGATCCAAAGATGGCCTAAATCATTTTCTTAGTTAGATACAACTTAAGAGCTCGCCTCAAGAGGAAATCAAGAAAATTCTAAGATTCGGTTAAGATCCAAGAAAGTTACACACTTCACATGAATGTTCTCTAGAGATGCATTCAATTTAAAAAAATACAGACTTTAGTGTTTAATAGGTGAATCCACATAATCAGAATTAGACTTAACTCATACCATAATTGCAAGTTTGAACAAAATCTACATATCCCTAAGAATTGCCAAGAATTCACAATAAAGAATCCAATCATGGTGATCATGGTCCATCACAAAAAAAATTCACATAAAAAGAAAAATAGACTTCTAACACAACCTTTAACATGAAACAGAAAATTTCAACATAACACTTCCAACACAATTCCAACACAATTCTAACACAACATAAAACATTTCCAATACACTTCCAATATACTTCCAACACAACCACAACTATCACAACACACAACCTCTAACACAACCCAACAAAACAACACACTTCCAACAATAAAAACAACATCCCTAAACTTGAATGAAGCATTCTCCTCAATGCTAAAAAAAGACAAAGCAATATAAAGAAGGAACAAGAAAACTCTCCTAATTGTAGGATATCAATATGGAGCTATGATGAGCATGTGGTGACAAATTTTAGCCAAAAGACTAACAAAAAATATTTGGGTTGTCTCCCAAGAAGTGCTTGCTTTATAGTTTTTAGCCAAACTGTCTTCAAAGTTATTGCTTAAGGAGGATGAAACTCCAATAATTTAGGAGACAGCTTATGTTGCATGATGGTTGAGCATTCTTCAATAAACATAACTATCCCATACACGTCCAGCTTCCTTTAGCTTTCCAAGATCTCCTTTAACAATTCTGCATAACTAGGTATTTGAACGGGAACATCTACAAAAGGAATGTCAATGTATAATTTTATAAATATGTTTATGAATTTTGAGAATTGGTTGTCTGATTCATCTAGGTTGAGTATTTAGGGAGATGGAGTTTGAGGCATAAAGGACTTAAGATTTTTTGGACAACAGTTACTCCTAAGTACCTCCTCTGGTTGTATGCTAACATCCTTATCCATATCTTTAATGTTCTCATTGTTAGCATCATTGTTTCCCACTTGCTTGCCACTCATTAGGGTTATTGCCTTTGTGGTATCTATAGGGCTTTTCTCCACATTGCTAGGCAAAAGACCCTTCTGTCTCTCTGAGATCATGCTAATCAACTATCCCATTTACACCTCTAATCTTTTGATTGATGTTTCTTGTCTTTGGAATCTCTCTTCATTGTTTTGCATCATCTTGGTGAACATGTCCTCTAAATTAGGCTATGCCTCTTTTGTTATGCTTAATATCACTTTAGTGCTCTTTATAAAGTGCTTTGTGGTGGTGGCCATCTTGTTGATCATGTCCTCTAAGCTAGGCTTTACCTCTTTTCTTTACTCAAATGTTAGTGGCATTCTCATTTCATTCGAGTTACTCCATGAATTTTTTTTTATGGTTGTCCCAACTTGGATTGTACACATTGGAGTAAGGATCATTGTGCGACTTGCTCACATTCCCAACACAATTAGCATATTTATTATATTAAGCATAAGGGTTACCTATTGGACATTCTGTGCTTGTATGTGCTCCACCATAAAATTCACATTCTCTATTATTCGAGAACATTTCCCATTCTACATGTAAGTTAGTGAGGGTATCTACTTTATGTGCTGGCTCAATCTCAAAGTAGTTTGCCTAATTTGCAAGCCTCTAGAAGCTTGATGTGGCATTCCAAAATGTTGGTGCAGTTTAGTCTTTCAAGAGTCTACATGTACCATCATTATTCTCCATCCTTGTTGTTCAATAACAAAAAAAATTTCTGCAAGAAAAATAAAAAGAAAGTAAAATAAATGCAACAAAATCTAGATTAAACTTAGAAGCTATTCGATACTAATATTAATTAGTAGTAAAACAATTAATCCCCAGTAATGGTGCCAAAAACTTGTTCGGTGAAATTCTACATGCAAATGTACATGTCGAATAAATAATATAATGATAAGTATTATCCTACAAAAACTAGTGATTACTAAGCTAACTAATTACTAAAGGTGAACAACCCTTAAAATTTATCTAACCAACCAAAATGATAGAACATTGATTAAACAACTAAATTTAACCTAAACTAGATTAACGAAACATGCTAGAGTGTCCGATTTCACCTAATTACTAGGTATAAATATTAATCATTTATGCTTGCAAGATTGATTCTACTCATGTGATGGTGAAATTTCTTAATTTATTCACTATCTTATATCTAGGTATAGCAAACCTACTTAGCTCATTGACTCATTGTATATCTACCCATGGATTAAATGAACTAAGAGCATTAAGATTAGTGAATATTTACACCTAAAGCCACACAAACCACATGGTATATGTTGATCTACATTAATCTATGGTTGCACATTAAAAGAATCAATTACATGTCATTTCCTATCAGTCTCTAATATGCAAATCAACTCATCTAAGTAATAGCTAATTACTCAAATGCATTAAGCTCAGTAACATACAACTTCACATTCATAAAATATCTCACAAAACTCAATAATCATATATTCATACCATTATAATCAAGTTACATCATAGCTTTGACAATAGAACTAAAACATGGTATTTACAAACAAGAGAACAATGCGAAAACTTGAACAAAACATTCTTGAAACTGAAAACACCAAGGCTTTCACCAAAATATCTTCAATTGAGAGAAAGTTTGGAAAAATCTACACATCAGAGGGAGAAAGAGGAGCTATTTGAAAAAAGGGAAGAAAACATGCTAAAACATGCCACCACGCGCCTTTACCATGCACTCTTATATGTCACCACCACGTGCTACCGTACGCCGCCATTGCTCTCCACGAAAAATGCCAAAAATTGTAAATCATGGTCTCTGGAGTGCCAATCTGCCAAGAAATGACCTAACTCTGCAACAAAAATGCACAGATCTGCCAGAGAAAGCTTAGACAGCATTTGCCATTCTTTGCTAGAAACCACCACAAAACCACTCCAGAAATTGCACTAGGAGGGTAGATATGCTTTCTCCTCACCAAAAATTGCCCAGAAATGGTTGGAAAACAAAGAGGAAAGGAGCTTGATTGCCAAAAAAGAATGCGATGGTCAGCTTTTGCTTGATCGTCTGGCATCCTTAAAGTCCTACCTAGTTACGCGTGGCCTTTGCTTTTCTGGCAAGGTCCACTTTGTTGCTGGAACTAATCCCGTCACTTGGCCACACTCAAGCTTTTCTCCCTCTTTTCTCTTTCTTCTCTATTACACAATAGCCCCACCAATTCTTTTCTTGCTTTCTTCACCTTTCACAATCGCCTAACACATGCATAATAGGAAGTCATCTATTTTGCTTGTTTTCTTTCTCTTTTCCTTCTTTTTTGCTTATTTTGGGTTTGGTGCATAAAATAACAAAACTTGTATAAATACAAATAAATACAAATGTAGTTTAAAAAATATTATATTATATATATATCCTAAAGTAATCACAATAACCCTATACAAAATAGAGATATCAATTGCCTTTAAAAAAGGGAGGCAACAATGCAAGGTTTGCTTTAAGTTTGGCCACATTGAAAAAATTGTTGATTAAGAGAATCCCATCAAGCCAATGTCATGAAGGAGAAATACATGTAATTGAACTCTTTTTTTTTAAAAAAAAAAATTTCTATTCATCCATGACTAGGGATCTAAATGTATGATGCTTAAATAGTGTATGTAAAAATCACATGACATTTGGTTAAAAGATTTTTCCTTTCCTAGATAATTCTTTTAAGACACATAAAAGGCTAGGTGATGATCATGTGATTAAGGGAAAAAGAAAGGGAACAATCTTTGTAGTTTCATGTAAAGGTGGAAGGATGATAAATGAAGTTCTTTGGGAATTAACATTCTGCCTAAATCTTTTGATATAGGTCAAATAGCATTAAACATGTATGCCTTGTTGTTTACGGGAACTATATGCTTTATCTTTGATGAAATGGTCTTACTTGTGAGTTAACAAGAGTAGACAAGATTAGTTGTAGAAACTATCCTATTAGATTGTAGTACACCCATCTAATTGGATATAGCAAAGCCATGGGGAGTTAAAGTTTTGGCACAAATAGTTTGGTCATCTTATTTCAAAGCTTTCAAAAACGAAGTCATGTATGGAACTTGCCAACTAGGGAAAAGTCATAGGCAACTTTTCCAAACTCCTTTAATGAATTGAAGACTTAACTATTAGAACTAGGCCAATGCTAGTTAGCACACATAAAGTTAACAAGTTCTTTATCTTGTTTATTGATGGAAGCTTGAAGATGAATTGGATATTGTTTCCTAGGGAAGAGTCTCAGGCTTTTGTTATCTTTAGGAAGTTCAAAAGTCACATAGAAGAAATTAAAGCTCTCATGTTTGTTTAAGAAGGGAAGGTAGTTTGAAACTTCTGTGAAAAAGATGGAATCAAGAAGTAGCTCATAACTAGTTATAGCCCCTACAAAATGACATAGTTGAGAGGAAAAAATGGACTACATAACCATGCTAGAAGATAAGAACATTCTAAGGATTTTTTTGGGTGAGTTAATCTTCATTGTTGTAGTCCCATTTTCTAAAAGCCTTTGTTGTCCAAGATCATCAACCTCCATTGCTTTCCTTATATGTTTCCTTGATTAATGATGAGAAGCTAATTTTAGTAATTGGTGTTTGATTGTAGTTGGTTGCAAGGTTAGGGATGATGTGTTTGTGGTGCATGGACTTTAGTGTGACTTGGGTGTTGCTTGTGATGTTGGTGCACTAATATGGACAAGTGATACTTCTACACATGACACCTTCTTATTGTCTTGGCTTAACACCTCTTTGGAAATTGAATGGACGGGTATAAATAGTAAGCTTGTCTTGTGAAAATTTGAATCAAGTAGTTAATAAGCCCTTTGTCAAGATATTTGCTATTTGATCAACTAAGAGAAGTTGGAAATTGATGTTTCTTCATGGCCTAAAAACTTGGATTGGAGGGAAAATAAATTGCAAATATATTTTCAGACCAAAGTATCAGATGTCATTATAGTTGAAGTTGAATATCTTTGAGAAAAGCTTGATTCTAAATGATTTCAATAGTTGTATCTATGAGACTTTTACGTTTTACCTCTGTATTTAATCTAACAATGGTCTTACATTTTCTTGAACTCCAAGATATGATATTATCTCTAAGAAAAATGCATAAACTACATGTGCACCATTGATCATCCTAATTGCCTAACCCACCAACATTAGAATAGGCATTGAAAGTGTTGATCTTGTTTTTTTTTTTGTAAATTGTATGCCATATCTTGGAGTGTCAACAAGAAATCTTAGTATATGTTTGAAAAATTCCAATATGTGGTTGTTGGTGCATGTATGTATTGGCATGTAGTATTAAAGGCATATGATATATCAAGCCTTATGAGTGTGAGATATTGGAGAGAACCTATGCTAATGAGTAGTACTATCATTTATTGAGGAAGGATGCCCTATTGTATAGGGAATAACTACACCTTGTACCTTTCCCATTTTAGCATGATGAATTATGTTAAAAGAAAATTTTGCTTGATGTGAAAAAAGTCTAGTAGGTAAGTTAAGGACTTCAATACCTAAAAAATGATGGAGATGTCCTACATCTTTAATATCAAATTTAGTTTGTAGTTAGGTAATTATTTTGGTAATTGAAGCATTTGTGCTTCCTTTAAAAATAATATCATCTACGTAAACTAAAATAAAGATTTGATATGTGGGTTGGTGTAAAATAATAAAAGAAAAGTCAAAAGAAAACTAAAATAACTCGTTCGTCAGCAATCCGTAAAGAATGAAGTTTGTTCTTTCCAAATTTAATCTTGCAAAAATAGGTGGACAATATTGAATCATGATGTGGATGTGGATGTAAATCGTTGTTTCCTAGCTTCTATTCATTTGTTGTTTCATTTTTTTAACGTGTTGTTACATGTGACTCTCCCAGGATTACGGGACAAGAATAAGTACCAAGATTGGCTGGCAAGGCTTAGTGTAATCTCCATAGGGTTAACAGAGTTGCATTAGGTGCTGATGTATATTAACTTGATCGTCAAAATTAGGCTAAAGCATATCTGGATTAAAATAATAATAAAATAAAATAAAAGAAAAGTCAATGTTGGATGTGTGAAATCCAAGCTTATGTAGAAATTCATTGAGTTTAAAATTCCATGCACAAGGAGCTTGTTTAAGACCATATAGTGATCTTTTGAGATGACATACAAAGTGTGGATTTGAGGGATCAATGAATCCTTTTGATTGATTCATATATACTTCCTCATCAAGATGATCGTGTAGGAAAGCACTCTTGACATCTAATTGTTTGATTGTCCAGTTATTTGTATAGGTAAGACTAATAATTGTATAGATGGTAATGGGTTTAACAACTTCACAAAATGTTTTGTTATAATCAATACCATTACATTGATGAAATCCTTTAGAAACCCATTTGTAACCTATAGGCATAATGTTTGATGGTGGAGGAATGAGGTCTTGTGTTTGGTTCTTTGCCAAGGTAGTATGTTCTTGAACCATTGCTTTTCTCTAATTTGAATCTTTAATGCTTTTATAAAGTTTTATTTTTGATTATAGGAGTGAGTAGATGTAGTTGAAGCATATGTGTATTGGCAAGTTATAGTATATTTAGATATAACACAACCTTTAAGCCTAATAACCATTGGACGTTAGGAATTAGGCATGGTTATATCATTATATGTCAGTATAGTTGTAGTGGTAGCTTGTATAGTTGCTGTTGAGGGTGGAGATGGTTAATCTTTTGTTTGTAATATTTGATTTGTATTCTGAGTTTCAAAATGTGTTTGAAATTTTGGCAATAAAATAAGATTTTCTGCACTTGTGGAATACGGAAAATGTGTTTGGTCCATGTGATGGTATGAGAATTGGTGTTCATAAAAAATGGAATTTGCTACAATCTATAATTTGTTTGTTTTCAAGCAAAGATAGCTATATCTTTCATAATTTGTTGGATATCCAAGAAACACAAGGATTTGATCATTGTTGTAAATGTTTTTGGCAAAGGGTTATAGTTATAAGTATGGAGAGACAAGATACCCAAAAACTCTTAAGTGGAAATAATGGGAGTTTATTTGAATAATCATTCCCATGGAGATTAGTTTTTAATAACTAAACTTGGAATTCTATTGAGGATATGAGTTGATGTTTCAAAAGCATAATCCCAATATATGATAGGTATATGAGCATTATGTAGCATCAGAAGCCTAGATTCTAAGATATACACCTATGTTTTCTTTCTACAAATTCTATTTAAAATGGTGCATAAGGAATAGATATGTGTTGATAAGTGCCTTGTTGGGATAGTAAATTTTTAAATGAAGTAGAAGTAAATCCTGCTGCTCTACTATTGAAATAGGTAAACTTGGCATTTGAAAAGCTAAGATGTGTGGCTACCACACTTGTTAAAGAATGAAACTGCAACATTTCTAGCTGTTTGTGGAAGAAAGAATAAGCATGTTTGGAACTAACATGTGTCCAAGAAGTGGCTTTTGCATGTGACACATGTTGTTAAGCTAGCTTTTAATGTGATGTGTGTCAAGAAAAAAGAGGATGAGAAAAAAATCTTGAAACAGTGAAGCACCAACTTGCATCTTATATAAAAAGGAGGTGACCCCTCCTTGTTTTGTACCTCATGTAGAAATTAAAAACCCACTTAGAAAGCTATAACAATAGTTTAGTAAGCTTTTGTTCCTTCATTGTTCTATTTGTCTTTATATTAGCAAAATTTTCCTTCAATTTCTCCTTCTTTGGTCTCAACATTTGGTATCAAAGTCAAGTTGCAATGATGTCCAACAACTTTGTTCAATTACAATTACCAAAATTGAATGGAAGGAATTACAATAATTGGGAAGTCCAGTGGAAGGTACTCTTCAAATTGCAAGATTTGTGGAATTTGCTAGCAAATGGTTATACTAATATAACTTATCAAAAAATGCATGAAGCTTTGAAGAAGGACAACAAAGATCTACTAATGGAGTCCTAAAGGAGAGATCAAAAAACATTGTGTGCAATCTTTCAAGCGGTGGAGGAACCAATATTTGAAAACATATCAAGTGTGGAGATTGTGAAAGCAACATGGGATATTTTGCATAAATCCTACCAAGGAAATGTGTTAGGTGAGTGCGACTTCTGGCATTTAGGGGAGATTTTGAGTCTTTATTTATGCATGAATGACTTAGAATCAATTTCAACATATTTCGATTGTGTGCAAACCATTGTTTACCAATTGAGAGTTAATGGTGAGGAACTCATAGAAAAAATCTTAAGGTCTTTAACTAAAAGATTTGACTACATTGTAGCAGTGATTGAAGAAGGAAAAGACGTGTCCACCATGATACTTGAACGGTTGATGGGTTCATTATGCTCGCATGAGCAAAGAATGAACCAAAAGGGTAGCAGTTCGAGTTCCAAACAAGCATTGCAGAGTCGGGCATAAGTAAGTTGCAAATGTTGGAAAATAAGGGTTTTGTTGTGACAAAATCTATTTGGGAATATTTTTTTAAATTTTTTTTTCATACATACAAAAGGAAATCATAAGAAGTAAAAGGTGTGCAAATTATAATATCAATCAATGATATTATAAAGTAGCTGAGTTCCTACATTCCTTCATAAAACATCTCAATAAAATGTTTTGAGAAATATTTTGTATGAAAGATATTGAAAATATATTTGATTTTATTGAAGGAAAATGATACTTGGTTCTATGTGTTTGAAGGTAAATAATGATCAAAGAGCAAAGATTATTTTATGAAAAGGAATATCAAGTCGTGAGATGATGACTTGATCCATGCTTGATGCTAGTTCTAAAGAAATTATTTTGCTGGATCAAGACCATGAAAGCTAGGCTTGCTGGACTGTTCAAGTAATTCACGGCCCGTATCTATGTTCAAGAAACGCAAAGCCTGCATCGGTGTTTAAGTAACTCATAACCTGTAGAAACTCAAAGCCCACATAAGTGTTTAAGTAACTCATGCTCCACATCATAGTGAAACACACCATTTGATTAAATGATTAACTCACTTAAGCCTTTCGACCTCCATGTGCCCTAACCTCCATTTCAGCAAAATGAGAATTGAAGGAGGTGTCGAGCTCCTCAGGCTACCAAATCCTAAATGGGAGGATTTTGGAAGAGATGGGGTGTTAGAATGATCAGATTTGGTTTCTGAAAGATGATTTGAGCTCAATTTGATGGGTTGCTCACTATTTCTAATGGGAAGAAGCATATGATTCAGGTTTGATTTTGAGAAATCCTAGACCTATCTTTTCTACTTAAGAAAAGCTTGTTCTTGAAAAGAAGCAGTGTGAATATATAATTACTTGAAGCATTCTCTCTACAAATAAAAGATCTTTGAGCTTACTTGGTTAATTGCTAAAGTTGTTCATCATTCAGCAACCCACAAGGCTTTCAGTGATTTCTATTTAATCACTCTACTCTTTGAGTTTATCATCGATTGTACCTTGTATCTTTGTGTTTATGTGCTAATCGCATTTAGAATATATATAGCACATAAACATTGTATGAAATTCAAAACCCTAATTTGTTCTAATTTGGGGGTTTCGTGATAGGAGCTTGGATATTCATTATTCATACTTGAATAGCTCTTTTGATTAGCCATATCCCAAAAACTATTATATTATTTGGGGATTTGCTCTTGTAAATAATCTTTTGATCGTACATTGTAACTATACTTGAGAATTCCTTTAAGGAGGAATTTATTGGATTAGGGAGAACATTTTCTCCTAATCTAGTTTGAGTAAAGGAGACTTCAATTGGTTGGATTGAAGGAGAAGAGGGTGGATGTAGGACTCAAGGATTAAGTGCCGAACCACCGTAGTAAATCTGGTGTTTCTCTTCCCTTTATTTGCTTGGATTTGACTTGCTAATTGTTGATAACTATCTAGTCATTTATTTGATATTAACTTATTGCCTTACTCGTGGGTTAGATTGTCATCCAATTAATAATAGCTTGCTGTTTTGTAACTAATTGGTGTGTCATTTGCTTGTTGTATGCTTGCTAATTGTGTGATTTGTATGAGCTCTTAAAACCACTTTAGACAACAAAAATTGTAACTAGTGTTGGCTTTTATGGCTTAAGAAGAAGGGGGGTTGAATTGTTATAACCAGCAATTATAACTATTATCTTAACAAATGCTCAACTCAATATGCTGGACAAGTCACACAAATAATATCAATATAAATTGAACACATATGATGCTTTACTTCCAAGTCAAACAACACATTATCAAGAGTATTGTCACACTTATATGTATCAAATATTCTAATAGGTTAAGAATAGATAATTGACAAAATAAGAGGCAACAAATATTATAAGAAGGTAAGATCAATAGTAAGCAAAGAGATTGACACCAAATTTACCACGGTGGTTCGGCACTCACACCTTGAGTCCTATGTCCACCCTCTTCTCTTTCAATCAAACTGATTGAAGTCTCCTTTACTCAACCAAGTTAGAAGAAAACGTTCTCCTTAAGTCAAATAATTCCTCTTCAAGGAATTTCTTGTACAATGTTACACAATATGATCAAAAGATCATAAATCAATTACAAATCCTAAATAATATGACAAGTTGTGGGATTTTGTAACCTAAAGGAGCTGATTTGATGTAAATATAATCATTCTAATCTCCTATCATAAAAACCCTAAATTGAAATAAATTAGTGTTTCAGATTCCTTTCAATGTTTATGTGCAATAAGTATTTTTAATGAAATTAGCACAGAAACAAAGTTATATAAGATCCAATCGATGATATAAACAAACGAATAAATATTTAATCACAATATCATCGTAAGCTTGTACTTCATTGAAAGTTAAGAAGATTGAATGATCAAAAGATGAGCTCAATAGTCGATTTTTCACTCAAAGAGAACTTCAAATTGTTGTAAGTATTAAACCCTTCTCCATAGAATAGCTCTTTGTAAATAGAAAAATTAGAGTTAGGGTTTCAAACTTTTCAAACCTCGATGATGAAGCTATCTTCCAGTTGGAATAGTAAATCAGCTTTCAAATCTTCCTTTTCCAACTCATGTCAGACCGTTCTAACATTGGTCTCTTAAAAAATCCTCTTGTTGAGGATTCAGTCACCAGCGGTGCCGTTCCTCCATCTCTCTCTCTTTCTCTCATTTTGGCAGTTGTCGATAATATGCTCTTAGGGCATCAGGCAAATAAGTGAGATGGTGTGTAAGTGAAACAGTGAGTTTCATCACCAGCCGAGCTCACTTATCTGCTTGATAGATAAATGGGTCATGAGACGGGCCGAGAACACAGCTAGGCCGAGAATAGAGACAAGCCGTGAATACAACCAGGCCAAATATAACTAGGCTGAATACAGCCAGGCTAAGAATACAATTAGGCCGAATATAACCAGGTCAAATACAGCCAGGCTGAGAATACAATTAGGCCAAGAATAGAAACAGGCAGAGAATACAACCAGGCCGAGAGTCAAGTCGAGAATCAATATCAATCCAAGAATGATATAATATAAGTTCTTAATAGAACTAAAGTTTGTTCCAAAAATAGAGCCATATACTGCAACCTTCATTAAAGCAAAAGCAAGTATAATTTTTTCTTAATCACAATGTATGACATATTTAATTTCAATTTGGTAAGCCTTGTTCTCAAGACATTATATAATGAAATTAAATAAATCATTTCTTAAGAGCACTATATAGTGACATTATATCAAGAAATGTAGGAACCCGGTTACTTTATAATATCATTAATTGATATTATAATTTGTACACTTTTTACTTCTTATGATTTTCTTTTGCACTTATGAAAAATATATTTCAACAAATATATTCATAAATACATTTTGTCACAAACAAAACCTTTATTTTCTAACAACTAGTTCTTAGCTTAACCAATTCAACCCCCCTTCTTGTTAAGCCATAAAACCCAACGACAAAACCAACCAACCAAGGAGGTCAAGGTCACAGAGCTTAGCAAGGTAGAGGTAAGAATTTAAATACCACTAAAAGAACATGAGATAAACAAAAATCAAGTGTTTTAGATGTAATAAATTTAGACATTACAAATCCAAATGTTGAGCAAAAGTGTTGAACGAGGAGATAGAGCATGCATGTACTATCAAGCAGATAAATGCACATATTGTCAAGGCAAATGAAAATTTAGTGCTAGCATGCAAGGGTGATGACATAAGCATTGTGGACACCAATACATGGTATTTGGACATTGGATGTAGCAAATGACTATGCAGAAAGAGTTATTCTCACAATTAGATGAGATGTTTCGTGGAGAAGTGAATTTTGGGAATAAATCAAAGGTTCTAGTGATAGGCAAAGACAACACTAATATTGAATCAAAATATGGTTCTAATGTTACTATTGCAGATATTTACTTTGTGCCAGGAATTTTTTGGAATTTGCTTAGTGTTGGCAACTTCTTCAAAAAGGCCATAAATTTAATGTAGAAAATTAAGTTTGCATAATCTATAGTGTAAACAACAAGTTGATTATAAAAGTACCAATGATGAAAAGCTAGATGTTTCCTCTAACTCTTTAGATGAAGACCTTATGAATTTTCAGGCAATGATAAGAGACAAAAATTGTTATGGCATCTTTCATTTATTCACTTAAATTTTCATGGGCTAAAGTTATTAGCTCAAAAAAATATGGTGATTGGTTTGCCTATGATAGATTGTCCACCCATGTGAAGGATGTCTTGTTGGAAACAAAGTCGAAATTCTTTTCTTAGTGGAAAAGATAGAAGAGCAAAGTAGCCACTAGAGTTGGTACATACAGATTTTTGTGGCCCTGTTGAGGTAGAATAATTCAGACAAAAAAGGTACATCCTATCTTTTGTGGATGATTTTACTAGAAAAGCATTTGTTTATTTTTTAAGAAGAAAATCATAAGCTTTTGGCAAATTTAAAGAATTTAAAGCCTATGTTGAAAAAAAAGTGTCTTTAATTTGAAGAATTTAAGGTTAGATAGAGGTGGAGAATTTAATTCAAATGAACTTTATCAGGATTGTAAAATTCATATAATTAAATGACAACCAACCACTAGCTATACTTCTCAGCAAAATTGTATAACAAAAAAAAAATTAGAATAGTTTTTGAAATGGCAAGAAGTATGCTAAAAGCTAAAAGGTTACCAAAGCAATTTTAGGCAGAAGCCGTTGCATGGTTGTATTTGTTTTGAATAGGTGTCTAATGAGAAGTGTTCTTGGAAGAACTCTAAAAAAGGCTTGGAATTGCCATAAGCTAGGTGTTTCATTTCTACAAGTGAGTATAATATCCTTATATACCAAATTAAGAAAGAAAGAAGCTAGATGAAAAAAGTTTAAAATGCATTTTCATTAGTTATAGTCAAGTTATTAAGGGTTATAAGTTGTATAATCCAATAACAAAAAAGGTGATCATCAATAATGATATTCAATTTGTTGAAGATGAAGCTTGAGAATGGAACCAAAAGATTGACTAGAATAGTGTTAACATTGAAGGTGAATTATTAAAGGGAGAAATAGAAAAAATCCTTAATTGAAGAATCATCATCTTCACCTACTATTCATCATCAACACTGAATATCATAATCTCTACTACGACATTCATGAAGAACATGGGAGATGTCGGCAAAATTACAAAGACTATGTGGTCACAAGAGATGATAACAATGACATTGATGAAACAATGTTTATTTGCTGATTGTGATCCCATAGTGTATGATGATGTAACGGCATACGAGAAGTGGATCAAGGTAATGGATGAAGAGATCCATTCAATCAAGAAAAATGATATATAAGAGTTAACTTTTTTACCACCTAGTAAGAAGCCCATTGGTGTTAAATGAGTATATAAGACAAAGTACAACTTGATGGTTAGGTGGACTATTACAAAGCTAGATTAATGGTGAAAGACTATAAGCAAAAGTCATATATTGATTATTTTGAAGTATTTGCACCAGTGGCTTGAATGGATACCATTCAAATGATCTTAGCACTCATAACTTAAAACCATTGGAAGATCCATTAAATGGATGTTAAATCAACATTTCTCAATGGTTTTCTTGAAGAAGAAGTTTATGTGGAGCAACCATAAGGTTATGTGAAGAAGGGGCATGAAAATTAAGTTTATAAATTGAAGAAAACATTGTTGGGTTTTATGGATTAACAAGAAGGGGGGCTTGAATTGGTTAAAACCATTGGAAGATCCATTAAATGGATGTTAAATCAACATTTCTCAATGGTTTTCTTGAAAAAGAAGTTTATGTGGAGTAACCATAGGGTTATGTGAAGAAGAGGCATGAAAATTAAGTTTATAAATTGAAGAAAACATTGTTGGGTTGAATTAGTTATAATTTTTTTGTTGTCTAAATTGGTTCTAGGAGCTTATACAATTCACACAATTGTATTAAACATACAACAAGCAAATGACACACCAATTAGTTACAAAAAAACAAGCTATTATCAAATGGATGACAATTTAATCACGGGTAAGGCAGTAAGTTAATATCAAAGAATGGCTAGATAGTTATCAACAATCAGTAAATCAAATCCAAGCAAGTAAAGGGAAGAGAAACACCAAATTTACCACGGTGGTTCGGCACTCAGTCCTTAAGCCCTACATCCACCCCCTTCTCCTTCAATCCAACCAATTGAAGTCTCCTTTACTCAAACCAGATTAGGAGAAAATGTTATCCCTAATCCAACCAATTCCTCCTCAAAGGAATTCTCAAGTACAATTACAAGATATGATCAAAAGATCATGTACAAATGCAAATTCCCAAATAATATAATATTTTGTGGGATATTTCTAATCAAAGGAGCTATTCAAGTATGAATAATGAAGTTCAAAGCTCCTATCACGAAACCCCTGAATTACAACAAATTAAGGTTTTGGTTTTCTCACAATGTTCATGTACAATATGTATTTTTGAATGTAATCAGCACATAAACAAAGTCATACAAGGTGCAATCGATGGTATAATCAAAGAATAAACCAAGTAATCAAATATCATTGAAGCCTTGTGAATCACTGAGAGATGAGTAAGCTTGAATACAATGATTGAGTGAGCTCAAAGATAATTTCTTTGTAGAGAGAACACTTTAAATTGTTGTAAATCATCAATCAAATTCTTCAAGCACTTGTTCTTTTTAAATAGAGAACAAATCTAGGGGTTCTTTTAGATAAAAATTGAGCCATAGCCTTCTTCCCATTAGAAACAATGAGCCACCCAGCAAATCGAGCTCAAGTCACTTCTTAGGAACCTAATCTGACCGTTCTAACATCCCATTTTCTCCAAGATCCTCCCATTGAGGATTTGGCACTGTAGAGAGAACAAAGGTTTCACCGAAGGTTGTCTATTTCGAACAGCATCATTTAGGGCAAAATGATTGAACAAGCTTCTTGAGTAAGCTTTCTTTAAGTTGAACGATGCCATATAGATAAATGTTGCATTATGTAATCGGGTAAGAAACAGGCAGGGCTTCGATAATAGATGCGGGCCTTGACATGGGCCAGTCTTAGAGCAGGCTTGGTCCAGCTCTGAGTGAGCTCAGTCCAGCAACATATAAACAAAGTCCATCAACACATAAAACGGTCAAGCATCTCATAAGCATGGTTTAACATCATATAATCATGATCTAGCATCTTATAAGCATAGTCTAGCATCTCATATGCATGGTCTAACATCATATAAGCACGGTCCAACATCATATTTGATTTAACATATAAGTTCACTTGAATTAATATCAAGCTTGAATAAAAGCTCCTCATATATTGATCTTTTAATATGTTCCTACAAGTGCATAGAGCCAAGTATCATTTTTCTTAAATATATTCAAATATATTTTTAACATCATTCATATAAGATATTTTTCAAGTACACTTTATGAAGATGTTTTATGAAGGAATGTAGAAACCTAACTACTCTATAATATCATTGATTGATATTATAATTTATACACCTTTTATTTCCTATAATTTCCTTTTGCACATATGAAAAACCTTTTTCCAAAAAACAATTCAGAAATAGATTTTGTCACAACAAAACCTTTATTTTTCAACAAGCATTATATGGATTAACACAAGAGCCCAAAGCTTGGTATACCTAGATTGATATGTACATGATAGAACATGGTTTTCAAAAATGCCCATATGAATATACATTATATATCAAGTTAAATACTGAGGGTGATATATTAATTATGTGTTTTTATGTTGATGACTTGATATTTATAGGAAAATTTGAGAAAATGTTTGCAAAATTCAAGGAAGTTATGACTAATCAATTTGAAATGACAAATTTGTTGGAAAATAGGGTTTTGTTGTGACTACAAATATTTTGGTAAATATAATTCTTGAAATATATTTTTCATATGTGCAAAAGAAAATTATAGGAAGTAAAAGGTGTAAAAATTATAATATCAATTAATGATATTATAAAGTAACCGGGTTCCTACATTCCTTCATAAAGTATGTTCTTAAAGTTTGTTTTTGGATAAATATATTTGTGTATGATGCCAAAAATATATTTGAACATTTTATTAAGAAATATGATACTTGGCTTTATGCACTTGTAGGAACATGAGGAGCTTTGATTATAGCTTGATATTAGTTCACAGCTAAGATATATATTACACCAAAATATGAACTTTATAAAAGATCATATTTTTGGACTGTGCTTAGCATTATTGGACTATGGACCCTATTGATATTGGACTGTATTTATCTATTGGATCTTTTGTTACTAGACCGTTGTTCTGTGATGCGGCCCAAGTTCGTTACGGCCTAACCTACTGAAGGAAGCCTACCCACGCTCGCTATGGTGTCGTCTCACTTATTAGAGGTGCGCTCACTACGGTGTCATCTCACTTATCAGAGGTGCACTCGCTACGGTGTCGTCTCACTGACCAGAGATGCACTTGCCATGACGTCGTCTCACTTAACAGAAAGACGCATATAAGAGGGTTCTCGATCATTTTGCCCTAGCCACTGTTCTTCGGTCTCCGGTGTCATCTCTATTCTCTCGAGTGCCAAATCCTCAACAAGAGGATTTTGGAGGAGACTGGATGTCAGAATGGTCGGATTGAAGCTCTGAGAAATGATATGAGGTCGATTTGATAGATGGGTCACTATTCCTAACGGGAAGAAAGCTATGGTTCAGGTTTGATCTAAAAAGCCCTAGATCTGCTCTCTATTTAAAAGAGATGTATGTGTGAAGATAGAGATTGATGATCTACATCTATTTGAAGTGTTCTCTTTGTGAAGAAAATCTCTTGAGCCCACTTATTATTTGATTTAAGTTCGCTCATCTCTCGGTGACTCACAAGGGTTCGGTGATATTCGATTATTTGGCTTAATCTTCGATTATCTAATTGATTATAGCTTGTATAACATTATTTATGTGCTTATTACATTTGAAAATATTCATTACATATAAATATTGAGGAAAATCCAAAACCCTAATTTACTCAAATTGGGGATTTCGTGATAGGAGCTTTGCATCTTGTTATATATACTTGAATAGCTCCTCTGATTAGTAATATCCCTTAAACTATCATATTATTTAGGGATTTGCTATTGTACATGATCTTTTGATAATAACTTGTATTCGAACTTGAGAATTCCTTTAAAAAGGAATTATTTGGATTAGGAAGAACGTGTTCTCCTAATCTGGTTGAGTAAAGGAGACTTCAATCAGTTAGATTGAAGGAGAAGAGGGTGGACGTAGGACTCAAGGATTGAGTACCGAACCACCGTGGTAAATTGGGTCTTTGTTCTCTTACTCTTTATTGATTTGAATAACTTTGTTTGTTTGTTGCCTATTAATCCATCAATTGTTAAATTAATTGGATTAAATTTTTTATATCAAACAAAAGCATAATATTGTTAGATTAACAATTCAACCCCCCCCTTTCTTGTTAAGCCATAAAACCCAACAATTATAAAGTAGCCAATTTCCTACATTCCATTATCAAACATCACATATAAAGCTTAGATAAATATTTTTATGTGACTTAATGAGCAAAAATATAAATGCTTATATTAAAGAAAAATGATACTTGGTGATTGTGTGCTTATAGGTACTTGTGAAGGATAAAGTCATATTACTTGTTTCTACAAGCTTAATGCAAATATAAGAGAAGCTATTCACTAGTTGGTCCAAGACCAATTGATCTTTACTTTTTGGATTGTTACTTGTTGGATCTTTACTTGTTGGATTTTTACTTGTTGGATCATTGTGAAGTAGGGCGAGTCCAAGCTCAGCCCACAAGCAAGCTCGCAAAGCTTAGCCCACAAAGCAGGCCAGCTAACTTAAGCTCGAGCTGACTTCACTTAAGTGAAACACAACCATTTCACTCATATGTTAAGAGATCACTCTCTTAAGTCGAGTAGAAGGGCCCTAAGTCCCAAATATGCATGAAGCTAGTTCTCCTCCTTCTTTCTCAGCTGCTGATTCTCCAACGGGAAGAAGAATAAAGTGACATAAGTGTCAGAATGGTCTTATGCTTCATTAATCACTGCCTCTACAGTTGTATCATGTCACCTTTATCAAATCTCAATGGGAAAATCTCAATAGGTTTGAACCAAAACCCTAAAGAGCTCAAGATTGTAAAATCTACTATAAATGGAGGTTCTGGTGAATGTTTTGAGAGCTTTTGCACGATATACTACAAATTTCCTTGAAAGAGATTGAAATGTTGTGAAAGTCTTGTACTCATACTGCCATGCTCTTCAATCCTTGGTGAAAGTAAGAATCTTCGGTGATATCCCGCCACATTTAAAATCTAGTGAATATCTACCGTTAAATTGATCTCTCTATGTGCTAGATTACTTCAAAATATTATTTGCACATAAAGATTTTTGTAAATTCGAAACCCTAACTTTGAGAAAATTGGAGGTTTCATGATTAAGGCTTGAATTGAGTTTATATATCTTCAATTAGCTCTTTGAGAACCATTATTCCTTACACACATTATATATTTGAGGATTTGCTTGATGTATTGAGGTTGGTTCAACCTAAACTTTGTAACCGTGGAATAAGTGACTCCTTATTAAGGAGTTGTGTAGTGTAGGAGAGGGTTTCTCCTAGCTTGAAGTAAAGTAGACTTCAACTTGTTGAGTTGAAGGAGAAGAGGGTGGAAGTAGGTGACAAGGGCCAAACCATCGTGTAAATCTTTGTGTCCTCTTATCTTGTTTTATCTCTCTATTTATATGCTTTGATATATTTGTGTTGAATGTCAATTTTGCGTGAAACTTAGAAGAACTGAAAAATATAGGTAAAACCATAAAAACCAATTCAACCCCCCTTCTTGGTTAGCCATAAAACCTTAAAAAGAAGGAATTGACTATGATGAAACATTTGCACTGGTAGCTAGGTTAGAAGCAATTAGAATCTTGCTAGCCTTTTCTTGTTGTATAAACTTTACTTTGTTTCAAATGGATGTGAAAAGTGCATTCTTAAATGGTATTGTAAAGGAAGAGGTGTATGTTGAACAACCACTCAGATTTGAGGATCCGATTCATCCAAATCATGTTTTTAAACTCTCAAAAGCTTTATATGGTTTGAAACAAGCTCCATGGACATGGTATGATAAACTAAGTACCTTCTTAATTGATAATGGTTTTAGGAAAGGAAAAGTAGAAAACACTTTATTCATAAAGAACAAACAAACATAAATTTTAATTGTTCAAATATATGTTGATGACATTGTGTTTGGTTCTACAAACTCTATGCTATGTGAAGAATTTGATGCTGCATGCATACAAAGTGAATTTGAAATGAGTATGATGGGTGAACTAACATACTTTCTTGGTTTGCAAATTAAACAAACAAACAAAGGAACCTTTATAAGTCAAACAAAATATACAAATGAATTGCTCAAGTATAAGATGCATGACTCTAAACCAATGAACACACTTATGAGCACTTTTTTATCACTATCAAATGATGAAAATGGAATTAATGTAGACACTAAATCATATCGTAGAATGATCGGTTCTTTGTTGTACTTGACCGCATCTAGACCTGATATTATGTTTAGTGTATACTTGTGTGCTAGGTATCAGTCTAACCCTAAAGAACATCACTTAGTAGTTGTTAAAAGAGTCTATAAATACCTTAGAAACACGATTTCTTTAGGAATCTAGTACCCTAGAGATATAACCTTGAATTTGCATGCCTTTAGTGATTTAGACTCTGTTGGTTGCAAATTAGATAGGAAAAGTATGAGTGGTGGATGTCACTATCTCGGAAACATGCTTCTCTCTTGGCACTCCAAGAAACAAAATTGTGTAGCTCTTTCCTCCATAAAAGCCAAATACATAGTTGCAGCTAGTAGTTATGCTCAAATTTTGTGGATAAAACAACAATTAGAAGATTATGGTATATCATCACAAAAAATTCTATTAAGATGTGACAACACTAGTGTCATTAATCTTACTAAGAATCCTATACAGCACTTTAAAACGAAGCATATGAAATTAGACATAATTTCATTAGGGATTATGTTCAAAAAGGTGATGTTGTGCTTAAATTTGTTTGCACTGATCAACAAATTGCTGATATCCTAACCAAACCTTTACAAAAAGAAAGGTTTCATGCTCTTTGAAGGGAGCTTGGAATGTTAATATTTGAAAATATTTGAATCTTCTCTTTTCCTATACTGCAATATTTTTGTTCTTTTATTGTTCAAACCACCTGCTTGGTTTGAGGGGAAGTTGTCTTGCTTACAATCTAGCCACATCTGGTTAGTTTTCTAACTTTATTTGCTGGTTCATTTTTATTCTCTACACCTACTTACTTGCCTATGTATGTTAATCTTTTTGCTTATGACAAAAAGGGGGAGAGAATAGTGCACATGTTTAGTCCCATTTTTGACTTCGAAGTGCAGAATGTGGGACATCTCTCTAACATTTTTTTTTAACTTATGTGGTTTATGGTGTTAGAATATGAATATGCTTGTCTACTGATCACATGATATGCATGCTGAGTAATTGAAATATGATTATGAACATGCTTGCTGAATGTTTAATGTCATAAACTTGCTTGCACAAAATTTCATGAAAAACATGTTCATGTTAAATTTCACTTACATTGCTTGATGACATGTGCTATGCTATTATGATAATTTTGTCATCATAAAAAAAGGGGAGATTGTTGGAAAATAAGGGTTTTGTCATGACAAAATCTATTTGAGAATTGTTTTTGAAAAATGTTTTTCATATGTGCAAAAGGAAATCATAGGAAGTAAAAGGTGTGTAAATTATAATATCAATCAATGATATTATAAAGTAGTCGGGTTCTTGCATTTCTTCATAAAACATCTCAATAAAATGTTTTGAGAAATATTTTGTATAAAAGATATTGAAAATATATTTGATTTTATTGAAGGAAAATGATATTTGGTTCTATGTGTTTGAAGGTAAATAATGATCAAAGAGAAAAGATTATTTTATGAAAAGGAATATCAAGTCATGAGATGATGACTTGATCCATGCTTGATGCTAATTTTGGAGAAATTATTATGTTGGATCAAGACCATGAAAGCTAGGCTTGCTAGATTGTTCAAGTAATTCACGGCCCACATCTATGTTCAAGAAACTTAAAGCCCACAAGTAACTCATGGCCCACAAAAACTCAAGGCCCACATAAGTGTTTAAGTAACTCACAGCCCATAGAAACTCAAGGCCTACATAAGTGTTTAAGTAACTCATGGCCCACAGAAACTCACGGCTCGCATCATAATGGAACACACCATTTGATTAAGTGATTAACTCACTTAAGCCTTTTGACCTCCGCACACCCTAACCTGCATTTCAACAAAAATGAGAGTTGAAGGAGGTGTCGAGCTCCTCAGGCTACCGAACCCTCAACGGGAGGATTTTGGAAGAGATAGGGTGTCAGAACAATTGGATTTGGTTTCTAAGAGATGATTTAAGCTCGATTTGATAGGTTGCTCACTATTTCTAATGGGAAGAAATGTACAATTCAGGTTTGATTCAAGAAACCCTAGATCTATCTTCTCTACTTAAGAAAAGCTTGTTCTTGAAGAGAAGGAGCATGAAAAACATTTTGTCAAACATAACTTGAGATATGAAAAACATTTTTCAATGTAACATTTTTTACATAACTTGAGATAACCAATTCAATCCCCTTTCTTGGTTAGCCGTTATACCTAACATATATTACATGTTTAACATGTCCATTTGCATGTAGGATTTTACCGAACAAGTTTTTGGTGCCATTGCCGATGATTGGCTATTTTTGCTGCTAATTAATATTCATACTGAGTAGCTTCTAAGTTTAATATAGCTTTTGTTGCTTCTATTTTATTTCTATTTTTAATGTCTTGTTTTGTTGTAGGAAAAGAGTCCCTTAATTAAGCTACAAAGATGGAGGGAAATGATGGTACACATAGACTCTTGAAAAACTATGTTGCACCATCATTTTGGAATGCCATATCTAGTATCCAAAGGCTTGCAAGTTAGGCAAGCCACTTTGAGATCAATTCAACATATGAAATAGATGTCTTTGTCGACTTACGTGCACAATGGGAAGTGTTCAAAAGAATAAAGCATGTGAATTTTGTGGTGGAAAACATGCAAGCATAAAATGTCAAGTAGATAACCCTTATGCTCGATAAAATGAATATGCTAATATGTCGGGAATGTGAATAGGTCACAAAATGATCCTTACTCTCACATGTGTTGGGTTTATGGCTATCCAAGAAGGGGGGGTTGAATTGGATATTTGGAAGTTTAATGAATTTAAACTTTTTCTTTTTGGTTGTTTTTCTATAATGAATGCAGCTAAACAAATTATCACAATAGTAATGAAATATCTAATAGAAGAATTAAATCAAAGAAATTCACACACAAATATTTCACAGTGGTTCGGCCCTTTTTCACCTACTTCCACCCTCTTCTCCTCCAACTCAAACCGAGTTGAAATCTACTTTACTTCGAACAAGGAGAGCACCTCTCCTTCACCTCACAATTCCTCAAAAAGAGTTATATAGTTCACGGTTACAAGGTTAGGTTTATAGAAACCTTAATACATCAAGCTTACTCCTCAAATATATGATATGAGTGAGGATTCAAGCTTATCAAAGAGCTAATAGAATGTATACAAGATCAATTTTAGCTTTAATCTCAAAAACCCCAATTTCACAAATCTAGGGTTTTCGGATTTACAATAATCTTTATGTGCAAAAAATTTTATAATCAATCTAGCACATATAAAGATTAATCTGTCAAATGATATTCAAGAAATAACAAGTTTGAAGAATATCACCGAAGATTTTCTTTTCCTTCAAAAGATACCGAACACAGCTATATGCACAAATCGATGAAGGCTTTTGTTTCTCTTAATCAGATCAGCAAGAATATATCTCAGCAAGCACCAATGTTTCATCCGAATCCTTCTTTTATAGCAGGTACCTGAACCTTGAATAGATTAGGGTTTCGGTTCAAACCTTTTTGAAATCCTTCCATTGGGATTTGATGGATTCGACGTTGTACTGAAACAAGTGACGATTTTCCAGCGAAATAGCCGTTCTGACATCAGGTCGCCTCACCATTCTTCCTATTGGAGCCGTCGTCGCAGGAGAGAGAGATCGAGAGGAGAAGAGTTTTTCAGAGTGCGGCTAGGGCTTCTTCTTTCGGTCATAAGAGCTTATGCTCTTATTTGCTTCCATACACTGCCGTTTAGAATAAGTGGTTTTTCTCAGGACGCTGTTGTTTCATGCTTCATAAACACGGGCTGAAGCATTTATTCATGAGCTGGAGCTTTCGTTTACGGGCTAAAGCACTTATTCACGGGCTAGATCTTTCATTCACGGGCTAGAGCTTTCATTCACAGGCTGAAGCACTTATTCACGGCTGGATAAATAAACTTCATGTGTCCATATATAAATATATGGTCGGTCCATTACACCTATACATACACCAATTCTAAGTATCAAAGTTCCTTTAACATAACCAAGAATGTAGATTAATCTATGGAATAAAATATTCAAAGATTAAATCAACTTGGCTTCATATTTGATGTTGAGTAATAAAATGTAGGAGCCCGGTTACTTTATAATATCATTAATTGATATTATAATTTGCACACCTTTTACTTCCTTTGAGTTTTGATATGTGCATACAAGATCTCATATTTTCTATCATATATGCAAGTATGATATACTATTTAATACATGTTCAGATAAATATAAAATTCTATTTGACATATATTCTCATAAAATTTTTCTCAATCAAAACATACAAGCACATGATTTTCAACAATCTCCCCTTTTTTAATGATGACAAAATTTTCATACTGAACTGACTTGCACATGTTATTTTGCTATACCTTGAATACATAAATGCAGTAAGCATGTACCTATAGCAATGTCATGAACACGTGAATGCAGTATGCATAATATGCATAAACCTATTATTGTTGTCATGAATATATATCATAGCAGGTATATTTGCATACTCAGTAGGATGTAAAAGAGTTTATCCCACGTTCTGCACTAAGAGTCAGAGATGGAATATACATGTGCTAGAATGAATGTACTCTCCCCCTTTTTGTTATTAGCAAAAATAGCATAGCAATGGAAGATAATCAGACAGAGCAAATAGAAATGAAGACAATCCTTAAAAGAATAAGTAAAAATGAAGAGGATAGCAGCATAGATCTAACCTGGTGCGGATGTACACATAGGGCTCCCCCTTAGAACAGTATCCGAGAATACAAGATGATAAAGCAAATTGTTCACAGAGTTCAAGCAATGTCATTAAGCAAACACATACCAAGTTCCCTTCGGAGAGTAGAGAACTTATTATGGTCCAATGGTTTTGTGAAAATGTCCAAGTTGCGGGTCAGTGCTAACAAACTCAATAGAGATATCTGATTTTTCAACATGGTCACGAATGAAGTGATGTCTTATCTCTATATGTTGGTTTTAGAGTGCTGTATTGGGTTTTTAGTGAGATTTATGGCACTGGTATTATCACATTTCAAAGGAATCTTAGTGAAATGAAGACCATAGTCCTCTAATTGCTGTTTCATCCATAGAATTTGAGCACAGCAACTAGTCGCAGCTATATATTCTGCCTCAGTGGAAGAAAGAGCAACGTTGTTTTGTTTCTTAGAGTGCCAAGAAACTAGCATATGTCCTAAAAATTGACAGGTACCACTAGTGCTTTTTCTATCAATTTTACACCCAGCATAGTCAGAATCACTAAATGCATGTAGATCAAACATAGTGTCTTTTGAATATCAAATGCCTAATGTGATTGAGTCCTTTAGATACCGAAAAATCCTTTTAACAGCTTTTAAGTGTTGCTCCTTAGGATTAGATTGAAATCTTGCACATAAACAAACACTAAACATGATGTCTGGCCGAGAGGTAGTCAAATATAACAGGGAACCAATCATGCCTCTATAAATTTTAGAATCAACACAAACTCCAGCATTGTCATTTGATAAAGATGTAGATGTGCTCATGGGAGTATTTATGGGTTTAGAATCATGCATGTTATATTTTTTGAGTAATTCCTTAGTATATTTAGTTTGACTTATGAATATTCCTTTGGGTGTTTGTTTAATTTGAAGTCCAAGAAAGTAATTTAATTCACCCATCATGCTCATCTCAAACTCATGTTTCATATTATCAACAAATTGTTCACACATATCAGAATTTGTAGAACTGAACACAATATCATCAACATAGATTTGAATAATCAAAATCTCTTTTCCTTGTGTCTTGATAAACAATGTATTATCTACCTTTCATTTTCTAAAATTTGTATTTAATAGAAAGTTGCTCAGTTTATCATACCAAGCCCGTGGGGCTTGTTTTAACCCATATAAAGCTTTGGAAAGCTTGAATACATGATTTGGACATATGGGATCTTCAAATCCAGGTGGTTGTTCTACATAAACCTCTTCTTTAACAACACCATTTAAAAAGGCACTTTTCACATCCATTTGAAATAATGTGAAATTCATATAGCAAGCAAAAGCAAGCAACATCCGAATAGCTTCTAACCTAGCTACAGGAGCAAACGTTTCATCATAGTCAATTCCTTCTTCTTGACTATATCCTTGAGCTACCAATCTGGCTTTATTTCTTGTAATGGTCCCACATTCATCTAACTTATTTCTGAATACCCATTTGGTTCCTATGACCAAATAGTTCTATGGTCTTGGAACTAAATTCCAGACTTTTCTCCTTTCAAACTGATTTAGTTCTTCTTGCATAGCAAGGAACCAGCTCTCATCTTTAAGAGCTTCATCTGTTTTCTTTGGCTCTATTTGAGACAAGAAAGCTTGATGTTCACACGTGTTATGATATTTGGATCGTGTGCTTACTCTATTTGCTGAATTTCCTAGAATGTGTTGTTGATCTACTTCGTTTCTAACTCTCGGGAAAGTAAATTCTCTAGAGTCTAACTCCCCCTCAATAGATGCATATTTGTCATTTGCATTTTGTGCCGTGGAGCTTAGATCAGAATCATCCTTGAATTTTACATGAATAGATTCTTCAACAACTAGAGTTCTCTTATTGAAAACTCTATATGCTTTGCTGGTCTGAGAATATCCTAGAAAAATGGCCTCATCACTTTTAGAGTCAAATTTTCCAAGTGACTTTTTTCCATGGTTTAGCACAAAGCATTGACTTCCAAACACATGGAAGTAGGATATGTTGGGTTTTCTACCAAAAGTAACTCGAATGGAGTTTTCTTCAAGATCGGTCTTAAGTATGCTCTATTTGAAATGTAGCAGGCTGTACTTACTACTTCTCCCCAAAAGTGTTTAGGAAGATTGTATTCACACATCATGGTTCTAGCTATTTCTTGAAGTGTCCTATTCTTTCTTTCTATAACACCATTCTGTTGAGGTGTTCTAGGTGCTGAAAAATTGTGAGATATGCCATTCTTGGAACAGAATTTCTCAAACATACAGTTTTCAAACTCACCACCATGATCTGTCCGAATCTTAACAATGGTAAGATCCTTTTCATTTTGTATCATTTTAGAGAAAACAACAAATTTCTCAAATGCTTCATCTTTCCTAGCAAGTAGATATACCCAAGTATATCTAGTATAATCATCTACTATGACTAAAGCATAATACTTTCCATTCATAGTGGATGTCCTTAGAGGACCAAACAAATCCATATGTATCATTTCTAATGGTCTTGAGGTAGACACTATTAATTTTGGTTTAAAACTGCTTTGAGTATGTTTCCCTTTCACACATGCATCACATAATTGATCTTTATCAAATGTAAGCTCGGGTAGTCCTCTAGCTAGACCTTTCTTAGATAATTTCTCCAATAATCCTAGACTAGCATGACCAAGTTTTCTATGCCACAACCATGCATCAACACTTTTACTAGCAATCAAGCATGTTTGTTTATTTGTCAACTCACTAAGATCAAGCACATAGATATTATCTTTCCTTTTTCCAATTATTCTCACATTATTTTCCAACTTTTCAACAAGACATAGTTCTTTCCCAAATCTGATTTTGAAGTTGTTATCACACAGCTGACTTATACTTAGAAGATTAAATTTCAATTCATCAACATACAGCACATCAGATATGAGAAGAGATCTCGGGTTACCTATGGTGCCTACACCTTTAATCCTTCCTTTGGAGTTATCTCCAAAAGATACTGTACCACTGGGCTTTAGCTCAAGTGTTGAGAAGAGCTCCATCATCCCAGTCATGTGACTGGAACAGCCGCTATCTAGAATCCACAACTTTTTGTGCTTCTTCTTATCTATATTCCTGCTCATATCCTGTAGAAACAAAGATTTGTGTTGGAGATTTTGGTACCCTTTTTTCTTTGGGTCCGTGAGTGTTAGTTTCTAATACATTTGTCATTTTCTTAGGCATCCAAATCTTTTTGACCTTGTATGTTTTTCTAAGCCTAACTGGACATGTATCAAATGAGTGACCGACATATTTACAATAAGAACATTTATGATGCAGCAAGAGTCCACAATCCTTATTGTCAACTAGGCTTATAGGTGTTTTTGTGTTTTCTAAGGAATTGTATCCTATACTGGCTTTGTTGTATACACCTCTTTGTGATTCTAATATGTTATTCAACAAGGTACTACCTTTTGTAAACTTGTGCAATAATATACTAGTTTCATCCAGTTTCATTTGAATTTCAGATTTCTCTTTTTCTAACACCCGAATTTTCATGTTTAGTTTTTCTGTGTCTCAGTCACACACTAACTTATTTAACTCATCAGCATGCTTATTTTCTGAATAGCAGCAAATACTAATCGAAGAGCATGTACCAGTTTTAGAAGAAATATTCTCAGAGGTGTTTTTATGCATACAAGTCATAGATAATGCCATGGGAGATTTATCCTTTTCAGTTTTAGCTTTTACAGATTTATATTTAGCTTTTATCTTCTTATATTTTTCTTTTATCTTTGTTGCATACTCAACCATATCAAAAAAGTCAGTTTCAATGTCACCACTCAGATTTGTTTCGAATTCAGAATCACTTACCTCGAGTTCTTCTTCTATTTTTGCATTTGTGGTAAGGCAGAGATGAGCTACTTCTTCTTGTTCTTCTTCATTTGATGAGGAGCTCTCATCATCCCACGCAGCAATCATCGCCTTCTTCTTTCCTTTACTATTCTTCTTCTTGAGTGAGGGGTAATCGGCTTTGATATGTCCAGGCTTTCTACACTCATAGCATAAGTTATCCCTAGACTCATATGTTTCATTTCTTCTAGGTTGTCCTTTATTTCTTCCTAGACCCTTTTTGAGATATTTCCTAAATCTTCTAGCAATTAAAGCAATCTCATCATTTTCTGAATCAATCTCTTCAGTCTTCTCTGTTTCTACTTTTAAAGCAAGTGACTTTCTATTCTTTTTTTCCTTAGCTCTCCTAATTAGTTGCATTTCATAAGTCTTTAATGATCCTAGTAAATCATCTAAGGTTAAACTATCTAGATCATGTGCCTCTTCTATAGCCATTTTCTTGGGATCCCAGCTCTCGGGTAGAGACACTAGCATTTTTCTGACCATTTCTTCATTTGTGTAAGTCTTTCCTAGCAACCTAAGTTCAGGTATTATTTCTGTAAATCTACCAAACATGTCACTAATAGTTTCAGATTCAAGCATAGTAAACAATTCATAATCATGAGTAAGCATGGTTACCTTGGATGACTTGACTTTTTTTGTACCTTCAAATATGACTTCTAATTTATCCCATATTTCCTTACCCATGAGACAAGATGATACTTTATTAAATTCATGAGCTTCCAACCCACTATAAATCATGTTCATAGCTTTAGCATTTATTCCCATGATTTTAGCTTCATTTTTACTCCATTCATTAGTTTCGGGTAACGTGGTACCCTTTCTGATAATCTGCCAAGCTTCAGGGTCTTGACCCATAATGAATACTTGCATGAGTTGCTTCCAATGTCTATAATTTATCCCATCAAATAGAGGTGGTTTGTTATATCCCGTAACAGCTACTCCTTTCTCTATAGCCATGTAAGTGGATCTACTCTAGGATGTTAAGCCTTTAAATAAGAGAACCTGGCTCTAGATGCCAATTGTTGGGTTTATGGCTATCCAAGAAGGGGGGGTTGAATTGGATATTTGGAAGTTTAATGAATTTAAACTTTTTTTTTTTCGTTGTTTTTCTATAATGAATGCAGCTAAACAAATTATCACAATAGTAATGAAATATCTAATAGAAGAATTAAATCAGAGAAATTCACAGACAAATATTTCACGGTGGTTCGGCCCTTTTTCACCTACTTCCACCCTCTTCTCCTCCAACTCAAACCGAGTTGAAATCTGCTTTACTTCAAACAAGGAGAGCACCTTTCCTTCACCTCACAACTCCTCAGAAAGAGTTATATAGTTCACAGTTACAAGGTTAGGTTTACAGAAACCTTAATACATCAAGCTTACTCCTCAAACATATGATATGAGTAAGGATTCAAGCTTATCAAAGAGCTAATAGAATGTATACAAGATCAATTTTAGCTCTAATCTCAAAAACCCCAATTTCACAAATCTAAGGTTTTCGGATTTACAATAATCTTTATGTGTAAAAAATTTTATAATTAATCTAGCACATATAAAGATTAATTTGTCAAATGATATTCAAGAAATAACAAGTTTGAAGAATATCACCGAAGATTTTCTTTTCCTTCAAACGATACCGAACACAGCTATATGCACAAATCGATGAGGGCTTTTGTTTCTCTTAATCAAATCAGCAAGAATATATCTCAGCAAGCACCAATGTTTCATCCGAATCCCTCTTTTATAGCAGGTACTTGAACCTTGAATAGATTAGGGTTTCGGTTCAAACCTTTTTGAAATCCTTCCATTGGGATTTGATGGATTCGACGTTGTACTGAAACAGGTGACGATTTTCTAGCGAAATAACCGTTCTGACATCAGGTCACCTTACCATTCTTCCTGTTGGAGCTGTCATCGCAGGAGAGAGAGATCGAGAGGAGAAGAGTTTTTCAGAGTGCGGCTAGGGCTTCGTCTTTCGGTCATAAGAGCTTATGCTCTTATATGCTTCCATACGCTGCCATTTAGAATAAGTGGTTTTTCTCAAGACGCTGCCGTTTCATGCTTCATAAACACGGGCTGAAGCTTTCGTTTACGGGCTGAAGCATTTATTCATGGGCTAGAGCTTTCGTTTACGGGCTGAAGCACTTATTCACGGGCTGAAGCACTTATTCACAGGCTGGATCTTTCATTCACGAGCTGGAGCTTTCATTCACAGGCTGAAGCACTTATTCACGGGCTGGATCAATAAGCTTCAACATGTACAATCCAGAATGGCACAACCATCAAATGTTTCATGGAGTAACTCAAATGAGATGAGACCACCACCAACATTCAAGTAAATGGTAAAGGTTATACCTAATTTAGAGGACATGTTTCCCAAGATGATACAAAATAATGAAGCAAGATTTCAAAAACAATAAGCATCAATCAAAAGATTAGAGGTGCAAATGGGTCAGTTGATCAATATGGTCCCAAAGAGACAAGAGAGTCCTTTGCCTAATGATATGAAGAAAAGCCCTATAGATATTGCAAAGGCAATAACCCTAACAAGTGGTAAGAAAATGGGAGAAGATAATGCTGAGGAGAAAATTGCTAATGATACAAATTATGATGTCAACATATAACGCAGGGAGGTACCTAAGGGTAAATTATTTTCTAAACTATCTTGAGCCCTATATGCCTCTAACTCCATCTCCCTAGAGATTACAACAACGTGAAAGAGATAAGCAATTTTTGGAATTCCTTGATGTATCTTAAAAACTACATGTCAACATTCTTTTTGCAGATACTCCAGCTCAAATGCTTAGTTATGAAAAATGTTTGAAAGAGATATTGGAGAACAAAAGGAAGCTAGAACTATATGAGACAATGACATTGATTGTAGAATGCTCAACCATCATCCAACACAAGTTGTCTCCTAAACTATTTGAATTTCATCCTCTTTAAGCAACAATGTTCAAGATAATTTGGCTGAAAACTAAAGCAAGCACTTTTTCGGAGGCAACCTAAGCATTTTGTTAATCTATTGGCTAGAAAGTTGTCACCACATGCTTATCATAGCCCTACGTTGACAGCCTACACTTAGGGGAGTTTTTCTTGTTCCTTCTTGTTATTGCTTTTTTTGTCTTTAGTATTGAGGACAATACTTCATTCAAGTTTGGAGGTGCTATAGTTATTATTAGGTTGCATTGGAGGTTGGATTTTGTAATAGTTGTGGTTGTGCTAGAAGTGTTTTCTATTGTGGTGAAAATGTTGTGTTGGAAGTCTATTTTTTGTGTTTTTTGTTTTTTATGTGTTGGACCAAAACTGCCATGGTTGGATCCCTTGTTGTGAATTCTTGGTGATTCTTAAGGAGATATAGATTTTTTTAAAACCTATAATTGTAGTATAAGTTAAGTGTGATTCTGATTATGTTGATTCACCTATCAAACACTAAAAGTCTACATTTTTTTAAAATTGTGTATTTCTTGAGAACATTCATTTGAAGCGTGTGATTTTCTTGGACCTCACCCTAATCTTAAAATTTACTTGATTTCCTCCTGAGGCAAAATCCTAGGCTGCATCTAACTTAGAAAATGATTAAAGCTATCTTTGGATCGATTGAGCCTTTCAAGCTAACCTTATTTACTTATCCACAGTCACCTCACTAAGCCTTGTTCTTATCTTGATTTTGTTAAATGACACCTATATATATATATCTTTTAGCATTTTGATCAATTTATCCTATTGTCCTATTCCTATGAACATATTGACTTCTAATGTGTACAAGTTTATTTGAGCATAAAAGAAGACAAAGGGAAGGATGTAGCATAGGAAGAAATTGATTGGAATGATTGTGTGTAGCATAATATGTTGCTTTTGTAAAATCAAATGCAAATGTGAAAAAAAAAGAAAAAGAAAAAGAAAGAAAAGAAAAGAAAAGAAAAAGAAAAAGAGAAAAAGCATTTGTTTTAGGATGGAATAATCCCATCATCTTTTGTTAGATTCAAGTCACAGTTCTCTGAAATAGTTATTTAAGCATTGTAATTGAACATCATTGGTAGGAGAAAATTGAATTGGCTATACTTTAAAGTAATTCACTTTTGCTTGATTGTTGCACACATGATTGTGGCTTTTGGTTAGTGTTAAAGTATGCTTGGACAGGGAAGAATGAGAATAATGGTTGTGAAAAATTATCTTCATGAAGTAAAAAGGTAGAGAGGGGCTAAAGTTCTAATGGAACCCTTGAAAGTAATGTGTTTATGGGTTATTTGAGCCTAAATGACTTCTATATTACCCTTAGCCTAGCCTCACATTACAAGCTTATGAAAGTCTTATTGATTATTGGTTAGATGATTGGCTTACATTAGTGGAGAGAGGAATGAAAAACAAACCTATGAGATTCAATTAAAGATTTTGAAAGACTACATATTAATGTGGATCTATTTAAAGTGCATGTAATTGAGAAAAAATGCAAATTTCATACACACATGTGGTTGACATAGTTCAGAATTCATCTTACCTTATAAACCAATTCCAATGTTTGGATGAAAGTTATATTTTTCATTAAATTGTTAAGTTAAGCAATTATAAGAGAATATCATGGAGAGATTAGTTGTTAATCTATGTTGTTTAGTGCTTTTACTCGAGAACGAGCAAAATGTTAAGTTTTGGGGTGTTGATAACTCTATTTTGTATAGGATTATTTTAACTCCTATAATATTTGTTAAAATATATTTGTTAGAAAAAGGTGTGTTTTGTTATGACAAATTGCTAGCTACATGTTATATTTGTAAAAATGTTTTTCATATGATTATGTGCAACATTAAACATCAAGGAAGTAAAAGGTGTGCAAATTATAATATTAATAAATGATATTATAAAGTAGCTGGGTTCCTACATTTCTTCACAAATTAACTTCATATAATGTCTTGAGAAATATTTTGTATGGGAAAAGAGCTAAAGGAATATTTGATTATTCGAAGAAAAAGGATATTTGGCTTTCTATACTTGTAGGTACATGTGAATCAAGAATTATACTATGAAGGCCAAAATCAAAATCATAAATACTTGGTTTTACTTAGCTTGAAGCAAACTCGAGCAAGGCTATTTACTTAGTTGGTTCAAGCTCAAGTGAGGATCTTTATAAATTGGATCAAGTCCATAGTAATAAGCCTGTAAGCTCAGCTTGCAAGCTCAGTTCACAAGCTAAGCCCATAAAATCAACTTTTAAGCTAAGCCTGTTGGGTTTTATGGCTTAACAAGAAGGGGGGGTTGAATTGTTTTTATACTGAAACTATGCTTTTGTATGATATAAAAAATTCAATCAATTTATTTAACAATTTATATGATAATAAGAAATCAAACAGAATTATTTAAGCAAGTGAAGAGTAAGAGAATCAACACCCAATTTACCACGATGGTTCAACACTCTATCTTAGAGTCGTACGTCCACCCTCTTCTCCTTCAATCCAACCGATTGAAGTCACCTTTACTCAACCTGATTAGGAGAATACGTTCTCCCTAATCCAAATACTTCCTTCTCAAAGGAATTCTCAAGTCCAAATACAAATTATGATCAAAAGATCATTTACAATAGCAAATCCCCAAATAATATGTTAGTTTATGGGATATTGCTAATAAGAGGAGCTATTTAAGCATATATATCAAGGTACAGAACTCCTATCACAAAATCCTCAATTTGAAGAAATTAGGGTTTTAGGTTTTCCTCAAAATTTATGTGCAGTAAATGTTTATAAGTGAAATCAGCATATAAATAATGTTATACAAGCTATGATTGAGTATATAATTGAAGATCAAAGCAGATAATCGAATATAACTGAACCCTTGTGAGTCACCGAGAGATGAGCAAACTCGAATCAAATAGTAAGTGAGCTTAATAGACTTTGTTCACAAAGAGAACACTTCAAATAGATGTGAATCATCAAGAGAAAATCTTCACGCACACATCTCCTTTAAATAGGAAGCATATCTAGGGCCTTTTCGAATCAAACCTGAACCATAGCCTTCTTCCCATTAGGAATAGTAGGCTATCTATCAAATCAACCTCACATTAGCCTTCAAAGCCAAAATTCGACCGTTTTGATAGCCCATCTTCTCCAGAATCCTCCCGTTGAGGTTTCGGTGTTTGAGAGAAGCAAAGACGGCATCGGGGATGAGTGAAGTGGCTAGGGCAGACTTATCGAGAGATAGAGACCTCTTATGTGCTTTTTTAAGTGAAACGACGTCATGGCTATTGGGTTTTATGGCTTAACAAGAAAGGGGGGTTGAATTGTTCTTGTACCGAAAACTATGCTTTTGTTTAAATAAATAATTCAATCAAATAATTCAGCAATTTTTATGATAATAAGTAATCAAACAGAATTATTTAAGCAAGTAAAGAGTAAGAGAATCAACACCCAATTTACCACGGTGGTTCGGCACTCTATCTTAGAATCCCACGTCCACCTTCTTCTCCTTCAATCCAACCAATTGAAGTCACCTTTACTCAACCTGATTAGGAGAATACGTTCTCCCTAATCCAAATAATTCCTTCTCAAAGGAATTATCAAGTCCAAATACAAATTATGATCAAAAGATCATATACAATAGCAAATCCCCAAATAATGTGTTAGTTTTTGGGATATTGCTAATCAGAGGAGCTATTCAAACATATATATCAAGATACAAAGCTCTTATCATGAAATCCCCAATTTGAAGAAATTAGGGTTTCGGATTTTCCTCAAAATTTATGTGCAGAAAATGTTTATAAGTGAAATCAGCACATAAATAATGTTATACAAGCTATGATTGAAGATATAATCGAAGATCAAAGTAGATAATCGAATATCACCGAACCCTTGTGAATCATCGAATGATGAACAAACTCGAATCAATTGGTAAGTGAGTTTAATAGACTTTCTTCACAAAGAGAACACTTCAAATAGATGTCAATCAGCAAGAGAAAATCTTCATGCACACATCTCCTTTAAATAGAAGCAGATCTAAGGCCTTTTTTGAATCAAACCTAAACCATAGCCTTCTTCCTGTTAGGAATAGTAGGCTATCTATCAAATCAGCCTCATATCAGCCTTCAGATTCAAAATCTGACTGTTCTGACAGCCCATCTCCTCCAGATTCCTCCCGTTGAGGTTTTGGCATTTGAGAGAAGCGGAGACAACATCGGGGATGAGTGAAGTGGCTAGCGGCTAGGGCAAGCTCGTTGAAGGATAAAAGCCTCTTATGTGCTTCCTTAAGTGAGATGACGTCGTGGCTAGAAGACTTCATGGATGGTCAAGACGACATCGTAACAAGGAGGCTCCACTGATGATCAAGATGACACCATAACAAGGAGCGGGATCGGGCTGACGTGAGCTTGGGCCACACCATATTGTCTCAGTCCAGCAGCAAGGGTCCAGTCCAGTGATGACATATCCAGCAGATATACACGGTCTAATATCAGCAAGGTCTAAAAATATGATCTTTTACAAAGTTCATATTTTGGTGTATTGCATATATTGACTTTGAACTAATATCAAGATAGAGTTAATGTCCTTCATGTTCCTACAATTACATTAAACCAAGTATCATATTCCTAAAATAAAATATAATAAAATATAATAAAATATATTATATTTCTTAAGGAAATATTCAAATAATCAATATATTCAAATATTCAAATATTTGAATATATGTCACAAGAACTTTAAGAATATATTTTATGAGGAAATGTAGGAACCCGATTACTTTATAATATCATTAATTGATATTATAATTTATACACCTTTTACTTCCTATAGTTTTTCTTTTTGCACATTTAGAAAAACATATTTTAAGAATTGATATTTACCAGAAAATATTTTCAGTCACAACAAAACCCTATTTTCCAACAGTGGCAAGGACGCTTCTCTGATGGTCAAGACGACACTGTAGCAAAGACACTTCTCTGATGATCAAGACGACACCGTAGCAAGGAGACTTGGCTTGGGCTGTATCACATCATCTCAGTTCAACAATAAAAGGGTTCAGTCCAGTAGTAAAGGGTCTAGACCAGTAATAAAAGATCCAGCAGATAGACATGGTCCAATATCAACAGGGTCCAAAGTTTAATTATGTGAACACGGTCCAAAAATATGATCTTTTACAAAGTTCATATTTTGGTCTATTACATATATTGACTTTGAACTAATATCAAGATAGAGTTAATGTCCCTCATGTTCCTACAATTACATTAAACCAAGTATCATATTCCTAAAATAAAATATATTATATTTCTTAAGGAAATATTCAAATATTCAAATATATGTCACGAGAACATTAATAATATGTTTTATGAAGAAATGTAGGAACCCGGTTACTTTATAATATCATTAATTGATACTATAATTTGTACACCTTTTACTTCCTATAATTTTTCTTTTTGCACATATAAAAACATATTTTAAGAATTGATATTTACCAAAAATATTTTAGTCATAGCAAAACCCTATTTTCCAACAAAGCCCACAAGACTTAGCCCACCTGATGTCTTAAGCATGCGATGCCATTTCACTTAAGAGAAACAATAGAGATTGGTGCTTATTGAGCTAACTAATTACTAACAGTGAATAGTTCCTAGTGTTTATCCAGCAAATCAAAATGATGAAACATGGATTAAACAATTAAATTTAACCTAAACTTGATCAACAAAACATGCTAGAGCATCCGATTTCACATAACTACTAGGTATAAATATCAATTATTCGTGCTTATAAGATTGATTCTACTCATGTGATAGCATAATTTCCTAATTTATTCACTATTCTATGTCTAGGTATAATGAACCTACTTAGCTCATTAACTCACTGTATTTCTACCCATGAATCAAGTGTGTTCGGTGAAATTCTAAATGCAAGTGAACATGTCGAATAAGTAATACAATGATGAGTAAGATATCTTCCCACAGAGATTGGTGATTACTAAGTCAATTAATTACTAATGGTGAACAACTTCTAGAATTTATCTAGCAAACCAAATTGATAAAGAATAAACTAACTAACTAAATTTAATAAAACTAAATACACAAATTATGTTAAAGCATATGATTTCACCATAATTACTAGGTATTAATATTGATTATTTATGCTTGTAAGAGGGATAATATTTGTGTGATGGCAGAATTTCCTAATTTATTTACTATCCTATGTCTACTTATAACAAACCTACTTAGTTCATTAATTCACTATATCTCTATATGTGAATTGAAATAAACCAAATGCATTAGAATCTATGAACATTCCTAGTTTACATTGAAAGCCACACAAACTATATGATATATGTCTATCCATATTTAATTTACGGTTGTATATTATAAGAAGCAACTACATATCATCTCCTATCGGTCTCAAATACGCAAATCAAATTATTTAAGTGGTAGCTAATCACTTAAAAGCATTAAACATAGTAATATGTAACTTCACATAAACAAAGTGTCTTGCAAAACATAACAATTATAAGATTCATACCATCATAATTAGGTTATATCATAGCTCTAACAAAACTAAACTAAAGCATAAAGAAATAATGAGGAAGAACAATAATAGGAAATAAAAAGGGCATCTTGATTCCAAGAACAAGAAGTCTATCACCCTTTTTGTCTTCTCTTCAAGATAACATTAAATTCTTGGCCTCTCTCTTGAGTTATGCTCAATTTCCTCCTCCCTTCTTTTTGCTTTTCTTTTCTCTTAAATAGGGTTTAGGTTTAGACCTATCTCCTATCATAATAGAAATGAGTTTTGGATACCTAAGACAATTAGTTCTTAAACTCTTATATTAATTGGGTTTTGAACTCCTAACATGACTAGGTTTTCTAATTATTTAGAAAACCCAACAATAATCGAAAATCTAATAACAATTATCCAAAGCCCAAGCCCTTCTTGATTTTCTTGATCTTGATATTTTGACCATATTTTGCCATATAATAAACATCAGGTTTTTCATGCTTATCCTTTTTCTCTATGGCTCCTTATGCTACAAAAACAAGGCAAATTCAAGTAAATAAAGAGGAATTCAAATATTTTCTCATAAGCATTGTACTATTTATTGCCTAAAAATAGGTAAAATAACTCTATAAAAATAAAGTTATCAAAGTGCATTAAGATATGTAAATATTTCAATTTACACTTAAAGCCACACAAATCATATGGTATATGTCTATCCATATTAACCTATGGTTGCACATTACATATTGTCTCCTATTGGTCTCTAACATGTAAATAAAATCATTTAAGTAGTAGTTAATCACTTAAAATCATTAAACTTCATAACATGCAACTTCACATTTATAAAATATCTTACAAAACAAACCATAATCATACATTCATACTATTATAATCAAGTTCCATTATAGCTTTAATATAATAAACTAAAACATGGTATTTAGAAACACAAGAGTGTTGGAAAATAAGGGTTTTGTTGTGACAAAATTTATTTATGAATATATTTCTTGAAATATGTTTTTTATAAGTGTAAAAGAAAACCATAGGAAGTAAAAGGTGTACAAATTATAATATCAAGTAATGATATTATAAAGTAACCGGGTTCCTACATTTCTTGATATAATGTTACTATATAGTGCTCTTAAGAAATTATTTATTTAATTTCATTATATAATATCTTGAGAAAAAGGCTTACTAAATTGGAGTTAAATATGTCATATATCGTGATTAAGAAAAAATGATACTTGCTCTTGCTTGGATGAAGGTATGAAGTATTTGGTTCTATTTTTGAAGCAAACTTTAGTTCTATCAAGAACTTATATTATATCACTTGACTTTCTATCACTTTCGGCCTGCTCATATCACTCGGTGTGCTATCACTCTCGGCCTGCTCATATCACTCAGCTTGCTATTGCTCTCGGCCTGGTCTTGCTCTCGGCCTGCTTCACGGCTTGGTTATAAGCTCTGCCCATTAGTTAAATGAGCCCGGCTTGTGTCAAATTGAAACTTACCATTTCACTTAGGCACTGTCTCATTTAATCGCACGCGATGCCCTAAGAACATATGAACGCCGACTGAAGAAATGAAAGAGAGAGATGGAGGAATGGCGCCGCTGGTGACTGAATCCTCAACAGGAGGATCCTGAGAAGACCGGTGTCAGAATGGTCGGATTTATGACTTAAAAGAATATGTGAAGCTGATTTGAAGGTTGATCTACTATTCTAATGGGAAGAAAGCTTCATTACTGAGGTTTGAACATATGAAACCCTAGCTTTATTTTTTATATTTAAGAAGAGCTAATCTATGGAGAATGGTTTGACACGGACGATTATCTAAAGTTCTCTTTGAATGAAGAATCGATTATTGAGCTCATCTATTTGATCATTCAACCTTATTCACTTTCGATGAAATACAAGATCACGGTGATATTGTGATTAAATAGTTTCTTATTTGGATATATCATCAATTGTATCTTGTATAACTCTGTTTATGTGCTAATTTCATTAAAAATATTTATTGCATATAAACATTGGAAGGAATCCAAAACCCTAATTTGTTATAATTTAGGGTTTTCGTGATAGGAGCTTTGAGTTATTATTTTCATATCAAAATAGTTCCTTTGGGTTACAAAATCCCACAACTTGCTATATTATTTGGGATTTGTAATTGAGTTATGATCTTTTGATCATATTCTATAAGATTGTTTAAGAATTCCTTGAGAGGGAATTGCTTGGATTAGGGAGAACGTTTTCTCCTAATTCGGTTTGAGTAAAGGAGACTTCAATCGGTTTGATTGAAGGAGAAGAGGGTGGATGTAGGACTCAAGGATTGAGTGCCAAACCATTGTGGTAAACATGGTGTTAGTTTCTTTGCTCATTATTGACTTGAATATCTTCTAATGTTTACTGCTTATTATTTTATCAATTATTTGATACTAACCGACAAACTCATTTGATATATAAGTATGGAAATATTATAGATAACTTGCTGTCTTAAAGCATCATTTGGTTGAAATTTGCTTACTTGATATTGGTGTTATTTGTGTGACTTGTTTACATAATTGAATTGAGTTTTTACCAAAATCAATAACATACTATTGTTGGTTCTAACAATTCAACCCCCTTTCTTGTTAAGCCATAAAACCCAACAAAGAGTAGTGCAAAAATTTGAACAAAACATTCTTTAAACTAAAAACATGAAAGCTATAACTAAAATGTCTTCAATTCAGAGAAAGTTTGGACAAATCTGCACATTAGGAAGAGGAAAAGGAGCTAGTTTGAAAACCAAAAGAAAACGAGTAGAAACACGTTGTCACGTGTTACTGCCACGCGTTGTCACGTGCTTGTGCCACGTGTTGCCATGAGCCTCCACATGCTACTGTTGTTCTGAACATAAAATCTCTAAAAAGTAGCCTAGGATGCCGATCTATCGAAAGGTCATGTAGATTTTCCAAAAACCACTAGAAAAGGCCTAATTTTGCTAGAAGTTGCCCATGAATGGCATTTGCCATTAATGCCTAAAACCAACGTGAAACTGCTCCAATTTGCTACAAAAATGTTGAAAGTCACACAAAGGGCTTAGATCCACTACTTCCTCACCGAAAAACACCCAAAAATGACCAAAAATACAAATGGGTTGTTAGGTCACCAAAAAACACCAAACAATAATGTTCGCTGGAAATGCAAGACTAAATTGGCATTGGGTTTTCTATTATGCAACCCTCAACCTCTTTGCTCAATGCACAACAAACAAACTTTGGTTGGGCTCTCTCTTTCTATCACTTTACCTAACAAGAACCCACTAAAGCTCCCTTTTTTCTTCTCTGTTATACACCATCAACCCCTAACAATTCCCTCTCTCTATTTTGTTCTTTCTTTTCTTTTTCTTCACATGGGTTCCACATGCATACAATACACTAGTTGGCCTTTTGCATTTTTTCTTTCTTTTCTTTCAACATTTTGCTTCATTTATCTTGGGTTTCTACTTTCTTGGGTTTGCTATATGAAAAAAAAAACTTGAATCAATATGGATGAATACAAATATAATTACACAAATATTATATTATATTTTCCCTAAACTAAACAAAAGAACTCTATAAAAAATAGAGTTATCAACACCCTCAAACTTAATATTTTGCCCGTCCTTGAGCAAACACTAAACAACATATTATGACGACACAATAAAAAATAAAAAAATAAAAAAATAAAAAAAATTTGCACACAAAAAGCACTAAACAACACATTCTAACAACACAACCAATCACTTAATGATATTTTCCCAAACACCCCCAAACTTAACATTTTGCTTATCCTCGAGCAAAACTCTAAACAACACATACTAACAACCAATCCCTCCATGATATTCTCCAATCATTGGTCAACTTAACAATTCAAAGAAAAATAGAACTTTCATCCAAACACTACAATTGGTTTATAATGTAAGATAAACTCTTAACTATGTCAACCATGTATGCGTGTAAATTCACATTTTTTCTCAATTGCATGCACTCCAAATAGATCCATATTAATATGCAACCTTTCAAAATCTTTAACCAAAGCTTATAGGTTTGCTTTTCATTCCTCTTTCCACTAATGTAAGCCAATTATCTAACCAAGAATAAATAGGACTTTCATAAGCTTGTAATGTAAAGTTGGGCTTAGGGTAAGATAGAAGTCATTTAAACTCAAATAACCCATGTACACATTACTTTCTAGGATCTCATCAAAACTCTAGCCCTTTTGTACCTTTTTACTTCATGAAGATAATCTTTTCACCACCATTTATTCTTATTCTTCCTTATCGAATCATAATTTGACACTATCCAAAACCACAATCATGTGTGCAACAGTAAAGCAAAGCAAAATTACTTAAGTATGTTGGGTTTTATGGCTTAACAAGAAAGGGGGTTGAATTGTTAATCTAACAATAATATACTTTTGTTGGCAGTAAAAAATTCAATCCAATTAAGTAAGCAATTAATAGATTAATAAGCAGCAAACATTCAGAGTTATTCAAATCAATAAAGAGCAAGAGAGCAAAGACCCAATTTACCACAGTGGTTCGGCACTCAATCCTTGAGTCCTACATCCACCCTCTTCTCCTTCAATCCAATTGATGGAAGTCTCCTTTACTCAACTAGATTAGGAGAACACATTCTCCCTAATCCAAATAATTCCTTCTCAAAGGAATTCTCAAGTCTGAATACAAGTTATGATCAAAAGATCATGTACAATAGCAAATCCCTAAATACTATGGTAGTTTGAGGGATATTACTAATCAGAGAAGCTATTCAAGTATAGATAACAAAGTGCAAAGCTCCTATCACGAAATCCCCAATTTGAGTAAATTAGGGTTTCAGATTTTCCTCAATATTTATGTGCAATGAATATTTTCAAGTGTAATCAACCCATAAATAATGTTATACAAGCTATAAATAATTAGATAATCGAAGAATAAGCCAAATAATCAAATATCACTGAATCCTTATGAGTCACCGAGAGATGAGCGAACTTGAATCAAGTAATGAGTGAGCTCAAAAAATTGTTTCTTTGCAAAGAGAACACTTCAAATGGTTGTAGATCATCAATCAATCTCTTCACACATACATTTAAATAGAGAACAAATCTAGGGCTTTTTAGATCAAACCTGAATCATAGCCTTCTTCCCGTTAGGAATAGTGAACCATTTATCAAATCGACCTCATATCACTTCTCAGGGCTTCAATCCGACCGCTCAGACATCCAGTCTCTTCCAAAATCCTCCCGTTAAGGATTCGGCGCTCGAGAGAACAGAGGTGTCATCGGAGATGTGTTTTTCTTCAAAGGGCACAGCTAGGGCATATAATAGAGACTCCTCTTATGCGTGTCTCTGATAAGTGAGATGACGCTATAGCGAACCCAGGTAGGACTCCTTCATCAGATGTGGGCCGTGTCACAAATTAGCAGTCCAGTAGCATAAAGTCCAACACGTAATTATAGTCCGATATCAACAGGGTCCAGCAATCATAACATAGTCCAATAATGTAAGCACAATCCAATAATATGAGCTTTTATAAAGTTCACATTTTGGTGTAATATCTATCTTAGCTTGAATTAAAATCAAGCTAGAATCAAGGCTCCTCATGTTCCTACAAGTGCATAAAGCCAAGTATCATTTTTCTTAAAAAAATGTTCAAATATATTTTTGGCATCATACACAAATATATTTCTCAAAAAGAACTTTAAGAAGACGTTTTATGAAAGAATGTAAGAACCCGGTTACTTTATAATATCATTAATTGATATTATAATTTGTACACCTTTTACTTCCTATAATTTTCTTTTGCACCTATGAAAAACATATTTCAACAATTATATTTACAAATATATTTTAGTCACAACAAAACCCTTATTTTCCAATAAAGTATAGCCACCTCAATCCTCTCCTACCAATGATATTCAATTACAATGCTCAAAGATCTCTTTTAGAGAACTATATGACTAGAATCTAACAAAAGATAATGGGATTATTTCATCCTAAAACAAATGCCCTTTCTTGTCTTTTCTTTTCTTTTTTTTTTCTTTTTTTTTTCATTTGCATATACATTTATAGAAATGGCATATTATGCTAAACACAATCATTTCAATCAACTTGTTCCCATATTACATCCTTTTCTTCATTTTCTCTTATGATCAAATCAACTTATACACACAAGAAGTCAATATGTTCATGGGACTAGGACAATGAGATAGATTGATCAAATGGCTAAGAGATATCATATGTAGGTGTCATTCAACAAAATCAGGATAAAAACAAGGCTCAGTAGGGTGACTGGGGATAAGTAAACAAGGTTAACTTGAAAGGCTCAATCGATCTAAAAATTGCCTAAGTCATTTTCTTAATCAGATGCAGTCTAGGATTTCACCTCGAGAGGAAATTAAGAAAATTCTAAGATCTAGGTGAGATCCAGGAAAATCACACACTTTACATAAATGTTCTCTAGAGATACATAAAAGTTCAAGAAAATATAGACTTTTAGTACTTAATAAGTGAATCAACATAATCAGAATCACACTTAACTCATACCACAATTACAAGTTTGAACAAAATATACATCTCCCTAAGAATTGCCAAGAATTCATAACAAGGAATCCAATCATAGTGATCATGGTCCATCACAAAAAAATTTCAAAAAAAAAAAAAAAACTTCTAACACAACAACTTTTAACACAAAATATAGAATTTCAATACAACACATCATAACATTTCCAACAAAATAGAAAATACTTCCAATACACTCCCAATATACTTCCAACATAACCACAACTACCATAACACATAACCTCCAACATAGCCCAACAAAGTAGCACACTTCCAACAATAACAGCAGCACCCTTAAACTTGAATGAAACATTCTCTTAAATGCTAAAAAGAAAATAAAGCAATAATAAGGAAGGAAAATGGAAACTCCTTTTATTGTAGGTTGTCAATGTGGAGTAGTGATAAGCATATGTGACAGCTTTCTGGCCAAATGATCAACAAAATGCTTGGGTTGCCTCTAAGAAGTGCTTGCTTTATAGTTTTCAACCAAACTATCCTCCATGTTACTGCTCAAGGAGGATGGAATTCCAACAGTTTAGGAGACAACTTGTGTTGTTTGATGGTTGAGCATTCTTTAGCTAATATCACTATCTCATAGAGTTCCAGCTTCCTTTTATTCTCCAGTATCTCCTTCAAAGATTCTGCATGACTAGGTATTTGAATTGGAACATCTACAAAAGGAATGTCAATGTACAGTTTTATAAATACATTAGTGAATTTTGAAAACTACTTATCTAATTCATATTGATGGGGTATCTAGGGAGATGGAGCTAGAGGCATAAAGGACTCAGGATTTTATGGAACAAGTTTACTCCTAGTCGCCTTCTTAGGTTGCATGCTAACATCCTTATTCATATCTTTGACAATCTCCTTGTCAACATCATTGTCTCCCACTTGCATGCCACTTGTTAGGGTTATTGCCTCAGTGGTATCTATAAGGCTTTTCTCTAGGTCGTAAGGCAAATGACCTTCATGTTTCTTTGAGACCATATTAATCAACTAACCCATCTACACCTCTAAATTTTTAATCAAAGCTTCTTGATTTTGAAGGATCACTTCTCAGTTTTGCAATATAGCTTCTTGGATCAGAAGTCTCGCTTCAATAATCTCCATAACATTTTGTGTGGTAATGGCCAAGTTGGTGACTATATCATCTCTAAGGCTTTTCTCCATATTGATAGGTAACAAACCCTCCATTTTCTCTAAACGCATGTTGACCAATTGACCCATTTGCACCTCTAATTTTTTTATTCAAGCTTCTTGATTCTTAAATCTTGCTTCAGTCCTTTCTATAAAGTTTTGTGTGATGATGGCCAGTTTGGTAACTGTATCCTCTGAATTAGGCTTTTCCTCTTCTGTTTGCTAAAATGTTGGTGGTAGTCTTATTTCATTTGGGTTACTCCATGAAAAGTTTTAATGGTTGTGCCATCTCAAGTTATACTTGTTAGAGTAAGGCTCATTTTGTGACCTACTCAGAATCCCAACAAAGTTAGCATATTCATTGTATTAAGCATTAAAGTTATCTATTTTACATTCCATGCTCGCATGTCCTCCACCATAAAATTCACATTCTCTGCTTTGAATTCCCATAATTGGAGTACTTAGGTTATCTATCTTCTCATTGAGTACTTCTAATTATGCGCACATTGTGTTGAAGATATCTACTTCATGGACTCCACTTGCTTGATGCATTGGTAACCTCTCAGTAGACCATTGGTAGCTATTGAATGCCATTTCCTCTAGAAGGTCATATGCCTTTTCTGGTGTTTTATTATGCAATGACCCTTTTACAGTTGCATTAATTATAAAACAGAGATTTATACTAGACCTATCATAAAAAATTTGTACCTATAATTGTATAGGTAGTCCATGATGTTGACATCTCCTCAAAAGTTCCTTGAATCTTTTCCAACCTTCATATAGTGATTCATTATCCATTTGTGCAAAAGTGATAATATCTTTGTGCATTTTTACTGATTTTGCAAAAGGAAAGAACTTATGAAGAAACTTCTAAGCCCAATCATCCCACGTAGTAATTTATCTTGCAAGAAGAGAATAGATCCAAATTTTAGCTTTGTCCTTCAAAGAAAATGGAAATAGTCTTAACCTAGCAACCTCATCTATGACTCCATTGTACTTGTTCAGGTCACAAATTTCAAGGAAGGCTTCAATGTGAGCATTTGGATAATCATTTGGTAGCCCATTAAATTGCATGGATTTTTGAAGCATCTGTATGAGTGTTGGCTTGATCTTAAAGTTGTTTGCTTGAATTTCAGGCCTCTTAATACTTGATGTGGTATTCCAAAATGTTTGTGCACAATAGTCTTTTAGAAGTCTATGTGTACCATTAATGTTCACTATCCTTGTTGTTCAATAACAAAAAAAATTTTTAAAGAAAAATAAAAAGAAAATAAATAAAGGCCATAAAAGTTAGATTAAACTTAGCAGCTATTCAGTACTAATATTAATCAGTAGTAAAACAACCAATCACCGGTAATGGTGCCAAAAACAAGTAATATAATGATAAGCAAGATATTGTCCTACAGAGATTGGTGATTACTAGGCCAACTATTACTAACGGTGAATAGTTCCTAGAGTTTATTTAGCAAATTGAAATGGTAAAACATGGACTAAACAACTAAATTTAATTTAAACTTGATAAATGAAACATGTTAGAATGTCCGATTCCATCTAACTACTAAGTATGAATGTAGATCATTTATGCTTGCAAAATTGATTCTATTCATGCAATGGCAGATTTTCTTAATTTATTCACTATCCTATGTTTAGGTATAGTAAACCTATTTAGGTCATTAACTCACTATAGTTCTACATGTGAATTGAAATAAATTAAGTGCACTAAGATTTATGAATATTCCAGTTTACATCGAAAGCCACACAAATCATATGGTATATGTTTATCCATATTAATCTATGGTTGCACATTATAGGAAGTAACTACATGCCATTTTGTTGGATCCTATAGCAACCTAAGAGGGGTGGTGAATTAGGTTTCTCTTGTAAAAGTCATTTCTATTTTTGTTCAATTACTTTTTATGCAATCAAATATGGAATTTAAAGATATAAAGATAAATCAGCAAACTAATCAAACACATGAAAGATGAGACACCAATTTACACAGTGGTTCAACCCTTCTCACCTATTTCCGCCTTCTTCTCTTTCAACACAATTGGTTGAAGTCTACTTTACTACAAAGCTAGGAAAAAATTTCTCCTACACTTCTCAACTTCTCCTTAAGGAGTCAAACAATCTTTACACCAAGGATTACAATACAATTGATTACAAATTTTGAACTAAGCTTCTGTAAGATATGTAATACAAGTTCAAAAGTTTCAAACAACTGCTAGAGACTTAATACAAAGTAATATGGACAAAAGCCCCAAATTTGTTCAAACCCTAGCAGAGTCTACTTGCAGAAAATCAACTTCAACAATAGAGTATAATGAAGCATAAATTGATTCTTTAATAAGTAAGTAATGAGCTCAAAAGTTAGTCACCCAATGAAGATCAAAATCTTAGGTTTGGATGAGCTAGAATGAGTAGTATGAGATGCTTCACAAATTGCTTTCTTTTCTTCTTATTTTTAAGCATCTTGCAATGCTAAAGATAAACTTGCTTAAATAACTTTAAAATAGCTAACCTTTCACTTCAAAGAGTCGTTTTGACACCTCTAAGCACCATCAAGTCTTCTTCCCGTTGGAGTTCCTTATTTCCCTCTTCTCTGTCCATTTTTAAGCTTAAGAAAGACAAAATGTCGGGGCTATAGTTCTGTATTCGTTTAATTCAAAACCTCATCCAAAACGGTGCAGTTTTGGTCTCAACTTAAAGTTTTGTAATTCAAGTTCTATGGAATGGATTTTGGGTTTCACTCAAATCTTCTTCAATTCTCTCCAATCTTGAATTAATAATTCTTGGGTCCTTCTCAGATTGATAAAGCATCTTCTTACTTCCAAAAGCCCTTTGAAATCGTCTTCAAAAACTCTTTAGTTTGTTTCCAATTTCACTTTTGAGCAGTTAGGGCTAGAACTTGTAGAACTCCATAATTTCTTCAAATTAATTCTCTTTGAGTAGTGGGTCTTTGATTTTTCTTCATAGAAATTTTCTCCTCTCTATTAGCTTTCCAACGAGCCATTTTACAGCTTGATCAGAGTTGAAATTGGCATCCAAATGGAGCAGTGAAGTCATGGCGTCGAGCGAATCGTGAGACGGACTGGGTTTGGGCTTGTTCACGGATCACAAACACTTCTAGATCACAGGTCACGCCTTCTGGACCTAGGTTGTACACTAGGTCACATTATGGATCTAGGTTGTGCTCTAGGTCAGATTATTATAAGATTTCAAGACCCAATTGTCTTTGGTCTCCAAAACCCATTTCTACTAGAATAAGAGATAGGTCTAAACCTAAACCCTATTTAAAAGAAGAGAAGAGGCAAAAGTGGGGGAGGAGAAAATTGAGCACAACTCAAGGTTTTCTTGAAGAGAAGACAAAAAGGGTGACAGACTTCTTATTCTTGGATTCAAGATGCCTTTTTTATTTCTTATTATTGTTCTTCCTCATTATTTCTTTATGTTTTAGTTTATTTTTGTAAAGCTACGATGTAACCTAATTATGATGATAAGAATCTTATGATTATTATGTTTTGTAAGGTATTTTGTTTATGTGAAGTTGCATATTACTGTGTTTAATGCTTTTAAGTGACTAGCTACCACTTGAATGATCTTATTTGCATGTTTGAGACCGACAGGAGATGATATGCAATTGCTTCTTGTAATTTGTAACCATAAATTAAATATTGATAGACATATATCATATTATTTGTGTGGCTTTCGGTGTAAACTGGGAATATTCATAGATCCTAATGCATTTGATTTGTTTCAATTCACATATAGAGATATAGTGAATTAATAAACTAAATAGGTTTGCTATACCTAGACATAGGATAGTAAATAAATTAGGAAATTCCGCCATTACATAGATATTATCCATCTTGCAAACATAAATAATCAATATTAATACCTAGTAATTATGGTGAAATCGGATGCTCTAACATATTTCTTGTATTTAGTTTTCTTAGATTTAGTTAGTTAATCTATCATTTATCAATTTGGTTTGCTAGATAAATTATAGGAGTTGTTCACCGTTAGTAATTAGTTGGTCTAGTAATTACCAATCTCTGTGGGATGATATCTTTCTTATCATTATATTACTTGTTCGACATGTTCACTTGCATTTAGAATTTCACCAAACAATTTAGAACTTCTTTACATGCATGAGCATGAACATATTATGAAGTATTGTGGTAAAGTCAATTCTATAGTTACTTAAATCCAGTCCTCAGGGGGTGAAGTGATTGCAAGCAGAATGGTTGAAAAGATTCTCATAAGTCTAACTCCTAAATTTAATTATATCATAACTACCATAAAAAGGACCAAAGACTCTACCACTATGTTGGTTAGTGAACTCGTAAGGTCTTTTGAGGCTTTGAGAAATAAACCTTTCAAGGTAAGGAGTTAGTTCCAATTGAGTCAGCCTAAAAAATAAAACTTAACCTTTTTGATAGGGATGATAATAGACAAAAAGGTGTTGAGTCTAAACTAGAAGGTAAGGGATGTTATCCTCCATGCAAGGTGTGTAAAAGAACAAACCACCTTGAGACATTTTGCTGGATGAAGGGGAAACCATAGTGTAGATTTTGTCAAAAGTTTGGCCATCTTAAGAAAAATTGTAGGTTAAAACAAGCTCAACAAGTGAATTTCCTAAAAGAGACTAAACCTATCTTGTTTTGTGCCATGGTTCCATATGTTTCAGTTTCTAAGGAACCAAATTTATGGTTTCTAGATAGTGGTTTCAATAACCACATGACATATGGTGAAAATATTTTTTCCTATCTAGATAGATCAGTGAAGACTAGAGTTAAGCTTGGAAATTTGGAACATATTAAATTGGTAGGAAAATGAAATATCAAGGTTCACACCTCTAAAGGGGAAAGATCTGTTAAGGATGTAATGTTGGTGCCAAGTTTGAGTTCTAATCTAACAAGTGTAGGACAAATGGATGAAATGACTATATGTTATTGTTTAGAAACAAAAAATGCTCGAAATTTTATGAGAATGATCTTACACAGTCCCTAGCAGAAGTAGAAATGATAAACACTAGAATCTATCCCCTTAAGCTTCATTACTCTCTATCCTTAGCCATACCAAAAGCTATGAATGTAAAGATAGATGGAATCTAGTTGTGGTACAAGAGATATGGTCATCTAAACTTTGAAGCTCTAAAGAAGTTGCATGAAAAGAATCTAGTGAAAAGGCTGCCACCAATAAAAGCCTCTAGAGTTGTGTATAGAGGTTGTCAAATGGGGAAGAGCCATAAACTCCCTTTCCTAACCAATTCTAGGAATAGAAGGACTGAGCCATTGGATTTAGTCCATATAGATATTTGTGGTCCTATTCAAACCAACACTAGTCAAGGAAATAGATATTTCCTTTTGTTCATTGATGACTCCACAAGAATGACGTGAGTTTTCTTCCTTAAAGAGAAATCTCAAGCCTTTAGCTACTTCAAGCAACTCAAGACCTTGTTGGAAACAGATATAGACAAATGGATTAAGAAATTGAGGTTAGATCAAGGAGGTGAATTCCTTTCCAAGGAGTTTCCAACCTTTTGTAGTGAAGCAAGGATATAGAGACTACTAGCCACTTCTTATAGTCCTCAACAAAATGGTGTGGTAAAGAGAAAAATCATATTATAATGGAAATGGCATGTGACATGCTGGAAAAGAAGGAAGTTCCTCACGAGTTCAAAGGAAAGGATGTTAATATAGTTGTCTACACCCTTAACTGAAGTCCCACAAGTGCAGTAGAGGGTAAAACTCCACAAGAAGCTTGGACAAGATCAAAGCCCTCAGTGGAACATTTAAGAATCTTTGGATCTCTCTTCTATATGTATTTTCTAAGCCAAACAAGACACAAACTACAAAAACAAGGCTGAAAAAGGAATTATGCTTGGGTACAGCCTGAATTTAAAAGCATATCAAATTTTTAACATTGAGTATAACAAACTTATGGTTAGAAGAGACATGGTGTTTGAAGAATTGAGTTCATGGGATTAGGAAGAAAATAAGGAAAAGTATCTATTAGAAAATAAGGGTTTTGTTGTGACAAAAATATATTTATGAATATAATTTTTAAAATATGTTTTTTATAGGTGCAAAAGAAAATCATAGAAAGTAAAAGGTGTACAAATTATAATATCAATTAATGATATTATAAAGTAATTGGGTTCCTACATTCCTTCATAAAGCATCTTCTTAAAGTGATTTTTGAGAAATATATTTGTGAATAATGTCAAAAATATATTAGAACATATTTTTTAAGAAAAATAATACTTGGCTTTATGCAGTTGTAAGAACATAAAGAGCCATGATTCTAGATTGATTTTAATTCAAGCTAAGATATATATTACACCAAAATGTGAACTTACTAAAAGCTTATATTATTGGACTGTGCTTACATTATTGGACTATGTTCATATTGTTGGACCTTGCTGATAGTATTGGACCATAATTACCTATACTGTTGGACCTTGCTGATGATATTGGACTGTAATTATGTGTTGGCCTTCACACGCTGCTGGACCAGGCCGAATCCGAGACTGATTCGTGACATGGCACATCTGATGTAGAAGCCCTACTCGCTTCACACTTGATCACTTAATGCTACGATGTCGTCCAACTTATCAAAGGCGCGTTGTCCAACTTATCAGAGGCGCGCATAAGAGAGGCTCTCAATTATGTGCCCTAGCCACTGCCCTTAAAAGAGAAATAAGCCTCTAGTGACACCTTTGTTCTCTGTTCGGTGAAATTCTATATGCAAGTGAACATGTCAAACAAGTAATATAATGATGAGAAAGATATCGTCCTACAGAGATTGGTGATTACTAAACCAATTAATTACTAACGGTGAACAACTCCTATAATTTATCTAGCAAATCAAATTGATAGATGATAGATTAACTAACTAAATCTAAGAAACTAAATACAAGAAATATGTTAGAGCATATGATTTCACCATAATTACTAGGTATTAATATTGATTATTTATGCTTGCAAGAGGGATAATATCTATGCGATGGCGGAATTTCCTAATTTATTTACTATCCTATGTCTAGGTATAGCAAACCTACTTAGTTCATTAATTCACTATATCTCTATATGTGAATTGAAACAAACCAAATGCATTAGGATCTATGAACATTCCCAATTTACACCGAAAGCCACACAAACAATATGGTATATGTCTATCCATATTTAATCTATGGTTGCATATTACAAGAAGCAACTGCATGCTATTTCCTGTCGGTCTTTAACATGCAAATCAAGTCATCTAAGTGGTAGCTAATCACCTAAAAGCATTAAACTTCGTAATATGTAACTTCACATAAATAAAATATCTTGCAAAACATAATAATCATAAGATTCATACCATCATAATTAGGTTACATCGTAGCTCTAACAAAAATAAACTAAAACATAAAGAAATAATGAGGAAGAATGGTAATAAGAAATAAAGAAGGCATCTTGAATCCAAGAACAAGAAGTCTGTCACCCTTTTTGTCTTCTCTTCAAGAAAACCTTGAATTCTTGGCCTCTTTCTTGAGTTATGCTCAATTTCCTCCTCCCCTTCTTTTGCCTCTACTCTTCTCTTAAATAGGGTTTAGGTTTAGACCTACCTCCTATCCTAGTAGAATTGGGTTTTAGAGATCTAAAACAATTGGGTTTTGAACTTCTAAATTAATTAGGATTTGAATTCCTAACATGATTGGGTTTTCTAAATAAATAGAAAACCTAATAACAATGGAAAATCTAAAGTCCAAGCCCATCTTGACTCTCTTGATCTTGATATTACGATTTTGCCACACAATAAGCATCAGGTTCTCCTTATTCATCCTTTTTCTCCATGCCTCCTTATGCTACATAAACAAAACAAATTTAGGTAAATAAAGAGGAATTCAAATATTTTCTCATAAACATTGCATTGTTTATTGCCTAAAAATAGGTCAAATAACTCTATAAAAATAGAGTTATCATTCTCTCTAGTGCCGAATCCTTAACGGGAGGATCTTGGAGGAGATTGGATGTCAAAATGGTCAGATTGAAGCTCTAAGAAGTGATATGAGGTCGATTTGATAAATGGTTCACTATTTCTAACAGGAAGAAGGCTACGGCTCAGGTTTGATCTAAAAAGCCTTAGATTTGTCTCTATTTAAAGGGATGCATGCATGAAGAGATTGATTGATGATCTACAACCATTTGAAGTGTTCTCTTTACAACGAAACAATCTTTTGAGCTCACCCATTACTTGATTCAAGTTCACTCATCTCTCGGTGACTTACAAGGGTTCAGTGATATTAGGTTATTCAGCTTATCCTTTGATTATCTAATTGATTGTACTGTGTATAACATTATTTAGATGCTGATTACATTTGAAAATATCTATTGCATATAAATATTGGGAGAAATCCGAAACCCTAATTTACTAAAATTGGGGATTTTGTGATAGGATCTTTGAACTTTGTTATCTATACTAGAATAGCTCCTTTGATTAGCAATATCCCTCAAACTACCATATTATTTGGGGATTTGCATATGTACATGATCTTTTGATCATAATTTGTAATTGTGCTTGAGAATTCCTTGAGAGGGAATTATTTGGATTAGGGAGAACATTTTCTCCTAATCTGGTTGAGTAGAGGAGACTTCAATTGATTGGATTGAAGGAGAAGAGGGTGGACATAGGACTCAAGGATTGAGTGCCGAACCACCATGGTAAATATGGCGTTTGTTCCCTTGCTCTTTATTGATTTAAATATCTCTTAATATTTACTGCTTATTACTTTATTAATATTTGATACTAACCAATCAGCTCATTTGATATATATATGTGTGTGAAAATATTCTAGATAACTTGCTGCTTAATCTAGAAATAAAGCATCATTTGGTTGAAATTTGCTTACTTGATACTAGTGTTACTTGTGTGACTTGTCTATATAATTGGATTGAATTTTTACTACTAACAATAGCATAATATTGTCGGTTTAACAATTCAACCCCCTTTCTTGTTAAGCCATAAAACCCAACAATATCAAGATGTGAACATTCCAAATCTATGGAGAAGTGAAGTTGACAATTAACTTGAAACCATTGAACCAACAACACCAACTCATGGTACAAGCTTAACTTTTTAACTAGAAATTTCTCCACCAGAAGATGTCCTTGAAAGCATAAGGACATCTGATGTTATTCCGATCAAGATGAGGTCTTTTGAAGATATATATATAAGGTCTCTCAACACTAAAGCCATATTCCTATGAGGAAGCAACCAAGGATGAGGGCTGGAGAATAACCATGAAGGAAGAGATTTCAACCATTCAAAAGAATGAAACTTGGGAGCTAGCTAACCTTCCAAATGGTAAGAAATCTATTGGAGTTAAATGGATTTTTAAGACTAAATTGAATGTAGATGGAGAGATACAAATATTGAAGGCTAGGTTGGTTGTAAAAGGGTATGCTCAAACTGTTGGTGTAGACTATGGAGATACTTTTGCACTAGTGGTAAGGCTAGGAACCACTTGGATGATTGTCTCTTTAACAGCACAAAAGGAATGGAAGATCTTCCAACTAGATGTGAAGGATACTTTCTTGAATGAAGAGCTATTCAAAGAAGTGTTCATTGATCAACCCAATGGTTCCAAGTTAAAAGGCAAGAATGAAAGGTCTTGAGGCTTATGTCAAAAATAGAATTTGGTAACCCCACATCAATGAATCATACTTCTTTTATTTTGTATGATGTTTGCTTATAAAATGGAAGACAACATGGAAATTGGAGTATGTTATTCGCCAATGTTTATCTATGCTTCCTACACATGCGAACATGCAACATTATTTTGCGAAAGGAATGCAGTTGTAGATCATCTTGCCAATTATGGGCATACAATTTAGCATGTGAGAATTTTTTACCAGCTTGGCTAACTACCTCAAACATGCTTAGATGTCTTTATGAAGGATTAGTTAGAATTAGGTAATTATAGGCCACTGTTGCATTAAGTGTACATGATGTGTGATGTCTTTCACGCTTTCTTTTTTGTGTTTTGTATGACAACTTAATATGTAGGCATTTTGTTTTTTGAAGGATTAGGCTTGCACATAACACTTTGTATTTATCCAAGATATGATTATTATGTCTAACCCTATTATTACTAATAAAACTTATTAGGGTATTGCCCTTGTTTCTTAGGGAGAAAGAAAAAAAGAAAAAAAGAAAAGAAAAGAAACCCCCCTTTACCTATACTATGGAAAGTTTAGTGAATAGATTTTGGTCTCTTCAAGGGGAAATTGAAGACCTCAAAGCTGGTCTCCGTCTAGATTCTATAATCGCAAGATTACCACCTAATTCTTTATTACCACAAGGAAAAGACAACAAACTCTCTTAATCAAAATGATTGAGTCAATAAGTAAAATGGTCTCTCTACTTGATGCTTCTAGAACTGTTTATCCCTTGGCCACATTACTCCTCTCTTCCCTCACCACAATCTTATAAAGCAATTATAAGAGTAACTAGCAAAACAGCTTGCATCAAACACATCCTACACGTTGAAAGGTCATCTTGATATCAATGAGGTCATAGCTTTGGAGTAAGGTGTAACCAACCTTTAATACTATGTTAGAAAGCCTAATTGTTCAACTTAAACACTAAGCCCTAAAGTGAAGAACATACTCATATTTAACTAGGCATACAAACTCATACCTTACTATTGTGGGACTAGATATCCACACTACAACATATAGCTCTCTCTAAAGAGATTTTGTTTCCAAAGGTAAACTCTAAAGTAAAACTTAGCTGTTAGCAAATCATGAATAAAAAATTAAATTCTCTTAATCGGTTAGATATACTCAACTTAATCAATTCATGGAGCAAATTAATTAAATGAACTTAGATTTTGTATTCACTTTAATTCTGTTTGGTATATATGTTCTTTTGCAGTCTTTCGGACTCTTTATTTTAGAGCCATATGTGATACACGGGATCCAAGACACAGATAAGCAACAACGAGTATACCAATTTCACCGTTGGCCTAAGTGTCGTATTTGATTATTTACGGAGTTGCTCTTTGTGAAGTATTATGGATTGTTAGAGTTGACAATGAGGGCTAGTATGTCCAAGTAAAAATTTCTTCACGATTTCATATCTTTGGAACAAGGGTTTTTTTCTTCTATTGTCTTGAGATTGAGTTATTGCTCCTTTTTCTTTTATGTTGCTTGCTTGCTTGCTTCTTCTTCTTCTTCTTCTTCTTCTTCTTCCTTTTTTTTTTTTTTTTCCTTTTTTCTTTTGCGTCAATCATACTGTTTAACCCCATCAGCTTGACAGGTACATTGGGTCGGAAACTTTTCTAGTTGACGCATTTCCTTTCCTAGTTAAGACACCAGGGCCAAGAGCTACAGCGGGAACTGTCCAAGCAAAACTATTTCGGCTACCAACATGTTTCACCCTACGAGGTTTCATCTTTACGCGGAAGTAGGCGTTTTTTACTACCTTCCTTTCATTTCGTTAAAGGCTTCTTCTTATTTGGACGTCGTTCATGGGATGGAAAAGTTGTTCATGTCGCTACAAGAGCATCCGATAAAGCAACAAGAACGTAATTTTGAAACTGTCCTTTCTATTGTCTCCTCTTAACTAAGGGCGAAAGTAACGTTGAAGTTGGAATGGAATTGATTTTATGTTACAAAATGGGATTGGGTTGAGTGAATTGGTCATACTTGAAACGTGAGCGTTGCTTGTCATATTTGAAAGGTAGACATTTCTTTTAGTTTCAACGCTTTTACCATATGTCATATATTATCCTCTCCTGTTTTGGCTGGGCCATCCATCATCAGAAGTTTTGTGAAATCGAACCAGGTACACAAATAGAACATTAGTTGGTCAATGTTAAGGTCGAATCAACAGGCGAATATCATGGTGTTAATATGACAACAGCTAAATAAACGTACATGGCTAACGACCCATTTTATTAGCAAACACAGGCCATGGACAATCTTCAGCTACAATCCAGTGGATGTGGAGCCCAACCATGAAGAATCAGAATCCATGCCCCGCTCACAAGCGCTCGATTCACTCCTTTATTGTCTTACGTACTAAAGCCTAACCTTGATAAAAAAAAAAACTCGAAAAAAAAAAGGAAAAGAAAAGAACCTTTCAATACCTTTACTTCTCCCCACCATTGATGCGGTCCTTGACCTGAAACTCTGAAAAGGGCTTCCTGGAGAGAGAGAGGTGCACCCCTGGATCATGCTGAGTGCACGAACAGTTATAGAGAATGGAATTGTTAACACTCTGGACATTGCTGTTCATAAATGCACTCATGGGCAGTGAACTCGTTACTTTGCCTTTTTGGCCCTTATCTTTCTTTTTTTTCCCCTCCTTATCGCTCCCGGATGAGCTTTCCGAATCACTTCCATGGTTTCGAATTTGGGAGTTGCCCTTGTTATGAAGAAGATGAGGCTTGTCACCCACTTGGTTTTTCTTTGGGGACTGGATTATTTCCATGTAAGCGCCTTTATTTTCGCCAGCAATTGTTATAACCCTCATACCCAACTCCTCAGAATCCGAGAGCTGTTTGCGACTGCCTTTCTCCTTCTCCTTGGTTTCAACATCTCTGGGCACTTCTTGATTTCCATTCCGGATAAAGCTAGGTTTGTAAGTCTCGCCATTGCCACCGAGCCACGGCTTTGGCTTTTCAATGGTCTTCTGCACTAACACAGTTTTCTGCTCGGCCTCCTCTGGAATTTTCCTCTCACGGTCGGTCGCGGACATCAATTGGGAAGGCGGTAGGCTTAGAGGAGAAGGTGGTGGGGCTTGAGGGGTAGGCTTAACGATTTCGGGTGAAGGAATCGGGCTGGGCGGGGGACCAGTGGTGATGCTGGTGGAAGGGCCGGTAGTACTGGTGGCAGCTCTAATGGTGGGGGAAGTTTGTGGTTGTGCTACTTTAGCAATCGGAGAAGTTGGAACCGAAGTAGAGGATGGTACTGCTTTAGGGACTGGGGAAGATGGCACAGAAGAGAAAGGAGCTGCGATGGTGGGTTTAGGAGGCGATGGCACTGCTCTAGGTGCTGTGACCGTTGGTTTAGGTGGTGGTGGCACTGTAGATGATGTTGGCACCGTTTCTTGGGCTGGACTTGTTGGCAACGACGCAGAAGGAGCTGAGACTCTCTGAGTCGGAGATGATGGAACTGAGGTGGTAGTGCTACGTAGGCCAGTAATGGCAGGCGCAGCAGCTGTGGGTCCTGGTGCAGTAACAGCAGGTGTTGGGGTGGTCTCTTGAGGTGGAGTTGGCTGAGAAGGCACCAACGGCCTAAAAGCTGGCCGAGCTACAGGTGTCCGTGGCTGTGGCTCTGGGGCAGGCGCTGGGGCTGGGGTGGGGGCGGGGGAGGGGGTGGGAGCCGCTGGGCGGGTCAAGGAAGCTAAACGGAACCATGGACGAGCCGGAGGTTGGTTTGCCATAACAAAGATTATTGGTATGAAAAGTGGCTCAAGAAGGACTGGACAAGAAATCTAGGAATGAGCACAAATTAGATGGCTGATGTGCGGCGTTATTTATAGTTTTAACAAGCCACGAGCACTGGTGCTTATTTGGCTCCCAGAAAGAGAAGGATTCCAGCTTGTAAGAAATAAAATGAACCATGCTAAACACGCCCGGGAAGGAGAGACGGAAGGAGCAGCTCGGGAAAGGTATCCGATTCCGCACTACAGCTAACAAAAATTCGCAAAGTAAGATTGGTATCCCCTGGAGTCATTTAGAAGAACTCTGCTTTCCGTTGGCGATTCATTGAGTTGACGGGAAGAGTTGGTTTGTACACAAAGCAAGGGACATGCAATATTCAGACACATTTCGTAAGCGAATTAAGCTCCTTTGTTTTGATCAGCAATTCCAGCAATTTTCTTATTAAACATATAGGGTTACATCGTTTATAGATAAAAATGTATTAACTGCTACCATGTGATAAATGCTCAGTAATACCAACCTATAAAATTAACCTCATATTTTTGAAGGCACTGGTATAGTTTGTTTCATATATAAGTTTTATTTCTTCTACAAAAATAAAAAAGATATCTTGGGTGGAAATTATTTGATATTTAAAACTATATGGAGTTTTTTAAAATAAATTTATTTTTGTAAGATTTCTATATTTTAATAGAAGCCCATATTCCTAACGAATTGTTTAAAGGTAGGGACTCTCTTTATGGAAGCGAATGTTGATTATGTACTCTTAATGTAATATTTGCGATCCACATTTTCTGCATCACCTCCCTGTAGCAGGATTCGTATCGTGCAAAAAGCGGCTCCCTCGATATCTGCGTGCCGCTGGTTCAACAGCCACGGCCACCGCCTTCCACTTCATCTTGAGCTGGGTGGCATAAGAAAAAAAGGACTTCTTACGATTCTCTGATGCTGGGAGAAGGAAATAAATTAACATTCTTGCAAGTAGTAAACCAACGAATGGGACCGTTACCGTCTCTGTCTTCTTTCTGACTTTGCTTGCTGAGATAATAAGGTTGGATGCTGTCTACTACTTTCTCTGTCACCTTTTCTTTCCTCAGAGATGCTTCAAGTGCCTTGCTCTATCGAACGATTTTTTGAGATTCAGCAAGATGTAAGGTTCTCATTGTAATTTGAACTCATGAAAACAGGATGTTCGAGTAATGATGAGACTCCTAACTCTGGCTGATGAAACCCAAACTGTTTTCTTGTCTCAGAAGGAAAGAAAAGAACCTGACAGGGGGACCATGTTGGTCCTGAGAATATTTAACTTTTTCTTTTTGGTGCTACTTTACAAAACGTTTAGTGTATTTTATTTCTGGCATCCTCGGTCGAGTACAGTACGAAATCTGAATCTTCTTGATTTTAACCAACCGAAGAGAGTTGCGGAAAACAGGAGTCTTTTATTTTATTTTCCGCAAGCAAGCTATTGACGAAGCGGTGTCTGACGACTGCCTAGTTGCCAGTCACGTCATCTTTTGGTACGATCATCAATTAAATTATTTTGGAGTTGTTGAAAAAGGGGGCAAATTTACTTCACTTATTGAGAATATTAACCTCTATTCGAAGTTCCCCACCAAGTGAAAGTCAGGGAAGAAATATAAAAGAATTTGTCCTAATAACCACAGGTTTCTTGAGAAGTACGATAGACGAATGTCTAATGTCAACCCTAGGACTTTTGCAGGGAGAAATTCCATTGTTAAGCTGTATTAGATGCTTCCAAGTAGTTCAATCCAAAAGACCTTTTTTTCCCAAACTTTAATTGGCAAAAATTGTCAATGACGGCGTTGAGGAATTATGCGTTACTTAAATTATATTTCGATTTTTTTAAAAATAAAATATATGTCCTTCCTCAAATGCTGATTTCTAAAACAAAAAAAGGGAAAAAAATAAAAAAGGATCTTGTATTGCGGTAAAGGTTAGGTTCAAGAGGGAACACCCTTGATGTACAAAACTCATAAACCAAAATAGTTTACACAAGGGTGTAAACCCATAGCTCTAAACCTATATGGTCATTGTCTACAAAAGAATGTGTAAAAAACAGCGTGACAAAAGTCCAACATTAGTTAAATCTTGTTTAAAAATTCTCATTATAACTCTTGAATCAACTTTAGTTAGAATTGAGTTTTCTAATATGGTACTAGAATCAATCTTTCCAGCAAAATATGCTTTCGTGTGTAGATTAGGTTTTTTTGGGAAGTGTTTCTTCACACTTGGAGTAAGAGGGCATGCTAAAATTTAGCATGTCTCCCACATTGCCTATATATTGGCATATTGTACTTCTTGGACATAAATATATTCCACTATTTTATAAGCTAGTTTCAAGGAAGAAAAATTGAAGTTGCTATATAGCATCAAAGCCTAACTTTTAAATGAAACAACTCTTTAATCATGAACTAAGTTTCAAAACAGTATTTCTACTAAATAATATGACAATTGAGGAAAAGGAGGTTGAATTGCGTTAAAAAGGTTTTTACCTTATAGATTTGGTTATAAGGGCTGGGAGAACTCATCCTAGAACCCTTAGTTGATCTTTAACCAACCTAAATCCACTTGAAACTTGTGTCCACTTTCCTTTAACTCAACCAGGTATATCACAATCTGAATGAATTATAAGTTGGCACACCTTTAAGCCAAGTGGTTATGGGACCTAAGGGCCCAAGTTTAACACCTCCCCCTACTCTTTCCTTTCCCCGATAAAACAATAAAGAAAAAAAAAATCTTTTAAAAAGATGGATTATAAAAAATTACCCAAGTTTTTCCATCTTAGTAAAAACTGCACAAAGTTGTGCTTCCAACATGTTTCAATTACACAAGCAAGTTAAAGATTAGCAATCCTAAGCTTACGTGACAGTAATGGTTTTCTCACATGAAATCCTAATTTTATTCCCATTTGTTAGGTTTGAAGTAAATTAGTAAGGGTAAATATGTAACTACCCTATTCATATTGTGAGTAGTTTATAGGGTTTCCTAGTCCTATTCAATTTGGGTTTTTTTGGTGCTAGTGTAAAAAGAAATACTATGGGAAAACTAAGTTATGAGGTTGGAGAGATTAGTGTGAGAGATTAAGAGAAAACAGAGGTTTTTTGTATACATTGTAACCCTCCTCATCATAGTGAAAAATTGCTCTGTAGGCTAGGGACATAGGGATTATCCCAAACCTCATAATTCATGTATGTTCTTTCTTGATTAATATTCTCTTTGTGTGTGCAATGAGATCCTGAGAGATTCTGTGAGTTTAAGATTCACGGGTTTGTTCTTAACAAATTAGTATGAAAGCTAAGTTATTAAATTAGGACTAAGGCTTGTTCTTTGTCAAGTAGTTAGCAGAAGAATGATTGTTTTGGTGTGTACTTAGTGTTGGGTTTTATGGCTTAACAAGAAAAGGGGTTGAATTGGTTAAGCTAAGAACTAATTAGACTTTTTTTTTCCTTAATCGGTTCTAGGAGCTCACACAAATCACACAATTATAGCAAACAATTTGACAGACTAATTAGTTACATACAACAAGCTATTATCAATTGAATGGCAAACTAACCCATGGATAAGACAGCAAGTTTATATCAAGTCAAAAGCCAAATAGTTATCAACAATTTGCAAGCCAAAACAGAGCAAGTAAAGGAAAGAAAAAACACCTGATTTATCACGGTGGTCCCTACATCCACCCTCTTCTCCTTCAACTCAATAAGTTGAAGTCTACTTTACTTCAAGCTAGGAGAATTCCTTTCCTACACTCCATAACTCCCTAACAAGGATTGAGCCAACCTTAGTACATCAAGTAAATCCTCAAATATGTAGTGTGAGTGAGGAATAATGCTTCTTAAAGAACTAATTGAAGATAAACAAACTGAATTCAAACTCTAATCATGAAACCCCTAATTTTCACAAAGTTAGGGTTTCAAATTTACAAAGAAGTTTATGTGTATATGATAATCAAAACTTCTTTGGGAATTCTGAACAAATGATCTACAACTAGATTTTCAGTCCCCTTCTTATCCTTGATTTCTAAATCAAACTCTTGTAGCAATAGAATCCACCTTATCAACTTAGGTTTTGATTCTTTATTTTCAAGTAAATACTTAAAAGCAGAGTGGTCAGAATAAACAATAACTTTGGAACCAATTAGATAAAAATGAAATTTATCAAAAGCAAATACTATTACCAAAAGTTTTTTTTTCTGTTGTTGAATAATTCAATTGTGCACCTGACAAGGTTCGATTGACATAGTAAATGGTCTGAAAAACTCCATTCTTCCGTTGTCTCAAAATAGCTCCTACTGCAAAATTACTTGCATCACACATTAGGTCAAAAGATAGGTCCCATTCTAGTACTACCATTATTGGTGCTGATATTAATTTTTCCTTCAAAGTGTTGAAAGCCTACAAGCATTCATCATAAAAGTTAAATTTCACATCTTTAACCAACAAACTTGAAAGGGGCCTAGCAATTTTAGAAAAATCTTTTATGAATTGCCTATAGAATCCTTTTTTGGATATCTTATGCCTGAGCACTATTCGTTCCTGCACCATAAAATGACACTTCTCCCAATTCAAAACAAGGTTTGTCTCCTCACACCTTTATACGACCCTTGCTAAATTATTTAAACAAATGTTAAATGATGAACCAAATACAAAAAAATCATCCATGAAAATCTCAATAATTTTTTCAACCATATCAGAAAAAATGGTCATCATGCATCTCTAAAAAGTGGCTGGTACATTACAAAAACCAAAAGGCATTCTTCTAAAAGCCAAGGTACCATAAGGACGAGTGAAAGTGGGTTTCTCTTGATCTTCTGGTGCAATGTGAATTTGATTATACCTTGAATACCCATTAAGGAAGCAATAAAATTCATGTCCTACAAATCTTTCTAACATTTGATCAATAAATGGTAAAGGGAAATGATCTTTTCTCGTGGCATCATTCAGTTTTCTATAATCTACATACACACGCCATTCAATAATTGTCCTAGTTAGAATCAATTCATTATTATCATTTCTTTGAACAGTCATACCTCTCTTCTTTGGCACAACTTACACAGGGCTTACCCAGAGACTTTCTGAGATGGGATAAATGATCCTTGCATCAAGCAATTTGATTACCTCAGCCTTCACCACTTCTTGCATCTTTGGATTCAATCACCTCTGAGTTGAATGGTGGCTTTGTACTGCTCCTCCATTAAAATCTTGTGCATGCAAATTAAAGGACTAATTCCCTTGATATCAGCTATTTTCCATCCAATTGCTCCCTTATGCTCTTTCAACACTCGAAGCAATTTCTCTTTGATTCTGTCAAAGAAGAAGATATAATTACTGGCAAAGTAGAAACTTCATCTAAATAAACATATTTCAAATGGGAAGGTAATGGCAAGTTCAAGATTTGGGGGCTCTTCAATTGATGGTTTAGGCTTTGTCATGTGTTGTCCCAACTTCTCAAACTTTATTGCCTTCTGTTGTGAATATGGTGGATTTACCTCCATGAGATTGGCATGCTCTTGTATCTCATCGTTCAATTTCCTCATTCTTTGGGTGAACCAAGCATGCTTAAAGTGGATCCTTAAAAGCTTTTTCCTGAAAGATCTTATTCACAAACTTATCAATTGTCTCAACCCTAAAGCAAGAACTGTCATAAGAGGAATGTTTCATTGCAGTAAAAACATTAAAAGTAACATAATCATTTTGAACTCTTAAGATTAACTTCCCTTGTTTCACATCAATTAAAGCTCTTCCTATTGCTAGAAGAGGTCAACCTAAGATAAGTGGTACCTCAAAGTCTTCCTCCATGTCATGTACTATAAAATTTATAGGAAAAATGAATTTGTCAACTTTTACCACATCTTTTATAGTACCTCTTGGATATTTAATTGATCAATTGGCCTATTGTAGGGACACTGTGGTTAGCTTCACTTCACCCAATCCTAATTTCCTAAAAACAAAAAAAGGCATTAGATTAATATTGGTTCCTAAATCGCATAATGCCTTATCAAAGTGAGAATCTTTAGTAGTACAAAGAATTGTAAAACTCCTTGGATCTTTTAATTTTAGAGGTAATTTTTTTTGTAAGATGGTTGAGCATTCTTCAATTAACTTCACAATTTCATACTTTTCCAACTTCCTTTTGTTTTTCAATATCTCCTTAAGAAATTTTGCATAACTGGGCATTTGAGCTAATGCATCTGCAAAAGGAATGTTAATATGCAATTTTTTAAATACATCAAGAAATTTAGAAAACTGCTTATCTATTTTAAGTTGCTAGAGTCTTTGAGGAAATGGAACTAAAAGCACATAAGGCTTGGGATTATCAAGGAATAATGTTCTCTTGGTTGCCTCCTCAGGCTGCGTGCTAACATCATTTTCCTTATCCCTGACACTTCCCTTCTCTACATTATCTTTTCCCACTTGTTTGTCTTTTCTCAAGGTTATTACCTTCACATCTTCTATAGGATTCTTCTCTGTGCTACTCGGCAATGAACCTTGTTATCTTCCTGAGATCATAATAGTCAATTGACCTATTTACACCTCTAAATTTCTAATTGAAGCTTCTTGGTTTTGCAATCTTGTTTCATTGTTCTATAACATCTTGGTGACCATTTCCTCTAAATTAGGCTTCTTTTCTTCTGGTTGCCTGAATCCTAGTGGTGGCCTCATTGCACTAGAATTACTCCATGAAACATTTGGGTGGTTACGCCATCCTGGATTATAAGTGTTGGAGTATGGATTATTCTATGACCTACTTGAATTTTCAACATAATTAGCATCTTCACTACCTTGAGCAAAGGTGTTACCTACTTGACACTCTATGCTCACATGTCCTCCACCACAATGATCACATATTATATTTTGAATCCTCATGACTAAAGCATTCAGGTTATCTATCTTCTTGTTGAGTTTTTCAATTTGTGCATACATTGCAGTGAAAGCATCCACTTCATGAATTCCACTGGCTTTCCTTACTTATGGCCTTTCAGTAGGCCACTGATAACTATTATTCGCCATTTCCTCCAAAAGATCATATGCTTCTTTTGGTGTCTTATTTTTCAAGGCCCTTCATGTAGCTGCATCAAGCATAAAATGAAGATTGTACTAAACCCATTATAAAAAGTTTGTACTTGTAACCATATGGGTTGTCCATGTTGTGGACATCTTCTCAAAAGCTCCTTGAATCTTTCCCAAGCTTCGTACAATGATTCATTGTCCATTTGCATAAAAGCGGTAATATCGTTATGCATTTTGGCAAACTTTGTTGAAGGAAAGAACTTACTAAGAAATTTCTAAGCCAAATCATCCCATGTTGTAATTGATCCTGCATGAAGAAAAGAAATCCAAATTTTAACTTTGTCTCTAAGAGAAAATGGGAATAACCTTAACCTAATAGCATCATTTATGACTCCATTGTATTTGATCAAGTCACAAATTTCAAGAAAAGCATCAATGTGAGCATTTGGATCATCGTTTGGTAGGCCACTAAATTGCACAGAATTTTGAAGCATATGAATGAGTGCTGGCTTGATTTCAAAGTTGTTCGCTTGAATTGCAGGCCTCTTAATGCTTGATGTGGCACCCTGAACTGTTGGTGCAACATATTCTTTTAGAAGCTTGCGTGGATCATCATTGTCTGCCATTTTTTTAGCTTCACTTCTTTGTTCTCTTAGCTCTTTTCGTTGCCTTCTGACTATGCATTCAATTTATGGGTCAAGATTAACAAGTTATCTTCTTTGGCTACAGGTCATACACATATGCAACACTCCTAAAAAGTAGCAACTAAAAAAAAATATATTTTTACAGAAAAAATGATTTTTTTTTTGTTTTTTAAGAAAATAAAAGCTAGATTAAACTTAGAATTATTCGGTATTAATATTAATCAACAATAAAACAACCAATCCCCGACAACGGCGCCAAAAACTTGTTTGGTGAAATTTAGATGTAATTGAACATGTTGAACAAGTAATATAATGATAAGAAAAGTATCGTCCCACAAAAATTGGTGAATACTAAACTAATTAACTACTAATATGAATTAATCCTAAAATTTATCTAGCAATTCGAAAGATTGTTGATGATGAATTAAAATTTAAAACTTCCAAAACGAAAACTCAAGACTAATTGAAATTGAATCTAAGCAAGAAAAACCAATATGAGAAACATGTTAGAGCATCCGATTTCACCATAACTACTAGATATGAATTTCCATAGTTTATGCCTACAAGAATGATAATACTTATATGATGGCAGAACTTCCTAATTTATTTAATATCCTATGTCTAGGTATAGTAAATCTATTTAGTTCATTAATTCATTATATCTCTATATGTGAATTGAAACAAACCAAATGCATTAGGATCTGTGAACATTCCTAGTTTACAATAAATCTTTCAATCATCTTATCACCAAAAGCCACACAAATAACATGGTATATGTCTATCTATATTTAATTCATGGTTATATATTATAATAAGCAATTGCATATTATTACCTCTCAATCTCAAACATGCACATCAAATCATTCAAATGGTGGCCAATCATTTAAAAGCATTAAGCATACTAATATATAACTCACATAAATAAAATATTTTACAAAGCATAAAAACTTATAAAATTCACATCATCATAGTTAGGCTACATCTTCGCTCTTGTTAGGTTTTATGGCTTAACAAGAAGGGGGTTTGAATTGATTAAGCTAAGAGATAGCTACAATTTTTCTTTCTAAAATTATTCTAGAGGTTCATACAATTCACATGGCTATAGCAAGAAAAATAGCAAGCTAATAATACACTGATTTGTTTCAAAACAGCAAATCAAACTCACGGGTAAAGCAACAAATTAATAACAAGTCAATAGCTAGATAGTTATCAACAATCAGCAAGTTAGCTTTAAGCAAGTGAAAAGGAAGAGAAACACCAAATTTACTGCGGTGGTTCGGCACTCAATCTTTGAGCCCTACATCCATCCTCTTCTCCTTCAGTCCAACCAATTGAAGTCTCCTTTACTCAAACTATATTAGGAGAAAACATTCTCCCTAATCTAAGCAATTCCTTCTCAAAGGAACTCTTAAGCATAGTTAAAAAATATGACCAAAAGATCATGTACAAATGCAAATCCCCAAATAATATGAAAGTTTCTGGGATATTGCTAATTAAAAAAGCTATTCAAGTATGAATAATAAAGTTCAAAGCTCCTATCATGAAATTCCCAAATTATAGCAAATTAGGGTTTCGAATTCCTTACAAAGTTTATGTGCAATAAATATTTTGAATGTAATCAGCACATAAACAAGGTCATACAAGATACAATAGATGATAAATCATAGAATAAATGGTTAAATCATAATATCATCGTAACCTTGTATTTCACCAAAAGTGAATGAGATTGATTGATTAATCTGGTGAGCTCAGAGGATAATTCTTGGAAGAAAGAGAACTTTAGATGCTCATGAATCGTCAACACTTCTTCAAAGATTAGCTCTTCTTAAATAAAAAAAAGTAGAGCTAGGGTTTCAAACATTCAAACCTCAGATGTAGCCTTCTACCCGTTAGAATAGTAAATCACCCTTCAAATCAACTTCGCATCTCCACTCTTAATCATAAATCTGACCATTCTGACATCGGTCTACTTGAGAATCTTCCCGTTGAGGTCTCGATCACCTGAGCAGTGCAGCTTCTCCCCCTCTCTCTTTTTTAGTTGCCTTATGTTCATAATTAGGGGTTAGGGCATCATGGTCATCAAGCGGCTTAAGTGAAAGGCTGCTTAAATGAAACTCACCATTTCATTTAGGTAATATGGGCTGATGACAAGTAGGCCTCAGACTTCCAACAGATAGGCCGTGAGACTTTTGATAAATGGGCTGAGAGACTTATAATAGGTGGGCTGAGAGATTTATAATAAGTGGGCCAAAAGCACAAAGAACATAGGTTCTTGGTAGAACCATGATTTACTCCAATAAACTCTTAGCAAATTAGCTTGTACAATCTTGATTCAACAAGATAGTTTTGCTAGAGTTAATAACCTTGTACCTTTATCCAAATAAGAGCAAGTATCATATTTCTCAAATATAATAGACCATATATTTAAAATCATTTAAATAAGGCTTTTCTCAATGCATTATATAATGATATTAAATAAGGCGTTTTTCAAAGACATTATATAATAACATTATATTAAGAAATGTAGGAACTCGGCTACTTTATAATATTATTGATTGATATTATAATTTGTACACCTTTTACTTCTTATGATTTTCTTTTGCACTTATGAAAAACATAATTCAAGAGATAATTCACAAATATATTTTGTCACAAAAAACCCTTATTTTTCAATAGCTCTAACAAAAGAAGTTTAGAACATAATGAAATAACAAACCAAAGCAATAGTAGAAATTAAGCAAAACATCTTAAATAAAAAACAGGAAAGTCGTCACCATATTATCATATCTTTAAGAATTCTTTGCAAAATTCTTACAAATCAAACCAAAATCAAGAATGATATGAAGTAGAGGAAGCTTTCGTGCCTTTATTTCTCTTTTTCTTCTTTGATTTTCCCTTTCTTCTTTGGTTCTGGTGGCAACACACATTTTTTTTCTTTTCTTCTCTCTTTCCTCCCTTTTCTTTCTCTTGTGTGACGCCTCCTCTCTTCACAATTCATGTTCCTTTTCTTTTTATGCTGTCTTGGGAGGCATGCCCTAAGATTCTCCCTTGACAATTCACTTTTTACTTGTTCGGTGAAATTTAAATACAAGTGAACATGTTGAACAATTAATATAATGATAAGAAAAATATCATCCCACAAAGATTGGTGATTACTAGAGCAACTAGTTACTAACGGTGAATAACTCCTCGAATTTATCTAACAAATCCAAATGATAAATGATAGATTAATTAACTAAATTTATGAAAACTAAATACATAAAATATGTTAGAGCATATGATTTCATCATAACTACTAGGTATTAATATTGATTATTTATACTTGCAAGAGGGATAATATCTATGTGATGGCAGAACTTCCTAATTTATTCACTATCCTATGTCTAGGTATAGCAAACCTATTTAGCTCATTAATTTACTATATCTCTATATGTGAATTGAAATAAACCAAATGCATTAGGATTTATGAATATTCCCAGTTTACACCGAAAACCACACAAACAATACGGTATATGTCTATCCATATTTAATTTATGGTTACATATTACAAGAAGCAACTACATATCATCTCTTGTCAGACTCAAACATGCAAATTAGATCATTTAAGTGGTAGCTAATCACTTAAAAGCATTAAACACAGTAATATGCAACTTCACATAAACAAAATGTCTTGCAAAACATAACAATCATAAGATTTATACCATTATAATTAGTTTACATCATAGTTCTAACAAAAATAAACTAAAACATAAAGAAATAATGAGGAAGAAAAATAATAAGAAATAAAGAAGGCATCTTGAATCCAAGGACAAGAAGTTTGTCACCCTTTTTGTTTTCTCTTTAAGAAAACCTTGAATTCTTGTACTTCTTTATTCTTCGATGAATAAACTCACATAGTCATCAAAAAAAGAAAAAAAACCTTGAATTCTTGGCCTTTTTTTTTAGTTGTGCTTAATTTCCTCCTCTCTCCTCTTTTACTTCTTCTCTTCTCTTAAATAGAGTTTTGGGTTTAGACCTTATCCCAATAGAAGTCAGTTTTGGATACCTAAAACAATTGGGTTTTGAACTCCTAAATTAATTGAGATTTGAATTCCTAACATGACTGGGCTTTCTATTTATTTAAAATGCTCAACAACAATAGAAAATCTAATAACAATTATCCAAAGCCCAAGCCCATCTTGACTCTCTTAATCTTGATATTATGATTTTGCCACACAATAAGCATCAGGTTCTCTTTGTCCATCCTTTTTCTCCATGCCTCCTTATACTACATAAACAAGACAAATTTAGGTTAATAAAAAGGAATTCAAATGTTTTCTCACAATTATTAAAGTTATTTATTGCCTAAAATAGGTAAAATAACTCTATAAAAATAGAGTTATCATTACTCTTTTCCTTTATTTCCTTTCTTGTCCGTTTTGTCCTTTCCCTCTTCTTTTTGCTACTTTACACATTGCCTTCTCTTCTTTTCTTTTTTCTTTTGCTTTTATTCCTCACGTGCCTTGCTTCTTTTCTTCATGTTTCCTTTACTTTTCATCTCTTTTGGGGTTTGCTACATAAATAATAAAGATTTGAATAAATATATGAAAAATTAAATATTATCTCACAAAATTGTATTATTTATATCCTAAAATAATCAAAATAACTCTATAAAAATAGAGTTATCAGTATCATTTTGCTTCACCACTTGGGCTTAGGCAAGACTTTGTAATGTAGCTTAGCAAGCCAACACAGCTTGATCGAGCAGTCTAATACAACTTGGGTTAATGCAACTTGGTCTAACAAATCAGTGCAGCTCAGTGTAGCTCAAGCTAGTGCAGCTTGGGCCAGTGCATCTCGATCCAACAATTCAGTGTATCTCGGTCTAGTAAATCAGTGCATCTCAGTCCAACCTTATATGATCACCTTGTAAAATAACTTTTATCCCCTTTTTCCTTTTAATGTGTACCTATAAGTACATAAGAGCAAGTATCATTTTTTTCTTTAAATATATTAAAGTATATTTTATTATTATTATTTATTCATCTAAAACATCACCCATATAAGATATTTTTCAAGGTCACTTCATAAGGATGTTTTGTGTAAAAACTGTAGGAACCCGGCTACTTTATAATATCATTGATTAATATTACAATTTGTACACCTTTTTCTTCCTATGATTTTCTTTTGCACATAAAAAATATTTCAAGAAATAATTCACAAATATATTTTGTCATAACAAAACCCTTATTTTCCAACAATCATCCCATTTTTGATGATGACAAAATTATTACAATAGTTTAGCACATGTCATCAAGTAATGTGAGTAGGATATAACATAAGTATGTTTTACATGAAAGTTTGTGCGGTAAAGTTTGCAAAACTAATCATAGCATATTTTAGCACATGTCATCTAGCATTCAACACACATATCATGTGATCAGCAAGCAAGTTCTATGCATACATATTCTAACACCATAAAACATATAAGTTTTGAAAGAATAGGGTGTTAGAGAAGTATCCCACATTCTGCACTTCAGAGTCAGAAATAGGACTACATGTGTACATTATTCTCTCCCCCTTTTTGTCATGAGCAAAAAGACAAATAGAGATAGGCAAGTAATTAGGTGTAGGGAGTAATGTTTGGTGAAATTTTACATGCAAGTGTACATGTCAAACAAGTAATATAATGATAAGTATGAGTATCATCCCACGAAGACTGGTGTTTACTAAACTAATTAAGTACTAACATTGAATAGACTCTAGAGTTTATCTAGCAAATCAAGATGACGAAACATGAACTGAACAACTAAATTTAACCTAAACTTGATGAACTAAATATGTTAGAGCATCCAATTTCACCTAATTACTAGATACAAATCTCAATCTTCCATGCTAGCTAGATTAATTCTACTTATGTGATGGCAAAATTTCCTAATTTATTCACTATCCTATGTCTAGATATAGCGAACCTACTTAGCTCATTAACTTACTATGAGTCTACATATGAATTAAATAAGCTAAATGCATTAAGATTTGTGAATATTTCAGTTTACACCTAAAGCCACACAAATCATATGGTATATGTCTATCCATATTAATCTATGGTTGCATATTACAAGAAGAAACTACATGTCATCTCTTGTCGGTCTCAAACATGTAAATTATATCATTTAAGTGGTAGCTAATCACCTAAAAGCATTAAACTCTGTAACATGCAACTTCACATTCATAAAATATCTCACAAAGCCTAAATAATCACATCCATACCATTGTAATCGAGTTCATCGTAGCTCTAACACACTATAAACTAGAACAACATATTTATATAAACTAAATCAGTGCAAAAACGTGAACAAAACATTATGGAATTTAAAAACATTAAAGCTGTCACCAAATGTCTTCAAATCACAAAAATAGGTTGCACAATTCTGCACATCAGGGGGAGGAGAAGAAGCTATCTGAAGAATAGAAGAAAAACGTGCTGAAACACGTTGTCACGAGCTTTCGCACGCGCCCCACTAGCTGGTGACACACGCCGTCGTTCGCTGCCACGCGCCACCGCCGCCCACCGCCTATCTTCACAGAAACTTCTAGAAAGGTAGATCGGGACGTCTGGAGTGCCGACCTGCCGAGAAATCCTTCAAATCCATTCCAGAAACACGTAGATCTAACGGAAAAGGTTCAAACGGCGTTCACCGTTCTTCATCGGAAAATCACCAAAAACCGCATGCAACCACCACAGAATGATCGGAAATTGCACCAGAGTTGCAGATCCATTTCTTCCTCGCCAAAAAATGCTAGAAAGCATTTTTTGACATTGCAATTGGTTTATAAAGTAAGATAAACTCTTAACTATGTCAACCACGTGTGTGTGTGTGAGTCCGCATTTTGTCTCAACTAATATGCAGCCTCTCAAAATCTTTAACCAAACCTCATAGGTTTGCTTTTCATTCCTCTCTCCACTAATGTAAGCCAATCATCTAACCAAGAATCAATAGGACTTTTATAAGCTTGTAATGTAAGGCAGGGCTAAGGGTAAGATGGAAGTCATTAAAGCTCAAATAACCCATGAACACATTACTTTTTAAGATCTCATCAAAGCTCTAGCCCTTCTGTACCTTTTTACTCCATGAAGATGATCTTTCTACCACCACTTAGTCTCATTCTTTCTTGTCCAATCATACTTCGACAATATCCAAAAGCCACAATCATGTGTGCAACAACAAAGCAAAAACAAAAGCATTTACACATATAGCCACCTCAATCCTCTCTTATTAATAATATTCAATAATAATGCTCAAAGATCTCCTTTAGAGAATTGTGTGGCTTGAATCTAACAAAGATAATGAGATCTAGCAAATGCTTTTTTCTTTTTTTTTTCATGTGCATTTGCATAAACAATTAAAGAAATAACAAATTGTGTCACACATAATCATTCCAATCAATCATACTACATCCTTCCCCTCGACTTCTCTTATGCTCAAATCAACTTGTATACACCAGAAGTCAATATGTTCATGGGAATAGGACAATGAGGAAAATTGAACAAAAGGCTAAGAGATATATGTGCAAGTGTCATTCAACAAATTCAGGATAAGAACAAGGCTCAGCGGGGTGACTGGGGATAAGTAAATAAGGTTAGCTTGAAAGGCTCAATCGATCCAAAGATGGCCTAAATGATTTTCTTAGTTAGATGCAACCTAGGATTTCACCTCAAGAGGAAATCAAGCAAATTCTAAGATCTAGGTGAGATCCAAGAAAATCACACACTTCACATGAATGTTCACTAGAGAAACACACAATTTCAAGAAAATGTAGACTTTTAGTGCTCAATAAGTGAATCAACATAATCAGAATCACACTTACATCATACCACAATTGCAAGTTTGAACAAAATCTACATCTCCCTAGGAATCGCTAAGAATTCACAATGAGGGATCCAATCATGTTGATCATGGTCCAACATAAGAAAAAGATTTTACACAAAAAATAGACTTTCTAATACAAATTTAACACAAAACAGAAAATTTTAACACAACACATCACAACACTACATAAAACACTTCCAATACACTCCCAATATACTTCCACATAACTACCACAACACACAACCTCCAACATAACCCAACAAAACAGCACACTTCCAACAATAGCAGCACCCCCAAACTTAAATGAAGCATTCTCCTCAATGATAAAAGAAAATAAAGCAATAGTAAAGAAGGAACAAGGAAAAATCCCCTAATTGCAGGCTATGTCCATGAGCTATGATGAGCATATGGTGACAGCCTTCTAATAAAAGATCAACAAAATGCTTGGGTTGCCTCCCAAGAAGAGCTTGCTTTATAGTTTTCAGCCAAACTATCTTCCACGTTATTGCTCAAGGAGGATGGAACTCCAATAGTTTAGGAGACAGCTTGCGTCGTTTAATGGTTGAGCATTCTTCAATAAGCACTATTGTCTCATATACTTCTAGCTTCCTTTTGTTTTCCAGTATCTCTTTCACAAATTCTGTACAACTAGACATTTGAACTGAAGTCTCTGCAAAATGAATGTTAATGTGCAATTTTAAGGATATATCAAGGAATTCCAAAAATTGCTTGTCTTTTTCACATTGCTGGAATCTCTGGGTAGATGGAGCTAGAGGCATAAAGCGCATAGGATTTTCTAGAACAAGCTTGCTCCTAGGTGCCTTCTCAAGTTGTATGCTGACATCCTTATCTATTTCCTTGAAAATCTCCTTGTCAACATCAACTTCTCCCACTTGCATGCCACATGTTAGGGTTATTGCCTCTACAGTATCTATAGGGCTTTTCTCCACATCACTAGGACAAGGACCCTCATGATTCTTTGAGATCATACTGATGAGCTGACTCATCTGCACCTCTAATTTTTGGATTGAAGCTTCTTGTCTCTGAAAGCTTGCTTCTTGATTCTAAAATTTTGCTTCATTCCCTTCTGTAAAGTTCTGTGTGGTGCTAGCCAACTCACTGATCATGTCCTCAAAGTTAGGTTTCACCTCTTCTGTTTGCCTAAACGTTGGTTACGGTCTCATCTCACTTAGGTTACTCCATGAAAGACTTTGATGGTCATGCCATCCCAGATTGTACATGTTGGAGTAATAATCATTTTGTGACCTGTTAGGAATCCCAACAAAATTAGCATAATCATTATAATGAGCATAAGGGTTACCTACTTGACATTCCGTGCTTTCATGTTCTTCACCACAAAATTCACATTCTCTATTCTGATGTCTCACAACTAGAATACTTAGGTTGTCTATTTTCTTATCGAGCATTTCCAATTGTGCACACATTATGGTGAAAATATATGCTTCATGGACTCCACTTGCTTGATGCATTGGTAGTCTCTCAGTAGACCATTGATGGTTATCAAATGCCATCTCCTCTAGGAAGTTAAATGCCTCTTCTGGTGTTTTGCTATGTAAGTCCCCTCCTGCAGCTGTATCAATTACACAACAAAGATTCATACTACACCCATCATAGAAAGTTTGTACCTATAACCAAATGGGTAGTACATGATTTGGACATCTCCTCAGAAGTTCCTTGAATCTTTCCCAAGCTTCATACAATAATTCATCATTCATCTGCTCAAAAGTGAAAATGTCGTTACGCATTTTTGCAGATCTTGCGAAAGGAAAGAACTTACCAAGAAATTTCTAAGTCAAATCATCCCATGTAGTAATCAATCTTGCAGGAAGTGAAGAGAAACAATTTTTAGCAATATCTTTAAGAGAAAATGAAAATAGTCTCAACCTAATAACATTTTTTGTAACTCCATGATCTCTAATCATGTCACAGAATTCAAGGAATGCTTCAACGTGAGCTTCTGGATCCTCGTTTGACAGCCCACTATATTGCACAAATTTTTGAAGCATCTTGATGAGCACGGGCTTGATCTCAAAGTTGTTTGCCTGAATTGCAGGCCTCTAAAGCTTGTAGTGGCATTCCAAAATGATGGTGCATAATCTTTCAAGAGTCTACGTGTACCATCATTGTTCTCCATCTCAATCTTTTCTTTGCAACAAAATACAAGGTTAAAAGTAAAAATAAAATAAAAGCAACACAAGCTAGATTAAACTAAGAAATTATTCAATATTAATATTAATCAGTAGTAAAACAACCAATCCCCGGCAACAATGCTAAAAACTTGTTCGGTGAAATTCTATATGCAAGTGTACATGTCAAACAAGTAATATAATGATAAGTATGAGTATCGTCCCACGAAGATGTTGAAAATCATGTGTTTGTATGTTTTGATTAAGAAAAATTTTATTATATTTGAATATATGTTGAATATATGAAACTGTGAAACTGTGTGCACATATTAAAATCAAAGGAAGTAAAAGGTATGCAAATTATAATATCAATTAATGATATTATAAAGTAGTCGGGTTCCTACATTTTATTATCAAAAAATCAAATATGAAGCCAATTTGATTTACTCTATGAATATCTTATTTAATAGCTTAATTCATATTATTGGCCATATTAAAAGAATTTTGATGCTTGGAATTGGTGTGCTTATAGGTACATTTGAAAAGCAAACATTGTAGTATACATCTTTGTTGGACCGACCATATATTTATATGGGTACATGAAACTTATATATATGAATATATGTGGCCCGTGAGAAGTAAGGCTAGCCTGTGAAGTTGAGGCCCAACCGTGAGAAGCAAGGCAAGCCCGTGAAGGTTGAAGCCCAGCCGTGAGAAGCGAGGCGAGCCCGTGAAGATCCAAGCCCAGTGCCTGTCACTTATGCAAAACGGCAGCGTCTTGAGCAGATAAGAGCTTAAGCTCTTACGACCAAATCTGTCTGAAGCCCTAGCCGCACATTCGACTAAAGCTATCCTCCTCCTCTCAATCTTTCTCACGACACCGACTCCAACGGGAAGAATGTTGAGGCGACTAAGTGTCAGAACGGCTATTTTGCTGAAAAATCATCATCTGCAGTAGTATGATGTCGTGTCTATCAAATCTCAACGGAAGGAGTTCAAAAAGGTTTAAACCGAACCCTAATGTGCTCAACGTTTGAATATATGCTATAAAAGGGAGCTTCGGATGAATATTTTGGGGTTGCTGAGATATATTCTTATTGATTTGATCAAAAGAGATAAAAGCCCTCATTGATTTGCTCTTGTTGCCGTGTTTGTTAATATTTGAAGGAAACAAAAATCTTTGGTGATATTCCCTAAACTCGTTATCTTGTGAATATCATTTGATAGATTGATCTTTGTATGTGCTGGATTATTTATAACACTATTTGCACATAAAGATTACTGTAAATCTGAAACCCTAGATTTGTGAAATTTGGGCTTTCGTGATTAGAGCTAGAATTAACTCTATATACATTCGATTAGCTCTCTGATAAGCTCAAATCCTCACCCATATCATATATTTGGGGAATGAGCTTAATGTATTGAGGTTTTTATAAACCTAATTCTATAACTGTGAGCTGTATAACTCCTTTTGTGGAGTTGCTGGTTGAAGGAGAGGTGCTCTCCTTGTTTAAAGTAAAGCAAACTTCAACTTGGTTTAAGTTGAAGGAGAAGAGGGTGGAAGTAGGTGAAAAGTGCCGAACTACCGTGAAATTCTTGAGTGTGAATTTTCTGATCTGACTAATTTTCTCATGCTTTAATATTACTATGATCTTTAATCTTGTTGTTAGTGCTAAGCAAGAAATCAAAAAGAAAAAATATTTAAATTAGCTAATATTCTAAATATCCAATTCAACCCCCTCTTCTTGGATAGCCATAAAACCTTACAATTAGCATCTAGAGCCAGGTTCTCTGATTTAAAGGCTTAATATCCTAGAGTAGATCCACTTACATGGCTATGGAGAAAGGAGTAGCTATTACGGGGTATAATAAACCACCTTTGTTTGATGGGATAAATTATAGACATTGGAAGCAACTTATGCAAGTCTTCATTGTCGGTCAAGACCTTGAAGCTTGGCAGATAATCAGAAAGGGTACCACTTTACCCGAAACTAATGAATGGAGTTAAAATGAAGCTAAAATAATGGGAATAAATGCTAAGGTTATGAACATGATTTATAGTGGATTGAAAGCTCATGAATTCAATAAGGTATCATCTTGCCTCACGGGCAAGGAAATATGGGATAAATTAGAAGTCATATTCGAAGGTCTATTAGAGCTAGAATTAACTCTATATACATTCGATTAGCTCTCTGATAAGTTCAAATCCTCACCCATATCATATATTTGGGGAATGAGCTTGATGTATTGAGGTTTTTATAAACCTAACTCTATAACTGTGAGCTGTATAACTCCTTTTGTGGAGTTGCTGGTTGAAGGAGAGGTGCTTTCCTTGTTTAAAGTAAAGCAAACTTCAACTTGGTTTAAGTTGAAGGAGAAGAGGGTGGAAGTAGGTGAAAAGTGCCGAACTACCGTGAAATTCTTGAGTGTGAATTTTCTGATCTGACTAATTTTCTCATGCTTTAATATTACTATGATCTTTAATCTTGTTGTTAGTGCTAAGCAAGAAATCAAAAAGAAAAAATATTTAAATTAGCTAATATTCTAAATATCCAATTCAACCCCCTCTTCTTGGATAGCCATAAAACCTTACAATTAGCATCTAGAGCCAGGTTCTCTGATTTAAAGGCTTAATATCCTAAAGTAGATCCACTTACATGGCTATGGAGAAAGGAGTAGCTATTACGGGGTATAATAAACCACCTTTGTTTGATGGGATAAATTATAGACATTGGAAGCAACTTATGCAAGTCTTCATTGTCGGTCAAGACCTTGAAGCTTGGCAGATAATCAGAAAGGGTACCATTTTACCCAAAACTAATGAATGGAGTTAAAATGAAGCTAAAATAATGGGAATAAATGCTAAGGTTATGACATGATTTATAGTGGATTGAAAGCTCATGAATTCAATAAGGTATCATCTTGCCTCACGGGCAAGGAAATATGGGATAAATTAGCAGTCATATTCGAAGGTACAAAAAAGGTTAAGTCATCTAAGGTAACCATGCTCACTCATGACTATGAACTGTTTACTATGCTTGAATATGAAACTATTAGTGACATGTTTGGTAGATTTACAGAAATAATATCTGAACTTAGGTTGCTAGGTAAGACCTACACAAATGAAGAAATGGTTAGAAAAATGCTAGTATCTCTACCTGAGAGCTGGGATCCTAAGAAAATGGTCATAGAAGAAGCACATGATCTAGATAGTCTAACTAGATGATCTACTAGGATCACTAAAGACTTATGAAATGCAATTAATTAGGAGGGTAAAAGAAAAGGAGAATAGAAGGTCACTTGCTCTAAAAGTAGAAATAGAAAAGACTGAAGAAGTTGAGTCTGAAAATGATGAGATTGCTCTTATAGTTAGAAGATTTAGAAAATATCTTTAAAAAGGTCTAGGAAGAAATAGAGGACAACCTAGAAGAAATGAAACATATGAATCTAGGGATAACTTATGTTATGAGTGTAGAAAACCTGGACATATCAAGGCCGATTGCCCCTCACTTAAGAAGAAGAATAATAAAGGAAAGAAGAAGGCAATGATTGCTGCCTGGGATGATAAGAGCTCCTCATCAGACGAAGAAGAACAAGAAGAAGTTGCCCACCTCTGCTTAACTTCAAATGCAATAATAGAAGAAAAACTTGAGGTAAGTGATTCTAAACCCGAAACAAATCTTAGTGGTGATATTGAGACTGCCTTTTTTGATTTGGTTGAATATGCAACAAGAATGAAAGAAAAATATAAGAAGATGAAGGCTAAATATAAATCTGCAAAAGTTAAAACTGAAAATGACAAACTTGCCATGGCATTATCTATGACTTGCATGCATGAAAATAATTCTTGAGAATATTTCTGTTAAGACTGATACATGCTCTATGACTAATATTTACTCTCATAAGCATGATGATGCATCAAAAACAATATATGAAAGCCGAGACATAATTGTTGGGTTTATAGCTATCCAAGAAGGGGGGGTTGAATTGGATATTTGGAAGTTTAATGAATTTAAACTTTTTCTTTTTGGTTGTTTTTCTATAATGAATGCAGCTAAACAAATTATCACAATAGTAATGAAATATATAATAGAAGAATTAAATCAGAGAAATTCACACACAAATATTTCACGGTGGTTCGGCCCTTTTTCACCTACTTCCACCCTCTTCTCTTCCAACTCAAGCCGAGTTGAAATATGCTTTACTTCGAACAAGCATAGCACCTCTCCTTCACCTCACAACTCCTCAGAAAGAGTTATATAGTTCATGGTTACAAGGTTAGGTTTACAGAAACCTTAATACATCAAGCTTACTCCTCAAATATATGATATGAGTGAGGATTCAAGCTTATCAAAGAGCTAATATAATGTATACAAGATCAATTTTAGCTCTAATCTCAAAAACCCCAATTTCACAAATCTAGGGTTTTCGAATTTACAATAATCTTTATGCGCAAATAATTTTATAATCAATCTAGCACATATAAAGATTAATATGTCAAATGATATTCAAGAAATAACAAGTTTGAAGAATATCACCGAAGATTTTCTTTTCCTTCAAACGATACCGAACACAGCTATATGCACAAATCGATGAGGGCTTTTGTTTTTCTTAATCAGATCAGCAAGAATATATCTCAGCAAGCACCAATGTTTCATCCGAATCCCTCTTTTATAGCAGGTACTTGAACCTTGAATAGATTAGGGTTTCGGTTCAAACCTTTTTGAAATCCTTCCGTTGGGATTTGATGGATTCGACGTTGTACTGAAACAGGTGACGATTTTCCAGCGAAATAGCCGTTCTGACATCAGGTCACCTCACCATTCTTCCCATTGGAGCCGTCGTCGCAGGAGAGAGAGATCGAGAGGAGAAGAGTTTTTCAGAGTGCGGCTAGGGCTTCGTCTTACGGTCATAAAAGCTTATGCTCTTATTTGCTTCCATACGCTGCCATTTAGAATAAGTGCTTTTTCTCAGGACGCTGCCGTTTCATGCTTCATAAACACAGGCTGAAGCTTTCGTTTAAAGGCTGAAGCATTTATTCACGGGCTGGAGCTTTCGTTTACGGGCTAAAGCACTTATTCACGGGCTGGAGCTTTCATTCACAGGCTGAAGCACTTATTCACGGGCTGGATAAATAAGCTTCATGTGTCCATATATAAATATATGGTCGGTCCATTACACCTATACATACAACAATTCCAAGTATCAAAGTTCCTTTAACATAACCAAGAATGTAGATTAATCTATGGAATAAAATATTCAAAGATTAAATCAACTTGGCTTCATATTTGATGTTGAGTAATAAAATGTAGAAGCCCAGTTACTTTATAATATCATTAATTGATATTATAATTTGCACACCTTTTACTTCCTTTGAGTTTTAATATGTACACACAATAACTCATATTTTCTATCATATATGCAAGTATGATATACTATTTAATACATGTTCAGATAAATATAAAATTCTATTTGACATATATTCTCATAAAAATTTTCTCAATCAAAACATACAAGCACATGATTTTCAACAATAATCAGGCTCAACATGAAAATTCTGGAGTTAGAAAAAGAAAAATCTGAGATTCAAATGAAACTGGATGAAACTAATATATTATTACACAAGTTCACAAAAGGTAGTAACTTGTTAAATAATATGTTAAAATCACAAAGAGGTGTATACAATAAAGCCGGTGTAGGATACAATTCTTTGAAAAACACAAAAACATCTACAAATTTCTTTGATAATAAGAAATGTGAATTTTTGCTGCATCATAAATGTTCTTACTGTAAATATATTGGTCATTCATTCGATACATGTCCAGTTAGATTTAGAAAAACATACAAGATTAGAAAAGTATGGATGCCTAAGAAGATGGAAAATGCAATAGAAACTAACACTTATGGACCCAAAGAAAAAAGGGTACCAAGATCTCCAACACAAACATGTCACTAATGGCCGTCCGCCGCCGGTCTTCACAGAAACTTCTAGAAAGGTATATCGGGATGTCTGAAGTGCCAATTTGCCGAGAAATCCTTCAAATCCGCTTCAGAAACGCGTAGATCTAATGGAAAAGGCTCAAACAGCGTTCATCGTTCTATGCCGAAAAACCGCTAGAAACTGCACACAACTGCCACAGAATGATCGAAAATTGCACTAGAGTTGTAGATCCGTTTCTTCCTCACCAAAAAATGCTAGAAAGTGGTCAGAAACTTAACTTTAAAAGCCAGAAATGAGTGTCGCCGAAGAAAACGGAGGGCAAACGGTCAGCTTTCGCCTGACCATCGCGTACCTATCTGAGACCCACGCTGTCGCGCACGGCCTTTGACTCTCCAGCAACCACTCTCTCCGGTTTAGTGCACCGTTCACCCTTCTCTCACCTTTGTTTTTCTCTCACTCCTTCTCTTCGGCGTTAATCAGCCCCACATCTTCTACTTGATAATTCCCTTTTTCTTATCTTTTTGTCTTTTTCTCTCTTGCTTCTCACGTGCAACAATTGCTTCTTCCTTTGTTTCTTTGTTTTCATTCTTTGATGCTTCTTTTCTCATCATTTCTCTTGTTTTTCACCTATTTTGGGGCAAAAAGTAATTGCTTCTTCTTTTGTTTCTTTGTTTTCATTCTTTGATGCTTCTTTTCTCATCATTTCTCTTGTTTTTCACCTATTTTGGGGTTGCTACATAAAATAAAAAAATATGCATAAATATAATTAAATACAAATATAATCTAATAAAAATTATATTAAATATTACCTAAAATAATCAAAATAACTATATATAAAATAGAGTTATCAAGTACAAAAAAAATGAAACAGCAGAGGGTAAAGTTAGAAGACTAACCGGATGTGGCTAGATGATAAGCAAATCAGCTCCCCCTCAAACTGGGCAAATGGTTTGAACAATAAAAAAAATAGAAGAATGGCAAAAATACTAAATAAAGATTCAAACATTTTCAAGTACTAATAGTCCAAGCTCCCTTCAGAGAGCATAAAACCTTTCTTTATGTAAAGGTTTGGTTAGGATATCAGCAATTTATTGATCAGTGCATACGAATTCAAGTACAACATCATCTTTTTTAACATGATCTCTAATGAAATGATGTCTAATTTCTATATGCTTAATTTTAAAGTATTATATGGGATTCTTAGTAAGATTAATGGCACTAGTGTTGTCACATCTTAATGGATCTTTCTATGATGATTTACCATAATCCTCTAATTGTTGTTTCATCCATAAGATTTGAGCACAACTACTAGCCACAACTATATATTCGGCTTTTGTGGAGGAAAGGGCTACACAATTTTGTTTCTTGGCGTGCTAAGAGACAAGCATGTTTCCGAGATAGTGACATCCACCACTCGTACTTTTCCTATCTAATTTGTAGTCAGCATAGTCTAAATCACTAAAGGCATGCAAATTCGAAGTTATATCTCTAAGGTACCAGATTCATAAAGCAACTGTGCCTCTAAGGTATCTAAAGATTCTTTTAACAGCTACTAAGTGTTGCTCTTTAGGGTTAGACTAATACCTAGCACATAAGCATACATTAAACATAATAACAAGTCTAGATGTAGTCAAATACAGTAAAGAACCAATCATTCCACAATATGATTTAGTGTCTACACTAGTTCCATTTTCATCATTTGATAGTGATAAAGAAGTGCTCATAGGTGTGTTCACTGGTTTAGAGTTATGCATCGTATACTTCTTAAGCAATTCATTTGTATATTTTGTTTAACTTATGAAGGTTCCTTTGTTTGTTTGTTTAATTTGCAGACCAAGAAAGTATGTTAATTCACCCATCATACTTATTTCAAATTCACTTTGCATGCATGCAACACATTCTTCACATAGCATATATTTGAACAATTAAAATATTTGTTTCTTTGTTCTTTATGAATAAAGTGTTATCTACTTTTCCTTTCCTAAAACAATTATTAATTAAGAAAGTACTTAGTTTGTCATACCATGCCCGTAGGGCTTGTTTCAAACCATATAAAGCTTTTGAGAGTTTAAAAACATGGTTTGGATGAATTGGATCTTCAAAACTAGGTGGTTGTTCAACATACACCTCTTCCTAATTACTTCTAACCTAGCTACCAATGCAAATGTTTCATCATAGTCAATTCCTTCTTCTTGACTATATCCTTGTGCTACTAGTCTAGCCTTATTCCTATACTTCTCTCAAACTGGTTTAATTCTTCTTGCATAGTAGGAAACCAATTTTCATCCTCAAGAGCCTCATCTACTTTCTTTGGCTCTACTTGGGATAGAAAGGCTTGATGTTCACAAGTGTTGTGAACTCGAGACCTTGTACTAACTCTAACATTAAGGTCTCCTATGACATGGTTCTGATCTACTTCACCTTTTACTCTAGGAAAGGAAGGATCCCTAGTCTCAACCTCCCCCTCAACTTTAGCCCTATTTGGAGCACTTTTAGGGCTGAGATTTTCTTTAATTTATAGAGTACTTTGACAATCATCTTCAAACTTAACATGAATTGACTCTTTTACAACTAAGGTTCGTTGATTGAACACTTTATATGCCTTGCTTGTATGAGAGTATCCAAGAAAGATTGCTTCATCACTTTTGGAATCAAACTTTCCAAGTGATTCTTTTCCATGGTTTAAAACAAAACATTTGCTACCAAAAATAGGGAAATAAGAAATGTTTGGTTTTCTTTCAAAGAATAGTTCAAAATGTGTCTTTTTCAAAATCAGTCTTAAGAGAACACGATTTGAAATATAATAGGCTGTACTTACAGCTTCTCCCCAAATTGCTTAGGAAGGTTATATTCACACAGCATGGTCCTAGCCATTTCTTGAAGAGTTCTATTTTTCCTTTCAATAACACCATTTTGTTGTGGTGTTCTAAGTATTGAAAAATTATGTGAAATGCCATTTTCTAAACAAAACTTTTCAAAGAATTGGTTTTCAAATTCACCACTATGATCATTTCTTATTTTAACAATTGAAAGATCTTTTTCATTTTGAACCATTTTGCAAAATTTAACAAACTTCTCAAATGCCTCATCCTTTCTAGCAAGTAAATATGTCCATGTGAATCTATAATAGTCATCTATAATGACTAAGACATAATATTTACCATTTAGAGTTGCTATTCTCATAGGACTAAAAAGATCCATATGTAATATCTCTAATGGTCTAGATGCACTCATTACAAGCTTCGATTTGAAGTTGCTTTATATATGTTTACCCTTAATGCATGCTTTACATAATCTATCATGGTTAAATTCTAGAGATGGAAGACCTTTAAGTAGGTTATACTTATATAACCTTTCTATTAAGCCTAGACCCATATGTCCTAGCTTTCTATGCCACAACCAAGCATCCACATTTTTATTAACAACAAGACATGTTTGTTCAACATAATTCACTCAAATCAAGCACATAGATGTTATCTTTTCTATTTCCAAAAATTTTCATATCATGCTCAATATGCTCAACAAGACAATTTTCTTTTCCAAATTTTATCTTGAATCCTTTATCACATAACTGACTTATGCTAAGTAGATTAAATTTTAATTCATCTACAAACAAAACCTTAGATATAAGTAGGGTATTTGAGTACCTATGGTTCCCATTCCTTTTATCCTTCCTTTGGAGTTATCTCCAAAAGACACCGTACCTCCATTTCTCAACTCAAGTGTTGAGAAGAGCTCCTTCATCCTAGTCATGTACCGAGAACAGCCACTGTCCAGAATCCATATGTTTTTAAGCTTTTTGTCTTTCACTTGTGCACTCAAAACCTACATAAACAAATTTGATTGTTGAAGTGTTTGGTACCCTTTTTATTTTGGGTCCGTGAGTGTTAGTTGGACTTCGACTTTTAGTGTTCTTAGGCAACCAAAGTTTCTTTACTTTGTAAGCCTTTCTAGGTTTGATGGGACATTTAACAAACATATGACCAACATAATTACAAAAAGAGCATTTACCAGCGGAGTTGAACATTCTTTTTCTTTAAAGAAGTGAGTAAATGATTTTGAATTGTTATTTGATTTATAACCTAGTCCAACTTTATCATATATACTTTTTTGAGAATTTAAGATCTTATCTAACATAACACTTCCTTTTGAGAATTTTTCTAACATCAAGTTATTAGAATCAAGTTTTAACTTTAAATCACTATTTTCTTTTTCTAGCTTAAGAACTCTACTTTTAAGATTATCAACATGTACATATGAGTTATTATCAACATGTATTTCAACATCAGAACATAAACTACTATCACAAGAAGTTTCTGTTTCTATGTTCATATATTCAAATTTATTGTGTTTTTCATGTATATCACTCATATATGCATCATACTTCAAATATACATTAGTAGGGATACTAATGCTATGATGCACTGAGATTGAAGTGTTTTCTTGTTCAGTTTCATCTCTACATGCAACAATTAATATGCTTTGTTTATCATGTACAGTAGTTATAGCATTTTGACTTTCACAAATAGTAGTTAGAACACTTTGATCAGCATGTACAGGAGTCAAGATTTTCTATTTTTCAGATTTATTTTTAGCTTTTAGCTTTCTATATTTATTTTTTAATTTGTTTGCATACTCAACTAAGTTAGAGAAGGCAGTTTATAAACTAGTGTTTATATGAAGGGACAATTCAGAATCGCTTACCTTAATATTTTCTCCCTTAAGAGTTGCTTTATTAGATGAAGAGTTCTCATCATCCCAGGCAACAAGCATAGCTTTCTTTTTTTTCTTGTTGTTCCTCTTCTTGATCACCAAACAATCAACCTTGATATGTCCCGATTTTCTACATTCATAGCACACATTTTTCCCTAGGTTCATTTGCTTATTTTCTTCTAGTTTGTCCTATGTTTCTACTTAATCCTTTTCTTAGAAACTTCCTAAATCTCCTTGCTATAAGAGCTACTTCATCATTTTCTAATTCTTCCTCTTTAACCTTTTCAACTTCTACTTTAAGTGCAAGTGATCTTTTATTTTCTTTCTCTTTCTCTCTTCTTATAAGTTGCATTTCATGAGTTTTAAGAGAACTTAGCAAGTCATCTAAGGTCAGCACATCTAGGTTATGAGCCTCTTCTTAGGATCCCAACTCTCAGGTAGGGATACTAACATTTTCCTCACCATTTTCTCATTTGTATATGTTTTTCCTAACAATTTAAGTTCAGAAATAATCTCGGTAAATCTACCAAACATGTCACAAATAGTTTTAGATTCTTTCATAACAAACAATTCATAGTCATGCGTAAGCATAGTAACTTTAAAGGACTTTACCTTTTTGGTTCCTTCATAGATGACTTATAGTTTATCCCAAATTTCCTTACCAATGAGGTAGAAGGACACTTTGTTAAACTTATGTGCTCTAAGACCACTATAGACCATATTTATGGACTTAGCATTTAACCCCATTAGCTTAGCTTCATTTTTAGTCCATTCATTAGTCATGGGTAAGACTATACCCTTCTTGATTACTTGCCAAGCTTCTAGATCTTGGCCTATTACAAAGACTTGCATTAATTGTTTCCAATGTCTAAAATTAATGCCATCAAACAATGGAGGTTTGTTAAACCCCATAATAGCTAAACCTTTGTTAGAAGCCATAGTATGAATCTACTCTAGGATGTTAATCCTCTTAATCAAAGAACCTGACTTTGATACCAATTGTTGGGTTTTATGGCTTAACAAGAAGAGGGATTGAATTGGTTAAGCTAAGAACTAATCACATTTTTTTTTCTTTAATCGGTTTTAGGAGCTCACACAAATCACACAAGTATAGCAAACAATTTGACACACTAATTAGTTACATACAACAAGCTATTATCAATTGAATGACAAACTAACCCACGGATAAGACAGTAAGTTTATATCAAGTCAAGCTAAATAGTTATCAACAATTTGCAAGCCAAAACCGAGCAAGTAAAGGAAAGAAAAAATATCAGATTTATTATGGTAGTTCGGCACTCAATCCTTGAGCCTTATGTCCACCCTCTTCTCCTTCAACTCAATAAGTTGAAGTCTACTTTACTTTAAGCTAGGAGAATTCTTCTCCTACACTCTACACTCCTCAACAAGGAGTCAATTTATCCACAGTTACAAAGTTTAGGTTGAGCCAACCTTAGTACATCAAGCAAATCCTCAAATTTATAGTGTGAGTAAGGAATAATGCTTCTTAAAGAGCTAATTAAAGATAAACAAACTCAATTCAAGTTCTAATCACAAAAAACCTAATTTTCACAAAGTTAGGGTTTCGGATTTACAAAGAAGTTTATGTGTATATGATAATCAAAGCTTAATTATCACATAAATAACTTAATCTAACAGTAAATATTCATAAGAATATTAGTTTGAAGGAATATCACTGAAGATATAAAATAACTTCACAGTTTGATGAATAGAGCAGTCAGATTTGAGATCTTTCTGTAGGTCTTAAGCATAAACTTGATTCTTCTCAAAGTATGATGTATATATCTCCAAAAGAATCAATCCAAATCTCAAACAAACTCTTTATTATATAGGATTCAAAAAGTTCAAGCTCTCTAGGGTTTCAGTTCAAACCTAAACTTCCCATTGAGATTTGACATAAACTCCATCGTGCAATAGTAAAAAAGATGATTGATGCAACATAATGGCTGTTCTGACAGATTGATCACCTTAACAATATTCTCGTTAGACTATCAGCGACAGAGAAAGAAGATAGAGCAAGTTGGTAAAGGGGTTTAGGGCTTTTCGGTTGTTTGGTCTTAATACTAAGTGAAACGGCAGCCTATCATTTTGCTTCACCACTTGGGCTCGGGCAGGACTTTGTAATGTAGCTTAGTGGGCCAACACAACTTGATCCAGCAGTCTAATAAATCAGTGTAGCTCGATGCAGCCCAGTCCAATAAATCAGTGTAGCTCGATGCAGCTCGGGCCAGTGCAGCTTAGGCCAGTGCATCTCGATCCAGTAAATCAGTACATCTTGGTCTAGCAAATCAATGTATCTCGGTCCAACAAATCAGTGTATCTCAGTCCAGCAAATCAATGCAGCTCAATCTAGCCTTATATGATCACCTTGTAAAATAAATTTTATCCCCTTTTTCCTTTTAATGTGTACCTATAAGTACATAAGAGCATGTATCATTTTTTTTCTTTAAATATATTAAAGTATATTTTATTATTATTATTTATTCATTTAAAACATCACCCATATGAGATATTTCTCAAGGTCACTTCATAAGGATGTTTTGTATAAAAAGTGTAGGAATCTGGCTACTTTATAATATCATTGATTGATATTATAATTTGTATACCTTTTTCTTCTATGATTTTCTTTTGCCCATAAAAAACATTTCAAGAAATAATTCACAAATATTTTATCACAACAAAACCCTTATTTTCCAACACTTAGCACATTGCACACAAGAGAAAAGCTGTCAATAAAGGCTTTGCTCAAAAAAGCCTTTTGTCGAACACTTAGTGTGCAACACACACAGAGAGAAGCCAAAATCGGCGATTGAGGTACGAATTTTCTTCTCTGAACTTCGTTTGTGTGATTTCCAATGTCTTGGTGGTCGGAAACATTTAGATTTGGCTGAAAAATCAACTAGAGTGTTGTGGGTTGCTTTGAACTTATGTAGCCGAAAAGGGGATTTGCGAAACCTTTTTTGTTTCACCATTTCGTGGAGTAAAGAGGTGTTCTATAGACTCGCTGGAAGCCAATCTATCAATTAACATACTTTTATAGTCGAAAACCATTATGGAATGGCCGTAATTGGAGGAGAAAGGTAATGGCAACAAAACAAGTTTGTTGACCTGATTTTAACTTGCAAGTTGACCTGCTAACCTAGTTCAAGTTGACTTACTGACCTAGATTCTAAGTTGACCTGGATTCATTGACTCAAGCTTGTTGATTAGATCCAAAGACCCAGTCCAACCCAAGATCTAGACCTAACCCATCAACCCGATCTAACTAATCGTTTAACCAATTGACTGTTAATTATTGACTTTGATCAAACAAAATTTTCAGGTGATTTCTATGCCAATTTTTGTAGTATTTTTTGTGATTTTTTGGGAGATATTTGATTATTTTTAGGAATAATCATAGGGGTATTTTGGTCAATTTGGTTGGCATTTGTTGAAGGGTATTTTGGTAATTTTGTATTTTTGATTTCTATTTGAAGGGGAAGTTAAAAGGGAGTTTATTTAAGCTAGTGTCGAAGAATGTCAAACATGTTCTTGAGATTTGTTTCAACTTGATTTCTACCAACGTCCTTGATAATGAAGGATATGATAATTACTTTGGTAAAAGTAAATGGAAACTTAGTAAAGGTTCTCTCATACTTGCAAAAGGGCAGAAGGTCAATACTCTCTACAAAACTAAAGCTAATATTCAAAAAGGCAAGGTAAACGTGGTAGAAGATAACCACACAGAGCTATGGCATAAGCGACTTGGACATCTAAGTGAGAAGGGACTTCAACATTTGATAAAGAATAAAATCATATCAGGAGTTAGTGGTGCTAATTTGCAGTTAAAACCTTGAGATCACTGCTTAGCTTGAAAGCAATGTAAAGTCTCATTTTAGAAGGGGCCTCCATCTAGAAGAAAACATGTTCTTGATTTGATTCATTTAGATGTGTGTATGTTGAAGGTGAAAACTCTTGGTGGCGCTATGTTTTTTGTTACCTTCATTGATGATCATTCTAGAAAAGTATGGGCTTATGCACTAAAGACTAAGGATAAGGTTTTGGAGGTCTTCAAATAGTTTCAGGCTATGGTTGAGAGAGCAACTAGAAGGAAACTAAAATGCATCCATGCAACTAATGGAAGTGAATACAGAGGGTCATTTAAAGAATATTGCAAAACTCATGCTATTAGGCTTAAGAAGATAGTTCTTAAAACTCCATAGCATAATAGGGTTGCAGAATGGATGAATAGAACTATCATTGAAAGGATTAGGTGTATGCTTTCACATTATGGATTATCTCAGTCATTTTAGGGTGAAGCTGTGTATATTGCAGTAGATCTTATTAACTTGTCTCCCTTAGTTCCATTAGAAGGTGATTTACCTAAGAGAGTATGAACTGGTAAGGAGGTTTCCTTTAAGCATTTGAGAGTATTTGGTTGCAGGGCATTTGTTCACATTCCTAAGGATGAAAGGAACAAGCTTGATGATAAAGCCCGAGATTGCATCTTTTTAGGCTATGGACATGATGAGTTTGGATACCAATTGTGGGATCTAGCTGTAAAGAAACTAATCAGAAACATAGATGTTATTTTCTTTAAAGATCTTAAGAATATTGAAAAGCCAAGAGTTGTTAATGAAGGTCTTAAGGACATAACTTTACCTTCTTCTTCCCCAGTAAGTGCACATGAAAGGGGAACTAGACATGACAAGCCACTTGAAGATGTAGTAAGTGAAGAAGTTTCTGAAACTGTAATTACTGAAGAATTTAGAGGACATGTTGATAATCATCTAGTTGAGTCATCAACCCAGCCCCTAATGAGAAAATCTAGCAAAAAGCGTTAGCCTTCGTTGAAATATCCACCACATGAGTACTTGATGTTGACTGATGGGGGAGAACCGGAATGCTATAAGGAAGCTAATGAATGTGAGCACAAGAAAGAGTGGAAGAAAGCAATGCGAGAGGAAATGAATTCCTTATGAGAAAACCACACTTATGATCTTGTGACATTGCCTAAAGGTAGGAAAGCACTTAAAAATAAGTGAGTGTACAAGCTGAAGTTAGAAGAGAACAATCCACTACCAAGGTACAAGGAACAGTTAGTTATGAAGGGTTATGATCAGAAGAAAGGTATTGACTTTAAGGAGATTTTCTTTCCTGTGGTGAAGATGTCTTCAATTAAAGTTATTCTTGGTTTGGCTGCTAGACTGAACTTGGAGATAGAATAACTTGATGTGGAGACTACATTCCTTCATGGAGACTTAGAGGAAGAGATTTATATGGAGTAACCTGAGGGCTTCATAGAGAAGGGCAAAGAAAATCTTGTATGGCGATTAAAGAAAAGCTTGTATGGTTTAAAACAAGCACCTTGTTAGTGGTAAAAAAAGTTTAAGTCATCCATGTTATAGCACATTTATAACAAGACCAGCTAAGATTATTGTGTGTTTGTGAAGCACTTTGTAGGCGGTGATTTTGTTATCTTACTCTTATATGTTAATGATATGTTAATTGTTGGCCAGGACATTAAGAAGATTGTTAAGCTAAAAAAGGATTTAAGCAAGTCTTTCATGATGAAAGATTTGGGATCGATAAAGCGAATCCTTGGTATGGAAGTTAAATGTGACAAAGAACATGAAAAGTTATGGCTATCTCAGGAAAAGTATATATAGAAGATACTTAGAGATTTGACATGGACAAGGCAAAAGTAGTAAATACTCCACTTACAAGTCATTTAGAGTTGAGTAAGGAGAAAAGCTTGAAAGTAAGAGTGACATTAAATATATGAAGAAAACACCTTACGCATCTACAGTTGGTAGCTTGATGTATGTTGCAGTAAGCACTAGACTAGATATTGCTCATGTAGTTGGAGTAGTCAGTCGTTTTCTTTCAAATCCTAGTAAAATGCATTAGGAAGCTGTGAAATGGTTACTTAGGTACCTTAAAGGAACTCCTAAGTTGTGTTTGTGTTTTGGTGATGATGAGCTTGTATTGGTTCGATACACAAATGCATATATGGTTGGTGACCATGATGGGAGGAAATCTACAATAGGGTACATGCTCACCTTCATAGGGGGAGTAGTTTCATTGCAATCTAGACTACAAGATTGTGTTGCTTTGTCTATAACAGAAGCAGAGTATATAGCAATCACTAAGGGTGGAAAAGAAGTTTTGTGGATGAAGACGTTTTTTCAGGAACTTGGTATAAAACAAAGGATGGTTATCCTCTATAGCAACAACCAAAGGTCCATATGCCTTAGTAAGAATATGACATCTCATTCAAGGTCTAAGCATATTGATGTTAGATATCATTGGATTAGAGATGTATTAGAATCCAAGTAGTTAGATCTTATGAAGATTCATGCTAATGATAATGGAGTAGACACGTTGATGAAGCCGTTGACAAGAGACAAGCTGGAGATATGTCAGAATGTTGCTAGAATAGACTCCAAGTAAAGTTAAGTCTAGGGAGCAATGTTCTTTCTCTTATGGTGCAAGGATGTTGCACTAATGTTACTTAAAAAGGAGAAAATTGTTAAGTTTGAAGTAAATTAGTAAGGATAAATATGTTATTACCATGTTCATGTTGTGGGTAGTTTATAGGGTTTCCTAGTCCTATTTAATTTGGGTTTCCTTAGTGCTAATATAAAAGGAAATATTATAGGAAAACCTAGTTATGAGGTTGGTAAGATTGAGAGAAAATAGAGATTTTATGTATACATTGTAACCCTCCTCATCATAGTGAAGCATTGCTCCTTAGGCCAAGGACATAGGTATTATCCCGAACCCTGTAATTCCTGTGTGTTCTTTCTTGATTAATATTCTCTTTGTGTATGCAATGAGATCTTGAGAGATTCCGTGAGTTTAAGATTCACGAGTTTGTTCTTAACACCTCTAAATTTGAAATGATTAATATGTCCAAATTGTAAATAAGGTGTTTGTTTTTACAGCACAACTACAAACATATACAAGATATATGAATGGCACTTTCAATATGTTTAGCCTTGATTTCTCCTCCGATTTATAGAACTATTGACTATCCGTTGTCACCTATTGCACATCCCACCATTAGCTTACAAATTCTTGGTGATTAGAATGGCATATGCAATGAACTAGATCCTACCTAAATGGAAAACCTTACTTATGTGGAATTTAGAGATTGGTTCAAGCACCTCCTATTATTTTAAGCCCTTGATTGAAAACGATGACCATTCTTTTTAAGTTTCAATTGTTTCATATGTTGTAACAACAACACTCCATTATGTATATATTGCTAAGCCAAACAGCATCGTATAGGTGAACTCATGAAATAACCATATGTATGCATTATGAAATACTGACTTTCTATTCGTTCTCATCTAGAGCTTATGGCATCATGCAAAACTTAATCACTATAGAGAATCGCATGCTCCTTTGAAAAAATACAGTTGCTTAGGCATCAAATAAGTCTGGAAAGTGTGAGATGACTTTATGAAAAATTAAGGTGCTTTCACCAAAAAAAAAAAATCAATGAATCAAACTTAATAGCCTAGATAATATCATATTTAAATGTTTGGGAAATGCAAAAACAAGTTAGTTAAGATCCTTTTTTCAAGCATGATTCTCAAAATGTTCCATATCATATTACTTTAGAATAATAATATCATTTGACTCAACATGTGTAAATAAAGGCACTCAATTTAGATTTAGATGTAATTAATGAATTCAACTAATGTATAATGGGAAATGAAATCGGAATAATGGCCAGAAAGCTAAACACATGAGAAAAAAAAAACTTTGGAATTTCTATTGCACTTCAATAATTAATTAATTTGTACTACATGCATTTGTATAAATGAATATATTTTTGAATTTCATTGTTTTTCAATAAAAAAAAAAGGTAAGACTGAATGAAAAAAAAATGATAAGGTTGAATGAAGATTAGATAATATTTTTGACCTATAAATGACATCCTTTGTAGGGATTGCTTTTGAAAAAAACATGAAAATCAAATCAAATCAAGCCAAAATGAAAGGGAAAAACCATAGAAACTTGACCCAAAGCCACTTGAATGGGGAAAAAAAAGGCTTGTGATAAAGCTGGATTATCCATTCAAAATGCAGAAATGGGTATCTAAATAATGTCCCAGAATTGCTTGGTAGGGAAAGATATGAAATAAAAGGAACTAGTGCATTGTTAATGTCCCATAATCATTCAACAAGAAAATAAAAACGTGAAAATAAGTAAAAGCTGGTAATTGAGCCAAAAAGAATGACAAGAAGGCCATCAAAAGATGCATTAGTAAAAAAAATAGAAAATAGAGCTTGAGTAAATAAAAGAGATCCTAGATAATTTGGAGATGACATTAAAGAATGAAGTGAGCTATAAGAGAAGCTAATGTTTGTAAATATACTACAAAAGCATAAAGGCTAGTGCTTAAAGATGCCAAAATGGAAAGAACAAAGAGAATGAGGGGTTTTGTTTTTCTCCTTTTAACGCATGTTTGACTATAATTAAGAATGGTTAAGGTGATTGAATTATTTAGGGTCAAATTTAATTTCGTGGGCTATGTTGGCTTTGGGACAATGAAGAGGCAAAGGGGGAAGACTTTTTTCAAATGCCTTGAATTGAAAAACAAAATATCTTGAGAAATTGAGAAATTCCTTAGAGACACCTCAAACCCTAATTCTAGAAAAAGGATAATTCAATTTTAATTATTAACTTGTACAATTAATTCCCAATTTATAGGAATGATTTAGGTATACAAGAATGGAAACATAAATCCTAAGACAATCAATTCTAGTTACAAATCTAAGCGAGGAAATTTGGGATTGTAGGGAATCTAGAAAGAATTTGAAAGTTTTCCTAAATTCTCTATTGGCTTAGTTGGTGGCTTAGTATTATTGATGCTTTTGTACATTTTGGAGAGATTGCACATTTTTATGCTCAAAGAGAAAGTTTTCCAGCAAAAGGATTATGACTAGGTGCGTTTGGAGATGGCCAAAATTTTCAAGGAGAGAGATGGCACACCATTGTTGCAATGTGTAGGGTTAACATGGTTAAAGGTCACCATGTGTCATGCCACCTTTGCTAAGAGTTCAATTTGGTGCCATGTGGTGCTAATGTGGCAATGTTGACATGGCACGATGATGGATTTTAACAACCCTCTACAAGCTAGTGGGTCACAATGAACCATTAGCTTGTTCTGAAGTATAGAAAAGAGAGAGGATGACAATCCTTTGGTGAAAACGTCAACTAGTTGATCAATAAATGAAATAAAATGGATATGGAGTTGTTCGGTGAAATTCTACATGCAATCGTACATGTCGAACAAGTAATATGATGATAAGTATGAGTATTGTCCCATAAAGACTGGTGATTACGAAGCTAACTAATTAGTAATGGTGAATAAATCCTAAAATTTATTTAGAAAATCGAAAGGATAAAACATGGACTAAACAACTAAATTTAACCTAAACTTACTTAACGAAATATGCTAAAGTGTATGTTTCACGTAATTACTAGCTATGAATGTCGATCGATTATTTATACTAGCAAGATTAATTTTACTCATGTGATGGCACACCACATGAGTAATGTGTTTGGAGATGGCCAAAATTTTCAAGGAAAGAGATGGCACACCATTGTTGCAATGTGTAGGGTTAACATATTTAAAGGTCGCCATGTGTCATGCCACCTTTGCTGAGAGTTCAATTTGGTGCCATGTGGTGCTAATGTGGCAATGTTGACATGGCACGATGATGGATTTTAATAACCCTCTACAAGCTAGTGGGTCACAATGAACCATTAGCTTGTTCTGAAGTATAGAAAAGAGAGAGGATGACAATCCTTTGGTGAAAACGTCAACTAGTTGATCAATAAATGAAATAAAATGGATATGGAGTTGTTCGGTGAAATTCTACATGCAATCGTACATGTCGAACAAGTAATATGGTGATAAGTATGAGTATTGTCCCATAAAGACTGGTGATTACGAAGCTAACTAATTAGTAATGGTGAATAAATCCTAAAATTTATTTAGAAAATCGAAAGGATAAAACATGGACTAAACAACTAAATTTAACCTAAACTTACTTAACGAAATATGCTAAAGTGTATGTTTCACGTAATTACTAGCTATGAATGTCGATCGATTATTTATACTAGCAAGATTAATTTTACTCATGTGATGGCAGAATTTCATAATTCATTCATTATCCTATGTCTAGGTATAGCGAACCTACTTAGCTCATTAACTCACTGTATTTGTACCCATGAATTAAATGAACTAAGTGCATTAAGACTTTTGAATATTCTAGTTTATACCTAAAGCCACATAAATCATATGGTATATGTCTATCATATTAATCTACAATTGCATATTACAAGAAGTAACTACCTGCTATCTTCTATCAGTCTCTAACATGCAAATCAAGTCATCTAAGTGGTAATTAGTCACTTAAACACATTGAATACAATAATATGCAACTTCACATAAACAAAATATCTCACAAAGCCTAATAATCATGTCATTCATACCATTATAATCAAATTACATTGTAACTCTAACAAGATAAACTAAAACATGCTATCTACACAAATAGAAAGAGTGCTAAAAATTGAACAAAACATTCTTCAAATTAAAAACATTAAAGCTGTCACCAAAATGTCTTCAATTCAAGGAAAGTTTGCACAAATCTGCACGTTAGGAAGAGGGGAAAAAGTTATTTGAAAAAGGGGACAAAAACGAGCAATCATGCATAGTCACATGCCGTCACCATTCTGCATAGAAAATGCCAAAAAAGGTAGAGGAAGGTGTCTAGAGTGCTGATCTGCCAAAAAATCACTCAAATCCACCACAGAAATGCCTAGATTTGATGAAAAGAGCTCAGATGGCATTTGTCATTATTCGCTTGAAATCGCTGCAAAACCACATGCCACTATTGTAAAAAGACCTGAAATCGTAACTAGATGTTGAATCCGCTTCCTCTTAGCTAGAAAATGCTCAAATCTAACTAGAAAATGGACTAGTATGGCCGGAAAAGTGGTGGGTTGCGGTGCTTCACCAAAAAAGAGCATGATGGTTGGTTGTCGCATGATTGTCATATGCTCTTAGGGACTCATGTTGTTGCACGCGGTCATTTTTCTAGTGAGTCGCTAGCTACACACCACCTACTCGATGAAAAAACTTCTTTTTCTCTCTCCTTTGGTCTTTGTCTTGCATGATAAGCCCGATAATTTTCTTCATAAAAGCCCGCTTTTTGTCTTTTTCTTCATTTCTCATGTGCTTTCTTTTGCTCATTTTTCTTTCTTTTCTTTCCTTCATATGTGTAATAGACAAACACCTTCTTTTGCATAGTTTATTGCTTCTTTTTCTTCTTTTTCTTCTATTTAGGGTTTCCTTCATGAAACAACAAAACTTGCATAAACACAAATAATTACAAATATATTATAACAAATACTATAATATGTAATGCATAAAGTAATTAAAATAATCTATATAAAATAGAGTTATCAAGAGTTGGTGATTTTTTATCCATTCCTAGATGAAGTGAAAATCCATTTCCATATGTTTAGTGTGAGCATGAAAAATGATATTTGTCAAGAGATACAAAGCGTAAAGGTTGTCGCACTAAAGAGTAAGTAGTGTAGCTAGTGGTTGATAGAGATCACAAAGTAGAGCTTCAATCCAAATGAGCTCTACAATAGTGTTAGCAAAGCTTTTAAATTCCTCTTCAGTACTAGAGCATGCAACAATTCTTTGTTTGTGATAACACCATGATATGAGGTTAGAGCGAAGAAAAATGCAAAACTCACTAGTGGAACGATGATCATCATAGTCACTAGCCCAATCTACATCGGAATATGCATAGAGCTGTGTGGAAAAGAATTTGGTGATGTGGATGCCATAATGAGTAGTATCTACAAGAAACCCTAGTATGCATCTGGCAAAAGTACAATGAATAATGGTAGGAGCATGCATGTATTGGCATGCAGTGTTAACAACATAAGCAATGTCTAGTTGCATGAAAGTAAAATATTGAGGTATGCCAACAATACTTTGATAGTGTGTGGGATTCGAGAAAGGCTCACCATTATAAATAGATGGAGGATGGCCAGTGGCACAAGGAGTGGAAACTTCATGAGCATTACCCATTTGTGCACGTTGGAGGACATCCTTAGGAAATTTGGCTTTACAGAGTAAAAGGCCATGGTAAGCTAGTTGGGCTTTAATGCCAAGGAAATAGTAAACATCATCGAGATCTTTGGTGTTGAATTCTTTTTGTAATTTGCTCCAAAATATGATTGACTAAAGCATTTGGAATTCTAGTAAAAGAATATCGTCCACATATACTAATATAAAGACACCATAAGCATTGATATGAAGAAAGAAAAGGGACAAGTCAATTGTAGTGATAGAGAAACCAAATCTTTGTAAGAACTATGTGAGATGTTGATTCCATGCTCTTAGGGCTTGTTTTAAGCCATACAGGGACCATTTTAGATGGTAGACATAATAGGAATGTTAAGGATCTATGAATTCTTAAGGTTGTCACATGCACGCTTCTTTGTCAAGGTTCTCATATAGGAAGGCATTCTTGACATCAACTTGCCTAATGGTCCAACCTTTGCTATAGGCAAGGGAAAGTAAGTTTTTAATGGTGATAGGTTTTACAACCTAATTCAATGTTTTAATGAAATCCATACCATGGCATTGATGAAACCCTTTAGCAACTAAATAGGCTTTGTAGTGTTCAAAGGTCTCACTAAACTGAAATTTGATTTTATACACCCATTTGCAACTGATGGAAACAACATTTGTAGAAGGAGGTACAAGTTCCATGTTTGATTAAAGCAATGTATTTTTCTGCCATGGCTTTGCGCTAGTCGAGAGGAAGAAACCTCACTAAAATAGAAGGGTTCCTTATAGGGGTAAAATGTTGCAGTTGAGGCATAAGTATGTTGTTGGGTCAATGTTCACCTTGCAACAGTACCTCTCTTGAGATGAGTAGTCATTGAATGAGTAGAAGTAGCAAGGGTGGTAGTGGTAAATGTTGTGCCATTACAACATTGTCAGAGGTTAGAGGAGAATGATGTTTGTTAGAAGTAGTAGGAGTAGAGGCTATGGGATTAGATAAACATGGTTATGCAAATGGAACCAATGGCCTAGATGTTGTAAAAAAGGAGAACTAAAGTGGAATATATAAGACACTAGTTAAGGGTTAATGCAAAGTAGATGTAAGAAACAAAAATTATGATTGATCAAAAATGACGTTGGCAACAATGAAGAACCAATTGGTTTGAAGGCATAGACAACAATAGCCTTTATAGACTAGGGGATATCCCAAAAAACCATAAGGGGGTGAATGAGGTTCTAACTTATGTTTATTACATGGTTATAAGTAGGGATAAATAAGACAACCAAAGACTCAAAGGTGAATGATAGTGGCTTGACGATTAAAGAATAAGTCCTAGGAGATTTGTTATCAATTACTAGGCTAGGGAGCCTGCAAATGATGTGTACCTCAATTTCAAAGGTATAGTCCTAATAATGAAGAGCGACATGGGCTTGATTAAGGAGATTGAGCACGATTTCAACTATATGGAGTGTAAGGGCTGGATATACGTTGGTATATATCTAATTCAAATAATAAGGCAATAAAATCTTTAGATGTGAATTCAGAGGCACCATCACATTGAATGGATTTAATTTTGGAATTATATTGATCTTCAACAAGGATACAAAATTTTTCAAAAATAGAAATAAATTGAGTTTGAGATTGAAATATGTAAATCCTAGTAAATTTGGAAAAATCATCTATAAAGGCAATATTATATTTGTTGCTTGGTTGGGATAATAATTAGGTAGGTCCCTAGATATCAAAATGTACGAGTTCAAGTAAACCCCAAGATGTATTATTTGTTAGGGAATGAGTGTGTTTCACACTTTTGCTAATTTGACAAGCATTACCAATTGTAGGAAAATTGCCTTCAAAATTTATTTTATTAGTTTGAAGCACTTTGGATATAATAGGGTAAGAAACATGCCCTAGACATTGATGCAATTTTTTAAGCATATTTAAAGACATAGTAAGTGTTGTGGGCTTGTGTGCCAATTTATTGGGTTGAAGGCAATAAAGCCCACAATTAAGTGGTCCTTGAAGCAAAGTTTGGCCTATAAAGAGATGCTGGACAACACAAAAGTTAGGGTAAAAAATAAAGGCACAATTATTATCCCTAGTGAATTGAGAAACTGAGAGTAAATTTTTAGAAATATGTAAAACCATTAAAACATTAGAAATATTTAAATTATTAGGGTTGGAAAAATTACTTGTGTGGGTGATGGGGAGGCCCATCCCATCACCAACTGTTACTTAGTTCTTTCCATGGTAAGGAAGCAACTAGTCTAGTCCCATAGGCATAGAAGTGATGTGATTGGTGGCCCTTGAATTGAGGAACCAATTTGAATCACTTTGGCCTAAGGAGGGCACAGTACAATAAAGGCTTGGAGTTGTGGATTAGGCTAGGCTAAGGGCCTAGTGGGCTTGTTTGGTATGTGGGTTTAATTGATTGTATTGGACTTGATAGGTGGTGGCTCAATGACCAATGCACTAATAGATTTAGTAGTAGGGAGCACAAAATTAGTTGCCATCATCTTATGTGAATCTACCTCTAGTTGATGGTGAAAAAGGCTGATTATCACTAATAGGTGTCATCCAACACTAAATTTAGGTTCAGGTATGGGTTTGAACCATAACTCAAGGTCAGTAAGGTAGATTTTATGCCATCAATAAGGCCACTAATGGTGCATGAGATAGCTCTGCGAACTCTAGTTAGGCCTTTTGGGTAAGAAGGAGATCGCACAATCTTCACGGGTGAGGTCGAAGGTACAGGTATGAATGGAGATGATCATCATAAAAGGGGTGTAAGGAGTGCCAAGTCCTCAAAATTGGTGGGTGAGGTATTCTTTGTCAAAAATCACCTTGCCTACACCATCATGTTCATCCACCAATGTGTTGATCTCCTAAAGGAACTCAGACACTAAATGGTGTCCCTTGGTGATCACCTGAAGCTGAAGATGGAGGCTCAAAGCTCTAGCATTGCTTTAGGTAGCAAACTCTACCACTAAACCATGCCAAACATCAGTGGATGTTTCTTGTTTCATTCATTGGCTAATGATCGCATTTGAGCAAGTGTTCTATGATAGGCCAAGAAAGGTTTCATTTGGAATATTTCTATTTCAGTATTATTTTGAAGATGATAAAAAGGGAAAAGAGGGATATTTCAAGAAAGGGTATTTTTAATGTGACAAATATTTTAGAGCTAATGTTTAATTATTTGTCATGATTTATATGTTATAAATTATAATAATTTAAACAATTATTTACACTTGTGAAAGATGTATCAAAAAGGAAAATGAATAATATTCTTGTTGTTATTTGTTTTATAAGAAATTAACTTGTGAATTTTTTTGTAGGAGAAATATATAGGTCAAGGCCTAAAAAGACATGGTTCTTTTATTATGCTTAAGCTAGTTTATTTTTAGAAGAAGTCCAATTTGAAAGCTTATGTAACCTAGCTTTATGATCTTGCCTAGTCTACAAAGGACCGCATGACCTAATCCATGATCCAACTCCAATGTGTGACCCGATTGGAAATGTGTGCAATCTAATTCACCAATTGTGATCCAAAAGCCCACATGCAACCTATATTAGCAAGACTTTGTGCACAACACGCTTAGCTTGCCAACACCAAAACCAAGCACCACCCAAATCTGCTACAAAATCTTGCTTAACCTAGAAGCTCCTAAGATCTAACTGAAGAAACCCAACGACCCATCTATGACCCACTTCCATGCGTGATCACAAAGAAAGCTCCATTGAAGTGAGAAGGTTGGTTTATTTTAAAGGTATCTAAAAGTCAAAGAATTTTGTGAAAAAATAATTGTGATAATATCACATCAAGACAACCCATGTTGCCTTTCATGGCCTATATAAGTTTTTTGTGACTCATTTGAATGAAATAGAAAAGGGGAAAAATTTAAAGGCTAAACATTTATGTGTTTGTTAAAGACAAGGTTGATATGTTGATTTGTGAAATACATATAAAGGTTGGATTCAAGATTGATGAAGATTAAGATTTGTGTGAAACTCAAAAGTTTGACACATAACCCGAGTTGCTTCTACGAGACCCAAATGACAAAAATAAAGATCTTGATGAAATGTACTTTCTTAATTAATAACAGTTTTAGGAAAGGAAAAGTAGATAACACTTTATTCATGAAGAACAAAGAAACAGAAATTTTAATTGTTCAAATATATGTCGATGACATTGTGTTTGGTTCTACAAACTCTATGCTAAGTGAAGAATTTGTTGTATGCATGCAAAATGAATTTGAAATGAGTATGATGGGTGAATTAACATACTTTCTTGGTCTACAAATTAAATAAACAAATAAAGGAACCTTCATAAGTCAAACAAAATATACAAATGAATTGCTTAAGAAGTATAAGATGCATAACTCTAAACCAATGAACACACCTATGAGCACTTCTATATCACTGTCAAATGATGAAAATGGAATTAGTGTAAGCACTAAATCATATCATGGAATGGTTGGTTCTTTGCTATATTTGATTGTATTTAGACCTGATATTATGTTTAATGTATGCTTATGTGCTAGGTATCAATCTAACCTTAAAGAACAACACTTAGTAGTTGTTAAAAGAATCTTTAGATACCTTAGAGGCACAGTTGCTTTAGGGATCTAGTACCCTAGAGATACAACCTTGAATTTGCATGTCTTTAGTGATTCAAACTATACTGGCTGCAAATTAGATAGGAAAAGTACGAATGGTGGATGTCACTATCTCGGAAACATGCTTGTCTCTTGGCATTCCAAGAAACAAAATTGTGTAGCTCTTTCCTCCACATAAGCCAAATATATAGCTGTGACTAGTAGTTGTGCTCAACTCTTGTGAATGAAACAACAATTAGAGGATTATGGTAAATCATCACAGAAAGTTCCACTAAGATGTGACAACACTAGTGCCATTAATCTTACTAATAATCCCATACAACACTCCAAAACTAAGCATATAGAAATTAAACATCATTTCATTAGAGATCATGTTCAAAAAGGTGATGTTGTACTTGAATTCATATGCACTAATCAATAAATTGCTGATATCCTAACCAAACCTTTACATAAAGAAATGTTTTATGCTCTCCGAAAAGAGCTTAGACTGTTAGTACTTGAAAATGTTTGAACCTTTATTTAGTATTTTTGCCATACTTATATTCTTTTATTGTTCAAACCACCTGCTTGGTTTGAGGGGGAGCTGCTTTGCTTATAATCTAGCCACATCCAATTAGTCTTCTAACTTTACCCTTTTCTGTTTCATTTTTTTTTTTGTACTCCCTACACCTGATTACTTGCCTATCTCTATTTGTCTTTATGCTCATGACAAAAAAAGGGAGAGAATAGTGTGCACATGTAGTCCCATTTCTGACTCTGAAGTGCATAATGTGGGATACTTCTCTAACACCTTATTCTTTCAAAACTTATATGTTTTACAGTGTTAGAATATGTATGCATAGAAAGAATATGTATGCATAGAACTTGCTTGCTGATCACATGACATGCATGTTGAATGCTAAATGACATGTGCTAAAATATGCTATGATTAGTTTTGCAAACTTTACCTCACAAACTTTCATGAAAAACATGCTCATGTTATATCCTACTCACATTACTTGATAACATGTGCTAAACTATTGCAATAATTTTGTCATCACCAAAAAAGGGGAGATTGTTGGAAAATGAGGGTTTTGTTGTGACAAAATATATTTGTGAATTATTTCTTGAAATATTTTTTATATGTAAAAGAAAATCATAGGAAGAAAAAGGTGTACAAATTGTAATATCAATCAATGATATTTTAAAATAACCGGGTTCCTACACTTTTTATACAAAACATTTTTATGAAGTGACCTTGAGAAATATCTTATATAGGTGATGTTTTAGATGAATAAATAATAATAATAAAATATACTTTAATATATTTAAAGAAAAAAAATGATACTTGCTCTTATGTACTTATAGGTACACATTAAAAGGAAAAAGGATAAAAGTTATTTTACAAGGTGATCATATAAGGCTAGACCGAGATGCACTGATTTGCTAGACTGAGATGCACTGATTTGCTGGACTGAGATACACTGATTTGCTGGATCAAGATGCATTGGCCCAATCTAGATTGAGCTGCACTAATTTGTTAGATCGAGTTGCATCAACCCAAGTTGAATTAGACTGCTGGACCAAGCTGTGTTGGCCCACTAAGCTGCATTACAAAGTCTTGCCCGAGCCTAAGTGGTGAAGCAAAATGATATACTGCTGTTTCACTTAGTATGAAGAGCAAACGGCTCTTAATCGAGCAAACAGCCGAGAAGCCCTAAGCCCCTTTGCCGACTCACTCTCTTTTCTTTCTCTATCACCGATGGTTTAATAAGAATATTGTTGAGGTGATCGACCTGTCAAAATGGCCATTCTGTTGCATCAATCATCTTCTCTACTGTTGGACGATGGAGTCTATGTCAAATCTCAATGGGAAGAGCTTAACGAGAAGTTCAGGTTTGAACCAAAACCCTAGAGAGCTTGAAGTTTTTGAATCCTATATAATAAAGAGTTTGTTTGAGATTTGGATTGATTCTTTTGGAGATATATACATCATACTTTGAGAATAATCAAGTTTATGCTTAAGACCTACAAAAAGATCTCAAATCTGACTATTCTATTCATCAAACTGTGAAGCTATTTTATATCTTCGGTGATATTCCTTCAAACTAATATTCTTGTGAATATTCACTGTTAGATTAAGTTGTTTATGTGGTGATTAAGCTTTGATTATCATATACACATAAACTTCTTTGTAAATCTGAAACCCTAACTTTGTGGAAATTGGGGGTTTCGTGATTAGAGCTTGAATTGAGTTTGTTTATCTTCAATTAGCTCTTTAATAAGCATTATTCCTCACTCACACTACACATTTGAGGATTTGCTTGATGTACTAAGGTTGGCTCAACCTAAACTTTGTAACCATGGATAAATTGACTCCTTGTTGAGGAGTTGTGGAGTGTAGGAGAGGAATTCTCCTAGCTTGAAGTAAAGTAGACTTCAACTTGTTGAGTTGAAAGAGAAGAGGGTGGATATAGGGCTCAAGGATTGAGTACCAAACCATTGTGATAAATCTGGTGTTTTTCTTTCCTTTACTTGCTTAGTTTTGGCTTGCAAATTGTTAATAACTATTTAGGTTTTGACTTTATATAAACTTGCTATCTTATCCGCGGGTTAGTTTGTCATTCAATTGATAATAGCTTGTTGTATGTAACTAATTAGTGTGTCAAATTGTTTGCCATAATTGTGTGATTTGTGTGAGCTTCTAGAACTGATTAAAGCAAAGAAAAAGTCTGATTAGTTCTTAGCTTAACCAATTCAACCCCCTTTCTTGTTAAGCCATAAAACCCAACAACTGGTTCATGCACATGTAGGCTTCCATGTCATGTCAAGTTACACGGTAAGGATTTTAAGTTGTTGTTCGATGAAATTTAGATGTAAGCGAACATGTCGAACAAGTAATATAATGATAAAAAAGATATCATCCCACAGAGATTGATGATTACTAAACTAACTTATTACTAACGGTGAACAATTCCTAGAATTTATCTAACAAATTCAAATGATAGATAATAGATTGACTAACTAAATCTAAGAAAACTAAATATATAAACTATGTTAGAGCATATGATTTCACCATAACTACTAGGTATTAATATTGATTATTTATGCTTGCAAGAGGGATAATATCTATGTGATGGCAGAACTTCCTAATTTATTTACTATCCTATGTCTAGATATAGCAAGCCTACTTAGTTCATTAATTCACTATATCTCTACATGTGAATTGAAACAAACCAAATGCATTAGGATCTATAAACATTCCTAGTTTACACCGAAAGTCACATAAACAATATGGTATATGTCTATCCATATTTCATTTATGGTTACACATTACAAGAAGCAACTGCATATTATCTCTTGTCGGTCTCAAACATGCAAATCAGATCATTTAAGTGGTAGCTAATTACTTAAAAGCATTAAACACAGTAATATACAACTTCACATAAACAAAATATCTTGAAAAACATAACAATCATAAGATTCATACCATCATAATTAGGTTACATTGTAGCTCTAACAAAAATAAACTAAAATATAAAGAAATAATGAGGAAGAACAATAATAAGAAATAAAGAAGGCATCTTAAATCCAAGAACAAGAAGTCTGACACCATTTTTGTCTTCTTTTCAAGAAAACCTTGAGTTATGCTCAATTTCATCCTCCTCCTTCTTGCCTCTTCTCTTCTCTTCTCTTAAATAGGGTTTAGGTTTAGACCTACCTCCTATCCTAGTAGAAGTGGGTTTTAGATGCCTAAGACAATTAGGTCTTGAACTCTTATATTAATTAGGCTTTAAACTCCTAATATGACTAGGTTTTCTAATTATTTAGAAAACCCAACAACAATGGAAATCTAAAGTCCAAGCCCATCTTGATTTTCTTGATCTTGATTTTGATATTTTGACCATATTTTGCCATATAATAAGCATCAGGTTCTCCATACTTATCCTTTTTCTCCATGTCTCCTTATTCTACAAAAACAAGGCAAATTCAAGTAAATAAAGAGGAATTCAAATATTTTCTCATAAGCATTTCATTATTTATTGCCTAAAAATAGGTAAAATAACTCTATAAAAATAGAGTTATTAGTTGCACACATGGGAAATGAATCTGAGTTGTGCACACAAATCTGGTGATGGGTAACAGCTACTAGACACGTTGGTCCTATAGCTACTTCTAGACTAAGGTCATGTAGGATTGGGTCATGTGATTTTATTTCTTTCTTGGATTAATTTTCCTACAAGAAATACTCCAACATAATTTTTTCTTATATTAAAACAATATGCAAACAAGAATATTTTCTCCTTACTCAAGATTTTAATTTTGTAAACTAGGTAGGATAATAATATATATGGATGTAGGAAACTAGTAACTTTATAATATCATTAATTGATATTATAATTTGCACACCTTTTATTTCCTATATTTTTATTTATCACACTAAAATATGAAAAAAATTTGTGTATAAGCACTAAAAACATTTTGTCACATCAAGACATATTCTCATGAAACATGCTTTTTTTCCAACAAATAATACACATATAGAGACCCCAATTTGTTTCTCCATTATGAGTATCCCTTATACCTTTGTGTCCTCATAACTTCTACACTATCTAGACCAAATAAAATACAATTCCTTGAATCATACTTGGCACATGGATTAGCCCATGACTTGCATACAACTTGACAAATATAAACGATTAGAAGTTTTCAATCATTAGCAGTTAACATAATCTCATCACCCTTATACACTAACTTGGTCACAAAAAGATCTTCATTTCCAATCATATGATTAATGCAACCAAAGTCAATAATCCAATCCTTTTTGTAGTTGACCAAAGTATCATCTAATAGACTTATTAAAGCAAAATCATTCATTGTCCTTCTAGATTTATAATTCTTCTTTACAACACAACACATACAACATGTTTCTTTTAAATTCTAATATTCTTCACTTTTAGGTTCTTCTCTAGGATTTGACTATGTCATTAAATTACTGCTTTGACAACTTGAATCATCTACCAAGCTATTTTTTTCTTAGGAAATTGAAATGGCATAATTTCCTTGAACTAATCTTCGTTTTCTATGCCAAAATTGTCTAGCAATATGGCCTAGTTTACCAAAAACATTAATAGAAAAAAGACATGTTTTGCTATGACAAATTTTGTTGTTAACTGTATATAATTTTTTTTTTCATATGTTTATGTGCAAAATAGAATTAAAGAAAGTAAAAGGTGTGTAAATTATAATATCAATCAATGATATTACAAAGTAGCTAGTTTCCTACATCCATATATATTGAAATATTAGTCAAGTCTTAAAAGAATACTTCCTAAGCATAGAATAGCATAATATTCACGGATTGCATGGTATTTATATTAAAAAAGAATTTGATCTTAGTCTTTATATTATTGCAAGGAGTTTATGCAAAAGCAGTCCATTTTATATGATAAGCTCTTATGATGAGCTTATGCTAACATAAGACTATTTTGAGAAGCATAAGCCTGGTTTGAGAAACTTAAGCTTACTCTGAGAAGCTCAAGCTCATGAAAAATAGGCTGGTCTGAGCCCACGAGATGAGATTGATCAAGCTTGCAACTCATGAGCCTAATAAAGTGTTTAATTGAGAATGTGCTGCACTCATTGAAATAGTCCCATTCAACTAAGGCTTGAGTTCCCAAATTCATTTCACACAAATAGAAGCCCTAACTTCTAATCTATTCAAGATAACAAGAGAAGCCATCCTCTCTCTACAACCACACATCCACTCTCCCAACAGGAAGATTTGCATAAGAGTTGATCAATTGTCAGAAAAGCTATTCGGAATGATCGTGTGATGATTAGAGGTTTGATTTGAAACCCTAAGTGATGGAATCATCTTACTTTCTTAACACGAAGAAGCCTCTGATGTTGTCAGGTTTGACAAAAACCTCAAATCAGCTTCTATTGGTTGAATCTCATATAAATGCATTCTATTTTATATTTCAAAGAAGTTTTTGCATGAAATTGTTGAGAAATCGAAAGAAGAAATCAAGAATGATCCTCATATTGCGATTCTGTGAAAAGCTTCAATGATATTCCTTAAAGATCATATTCTTGTGATTATATACTCTTATATACCCTTGTTTATATGTTAATTGAACTTTAATTATTATTTAAATATAAACTTTGTTGTAAATCTAAAATCCTAATTTGCTAAAATTTGGGGGTTTCGTGATTAGAGCTTGGATTAGTACTCTATATCTTGGATAAGCTCTTTGATTAACAATATCCCTCACAAACATTATATTATTTAAGGATTTGCTCTTGTAATAAGGTTAAGACAACCTTTGATTGTAACCCTAAAGTTTTGTGATTCCTTTGAGAAGGAATTGGAAGGATTAAGAGAACATTTTCTCCTAATCATGAGTAAAATGGAATTCAACTAGTTGAGTTGAAGGAAGAAGAGAGTGGACATAGGTGTGAGTGCCAAACCATCGTGGTAAATCTTTTATTTGTGGTTACTACTTGTGTTTGATGTTTGTATTATTATTCAATGTTGTGTTTGAGCTTGTTACATTTAAGAATACTAATTATTAGACATAAGCTAAACAACCAATTCAACGCCCCTCTTCTTGGATGGTTATTATAACTAACAATTAGCGTCAAAAGCTAGGTTTTCTAATTAACAGCTTAGCATCCTAAAGTGGATTCTTATTATAACATTAAAGAGAGGTGTAGTTATTGCAAGGTTTAATAAACCACCACTATTTAATGGTATACATTAGAGACATTAGAAACAATTAATGCAAGTATTTATCATTGGTTAAGATCTAAAAGCATGGCAAGCTATCAGAAAGGGTATTGCACTACTCAAGACTAATGAATGGAGTAAAAATGAAGCTAAGGTTATGGGGTTAAATGCTAAGGCTATGAACATGATATATAGTGGTCTAAGAGCTTATAAGTCCAAAAAGTATCCTCTTGCCTCACCGATAAAGAGATATGGATAAGTTAGAAGTCATCTATGAAGGTACTAAGAAAGTCAAAACCTCTAAAGTTACTATGCTTACACATGATTATAAATTTTTTACTATGAAAGATTATGAAACTATTAGTGAAATGTTTGGTAGATTTACTAAATAATTTTTGAACTTAAATTGTTAGGAAAAACATATACAAATGAAGAGATGGTTAGAAAAATGTTAGTGTCTTTAGCTGAAAGTTAGGATCTTAAAAAGATAGCTATAAAGGAAGAACATGACTTAGACAACCTGACCTTAGATGACTTGCAAGGATCACTAAAAACTCATGAAATGCATTTTAATGAGAAAAGAAAGAGAAAAAAGAAAAAGAAAATAGGAAGTCACTTGCTTTAAAAGTAGATGCAGAAAAAATTGATGAGCTAGATTCTAAAAATAATGAGATTGCTATGATAGCTAGGAGATTTAGAAAATTTCTTAGGAAAGGCTTAAGCAAGAATGTAGGATAATCTAGGAGGAAAGAAGCACATGACCCTAGGGACAATCTATTTTCTGAATGTAGAAAACCTAGACATGTTAAGGTTGATTGCCCTTTTCTTAAAAAGAAAAATAATAAAAATAAAAAGAAGGCCATGATTGCTATCTAGGATGATGAGAGCTTATCATCAATGTTAGGTTTTATGGCTATCCAAGAAAGAGGGGGTTGAATTGGATATTTAGAAATTTAGCTAATTTCAATAATTCTTCCTTTTTGATTTCTTGCTTAGCAATCACAATAAGGTTAACTATCACAATAATATCAAAGCATAAGAATATAAATTAGAATAGAAAAATCACACCCAAGAATTTTAAGTAGTTCAGCACTTTTCACCTACTTCCACCATTTTCTCCTTCAACTTAAACCAAGTTGAAGTCTACTTTACTTCAAATTAGGAGAGCACCTCTCTTTCACCCCACAACTCCTCAAAATGAGTTATATAGCTCATGGTTATAGAGTTAGGTTTATAAAAACCTTAATACATCAAGCTAATTTCTCAAATATATGTTATGGGTGAGGATTTAAGCTTATCAGAGAGCTAATCAAATGTATACAGAATTAATTCAAGCTCTAATCACGAAATCCTCAAATTTCACAGATCTAGGGTTTCAGATTTACAATGATCTTTATGTGCAAATAATGTTATAGATAATCTAGCACATACAAAGATCAATCTATCACATGATATTCACAAGATAACGAATTTAGGAAATATCACCGAAGATTTTCTTTTTCTTTAAGGATTGAAGAACACGGCAGCAAGAACAAATCAATGGAAGCTTCAATCTCTTTTGATCAAATCAGCAGGTATTTCAATCAGCAAGCAGAAAATACTCATTCAAAGCTCCCTTTTATAGTGGATATTCTAACCTTGAACACGTTAGGATTTCAGTTCAAACCTTTTTGAATTTCTTCTGTTGAGATTTGATAGACACGACGTCACACAACTGCATATCGTGATTTTTCCAGCAAAATAGCCATTCTGACACTCAATCGCCTCATCATTCTTCCCATTGGAGTCAGCGTCGTGAGAGAGATCGAGAGGAGGAAGGTGGCCTTAGTCGAGTGTGAATCTAGGGCTTCAGACGGGTTCAATCATAAGAGCTTAAGCTCTTATCTGCTTAAGACGCTGCCTTTTTGTTTAAGTGAACGACGCTGGGTTTCAACTTCACGGGCTCTAGTCTTATTTCTCACAAGCTCGGATTTCGCAAGCTGCACTTTCACGGGCCTTAGCTTCATGGGCTCCAGATATATATATGTATATATATACATATATATATGTTTCATGTACCCATATATATAGATATATGGTCGGTCCAATGAAGATGTGTACTCCAATGTAACAAGCCTTTGCTTTTCAAATGTACCTATAAGCACACCAATTCCAAGTATCAAATTTATTTAATATAAAAAATAATATGAATTAAGCTACTAATTAAAATATGCATAGAATAAATCAAATTGACTTCATATTTGATGTTTGATAATAAAATGTAGGAACTCGGCTACTTTATAATATCATTAATTGATATTATAATTTGCACACCTTTTACTTCCTTTGATTTTTAATATGTGCACACAGTTTCATATATTCAACATATATTCAAATATATATTTAACCATAATAAAATTTTTCTCAATCAAAACATATAAACATATGATTTTCAACAATGAAAATAGGAGGAACAAGAAGAAGTTGCACATCTATGTCTAACTACAGCAACAATTGTTAAAGATGAGAAACTTGAGGTAAGTGATATTGAACTCCCAAATGATGTAAGTTGTGGTATAGAGAATACATTTTTTAATCTCGTTGAGTATGCAAATAAGATGAAAAATAAATATAGAAAATTGAAAGAGAAGTACAAATCTATAAAAGCTGAAATCGTGCATGATAAAACTGGTTTAACAAACTCTACATCATACTTTAACATAAATGTTCAAGTTGCTGAAATTTGAGAATATGTGAATTAGAAAAGGAAAAACAACAAATTCAATTAAAGTTGGATGACACCACTTTACTATTAAAGAAATTCACAAAAGGAAGTGTCATGTTAGATAAGATGTTGCAATCACAAAGAGGCATATATGATAAAGTTGGTATAGGTTATAAATCAAGTGAAAACTTAAAATCATTTACAAAATTCTTTGAAAAGAAAAGTTTCACAACTCCATTGCAACATCTTATCTAACATGACACTTCTTTTTGTGAATTTCTTTAATATATGATAAAGTTGGTATAGGTTATAAATCAATTGAAAACTTAAAATCATTTACAAAATTCTTTGAAAAGAAAAGTTGCACAACTCCATTGCATGGTAATTGTTCATATTGTAGATATGTTGATCATTTAATTGATACATGTCCCATTGGGCTTAGAAGACCATATAAGATAAGAAAAGTATGGATGCCTAAAACTTCTAGTAGTATGTGTTCAACTAACTCTCATGGACCCAAAGAAAAAAGGGTACCAAGCATTTCAACAAATATTTTTATTTTTACAAGCTTTGAGTGCAAACGTGAGGAATAAGGATTTAAAAAATCTATGGATTCTGGACAATGGCTATTCTCGACATATAAGTAGGATGATGGAGCTCTTCTCAACACTTGAGGTAAAAATTGCAGGTACAATCTCTTTTGGGGATAACTCCAAAGGTATAATCAAAGGTATGAGAACTATAGGTAGTTCGAAAACTCTATTCATTTTAGAAGTTTTATTTGTGATGAATTAAAATTTAACTTACTAAGTATAAGTCAACTATGTAATGAAGACTTTAAAATAAAATTTGGAAAAGAACATCTTGTTAAACATATGGAGCATGATATAAAAATTGTTGGAAAAAGAAAACATAACATTTATGTGCGAGATCTTAGTGAATTGATTGTTGAACAAACATGTTTGATTATGAATAAAATGTTGATGCTTGGTTGTGGCATAGAAAACTTAGACATGCTAGTTTGGGCTTGATTGAAAAATTATCTAGGAATAACTTAGTCAAAGGTCTCCCTTCCCTAAGTTTGGATAGAAATAGGTTATATGAAGCATGTGTAAAGGGCAAACATAATCAAAATAGCTTCAAATCGAAGCTCACTCTAGCTACTACATGACCATTAGAGTTACTTCACATGGATTTGTTTGGTCCCTTGAGAACAACCACTCTAAATGGTAAATATTATGTTTTAGTCATAGTGGATGACTACATTAGATATACATGGATATATCTACTTGCTAGAAAGGATGAAGCATTTGAAAAGTTTGCTAATTTTTGTAAAATGATTCAAAATAAAAAAGGTCTTTCTATCACAAAAATAAGAACTGATCATGGTGGGGGAATTTGAAAATTATCTTTTTGAAAAATTCTATTCTAAGAATGGAATTTCTCACAATTTTTCAGCACCTAGGACCCTATAACAATATGGTGTTGTGAAAAGAAAGAATAGGACACTTAAAGAAATGGCTAGAATTATGATGTGTGAATATAATCTTCCTAAACATTTGTGTGGAGAATTTGTAAGCATAGCATGTTATATCTTAAACCATGCATTCTTAAGACCTATTTTGAATGAGTGCATAATGGCTAAAGATGAGATTTGTTTACAATACATAAATTGATTTCAATAAGATTGATGTATGAACTAAGTTGCTTCACCCACACATACATGGACAATAGTTGATCTCTTACATACATCACAAACCTTAACACATTACATAAATAAAAGACAACATTTTCTACATGGGACTAGGTCAGGCACTTCATTGGGATAAGTCTTAATGTTGGGCCCTTTACACCACACACTTTTTAACAACATGCAATACATTAGAATACATCAATCTAAGCAAAGAATCCTAACAATTTTCAAATACTTGAAACACTAGACATTTCTCATGTTTTGTAATGAATCATTCATGCTCCAAAATACTAAAAACATGATTGGATTTATAGCAAAAGTATCTTTTAAGAATATCTAAAATTTTAAAAAAATGATAAACTTAAAACTTGAAAGCCTAGAGTTATCATAAATTTTTTTGTTTCAAAGGTTTACTACACCTTTCCTTGGATTATGAGATATAGTAGAATCCATAACCATTAGCTTTTCATTGCATTGCAAGATATATTAGAATCAATTACCATTAGATTTTCATTGCCTAACAGATAGTTTGTAATTAAGGATTGGCAATTAAGGTTCTCAAATTATTGATAGCCTTCTAGCTCAAGATTTGCTAAAGATGGCTTAACCATTGTATGTGAATCTAATGGAAATGAGAACTTTTACCCAATTTAGTGGATTTGTTTAAGCAAACAACAAATATTGTTAGCCTTTATAATCTTTAATTCAAAAAAAAAGTGAAGCTAGGACATTAATAATGATACTTAGTACTAAACTTTAAAACTTTTGGTTTAAAACAAAAGGAAAGTTGTTCTAATAATGATAGTCAAGGGCTCCAAAATGCATCTAGGTGCATTGTTTTGATTGTTTATGAGCATGGAACTAAAATGGATAGTTTTTTTTGTCTATTTCAATCAATTGAAACAAGAACTAAAAGCTTTACTTGTTGTCATTTCAATCACATACAAGCCAAAAAAAAAATTAAAAAGCACTTAAATTTGTGTTGTTTAACTAGATATAAGCATGGATCAAAATGCACATTTTCATTTTCAATTTTTTGACATTTCTTCTGACATCTCTAACCACTTGAATTCATCCTTTTTCAACATTTCCATTAATGCACTAGCTATTTTCCTATAATCCTTGATAATCTCTTATAATAGCCTATTAATTCCATTGAGCCAAACTTCCTCTAACCAATGATAGCCTAAACCTTTTCTTGGTCAATAGAAATCCCACAATTGCTTACAACATGAGCTAGAAATATAATCTCCCTTTGCATGAATTTATATTTGTTGTCTTTGACATATAGTCTACGCTACCTTAGAACAAATAAAATAGCCCTTAAATGTTCCTCATAACTTCCTTGATCCATATGATAAACAAGAATATCACTAAAAAATATCAAAACAAATTTCCTCAAATATTGTTTAAAAACCAAATTCATTAGGGACTAAAACATCATCAACTCATTTGATAGCCCAAATGGCATCACAAGAAACTCGTAATGGCCTTTATGGGTACAAAATGCCATCTTTGGTGTATCTTCCAATTTGATTCTAATTAGGTAGTACCCCACACATAGCTCTAGCTTAGAGAAACTTGTTGCTCTATTTAGCTTATCCAAGAGTTCATCAACCATTGGTATAGGAAACTTGTCCTTAATCTTTCCCTTGTTAAACTTATATAAATCCATATAAAGAAGTCACTGTTGGGTTTTATGGCTTAACAAGAAGGGGGGGTTGAATTGTTATTCTACCGAACAATGCTTTTGTATGATATAAAAAGAATTCAATCAATTAATTTAACAATTTATGTGATAATAAGCAACCAAACAAACAAAATTATTTAAACAAGTGAAGAGCAAGAGAATCAACACCCAATTTACCACGGTGGTTCGGCACTCTATCTTAGAGTCCTATGTCCACCATCTTCTCCTTCAATCCAACCGATTGAAGTCACCTTTACTCAACCTGATTAGGAGAAAATGTTCTCCCTAATCCAAATAATTCATTCTCAAAGGAATTTTCAAGTCCAAATACAAGTTATGATCAAAAGATCATGTACAGTAGCAAATCCCCAAATAATATGTTAGTTTATGGGATATTGCTAATCAGATGAGCTATTCAAGCATATATATCAAGATACAGAGCTCCTATCACAAAATCCCCAATTTGAATAAATTAGGGTTTCAGATTTTCCTCAAAATTTATGTGCAGTGAATGTTTATAAATGAAATTAGCACATATATAATGTTATACAAGCTATGATTGAGTATATAATTGAAGATCAAAGCAGATAGTCGAATATCACCGAACCCTTGTGAGTCACCAAGAGATGAGCGAACTCGAATCAAATAGAATGTGAGCTTAAGATACTTTCTTCACAAAGAGAACACTTCAAATAGATGTAAATCATCAAGAGAAAATCTTCACGCACACATCTCCTTTAAATAGGAAGCAGATCTAGGGCCTTTTAGGATCAAACCTGAACCATAGCCTTCTTCCCATTAGGAATAGTAGACTATCTATCAAATCAACTTCATATCAGCCTTCAAAGCCAAAATTCGACCGTTCTGAGAGCCCGTCTTCTCTAAAATCCTTCCGTTGAGGTTTTGGTGTTTGAGAGAAGTAGAGATGACATCGGAGATGAGTAAGTGGCTAGGGTAGAATCATCAAGAGAGAGACCTCTTATGTGCGTCTTTCTCTTAAGTGAGACGACGTCGTGGCAGGGCAATTCTCTGATGGACAAGACGACACCGTAGCATGAGGAGACTCTAGTAGGGTCAGGCTGACGCGAGCTTGGGCCGCATCACATAGTCTTGGTCCAGCAACAGAGGATCCAATCCAGTAATAAAAGATCCAGTAGATAAACACAGTCCAATATCAATAGGGTCCAAAGTTTAATTATGTAAACACGGTCCAAAACTATGATCCTTTACAAAGTTCATATTTTGGTGTACTACATATATTGACTTTGAACTAATATCAAGATAGAGTCAATGCCCCTCATGTTCCTACAATTACATTAAACCAAGTATCATATTCCTTAATAAAATATATTCAAGTATATTTTATTTCTTAAAGAAATATTCAAATATATGTCACAAGAACTTTAAGAATATGTTTTATGAAGGAATGTAGGAACCCGGTTACTTTATAATATCATTAATTGATATTATAATTTGTACACCTTTTACTTCCTATAATTTTTCTTTTTGCACATATAAAAACATATTTTAAGAATTGATATTTACCAAAAATATTTTTAGTCACAGCAAAACCTTATTTTCCAACAATCTCCCCCTTTTGATGATGACAAAATATTTCAATAGTATGACACATGTCACCAAATATCAATCATGTTTTTCAAGAGAACACAACTTAACATTGCAGCATATTGATTATCATACAATTAAAGTTGCAAATAGTTACTGCATATGACCGTAAGCAAGTCCTATACATGTGTCTAACATATTTCAAAATTTATCATAGAACATGTGATTTTCCAAGCAGGGGTGATATGTATCCCACATTCTACACTAATATAGTCAGAAATGAGACTTCACATGTGCACTATTCTCTCCCCCTTTTTGTCATAAGCAAAAAGAATAATCATGCAAGTAATCAGGACAAGTGATAGAAAGTGAACAGATAGTAAACCGACAGGGACAGGAGTATGGTACTAACCGGATTTTGTAGGAGTGAAAGTAAAGTCTCTCCCTCTCAAACCGAGTAGTTTGAAAAACAATAAAAGAATAGAGAGATAGCAGTAATAGAGAATTCAAAGATTTTCAGGTACTAACATTCCAAGTTCTTGTCTAAGAGCATAAAATCTGTCATTTGATAAAGGTTTGGTTAAGATATCAGCAATTTGCTGATCAGTGCTCACAAATTCAAGTACAACATCACCTTTCTGAACATGATCTCGAATGAAGTGATGTCTAAATCTATGTGCTTTGTTTTAGAGTGCTGGATAGGATTCTTAGTGAGATTTATTGCACTGGTGTTGTCACATTTTAGTGGAACTTTATGTGATAAGATGCCATAATCCTCTAATTGTTATTTCATCTATAAGATTTGAGCACAACTACTAAGGGCAGCAATATATTCGGCTTTAGTGGAAGAGAGAGCTACACAGTTTTGTTTCTTGGAGTGCCAAGAAATAAGCATGTTTCCAAGATAATGACATCCACCACTTGTACTCTTCCTATCTAGTTTGCATCCAGCATAATCAGAGTCACTAAAGGCATGCAGATCTAGAGTGGTGTCTCTAGGATACCAGATTCCTAGGGAAACCGTGTCTCTAAGGTATCTAAATATTCTTTTAACAGCAACTAGGTATTGTTCTTTGGGATTGGATTGATACCTAGCACACAGACACACACTAAACATGATATCCGGTCTGGATGTAGTCAAGTATAGCAAAGAACCAATCATGCCATGATATGATTTAGTGTCTACACTAATTCCATCTTCATCATTAGATAATGATAAGGAAGTGCTCATTGGTGTGTTCATTGGTTTGGAATCATGCATCTTGTATTTCTTGAGCAATTCATTTGTGTATTTTGTTTGACTTATAAAAGTCCCTTTGTTTGTTTGCTTGATTTGCAATCCAAGAAAGTATGTTAACTCACCCATCATACTCATTTCAAATTCACTTTGCATTCATGTAGCAAATTCTTCACATAGTTTAGAGTTTGTAGAACCAAACACAATATCATCAACATATATTTGAACAATTAAAATTTCTTTTTCTTTTTCTTTGTTCTTTATAAATAATGTGTTGTCCACTTTTCCCTTTCTGAAATCATGATTAATCAATAAGGAACTTAGTTTATCACACCAAGCCCATGGAGCTTGTTTCAAACCATATAAAACTTTTGATAGTTTAAAGACATGATTTGAATAAATCAGATCTTTAAATCTGGGTGGTTGTTCAACATATACCTCTTCCTTTATAATACCATTCCAAAAAGCACTCTTGACATCCATTTGAAATAAGGTAAAATTCATACAGCAAGCAAATGCAAGTAAGATTCGAATTGCTTCCAACCTAGCTACTGGTGCAAATGTTTCATCATAGTCAATCCTTTCTTCTTGACTATATCCTTGTGCCACTAATCTAGAATTATTTCTAGTAATAGTACCGTTTTCATCTAGTTTATTCCTAAAAAGCCATTTTGTACCTATAATTGGATGTTCCTTTGGTCTAGGAACTAGATTCTAGACCTTGCTTCTTTCAAACTGGTTCAATTATTCTTGCATAACAAGAAACCAGTTTTCATCTTCAAGGGCCTTATCTACTTTCTTTGGCTCTACTTGAGATAAAAAGGCTTGATGTTCACATGTATTGTGGACCCGAGACCTTGTACTTACTCTAACATTTGGATTTCCTATGATGTGATCGTGATCTACTTCATTTCTTACTCTAGGGAAGGAAGGTTCCCTAGTTTCAAACTCCCCCTCAACTTCAGCCCTATTTGGAAGACTTTTATTTCCATCTTTCTCTTTGGTTTCTAGAATGTCGTGACAGTCATCCCCAAACTTAACATGAATTGACTCTTCTACAACTAAGCTTCGTTTGTTGAATACTCTATATGCTTTACTTGTATGAGAATATCCAAAAAATATTCCTTCATCACTCTTGGAATCAAATTTCCCAAGTGATTCTTTTCCATAATTCAAAACAAAACATTTGCTGCTAAAAACATGAAAGTATGAAATGTTTGGTTTTCTTTCAAAGAATAATTCAAAAGGTGTCTTTTTCAAAATAGGCCTTATTAAGGCACAATTTGAAATATAACAAGCTGTGTTTACAACTTCTCCCTAAAAATGCTTAGGAAGATTATATTCACACATCATGGTTCTTGCCATTTCTTGAAGAGTTCTATTTTTCCTTTCAACAACACCATTTTGTTGTGGTGTTTTAGGAGCTGAAAAATCGTGTGAAATACCATTTTTTAAACAAAATTTTTCAAAGAGTTGGTTTTCAAATTCACCACCATGATTAGTTCTTATTTTTATGATTGAAAAACCTTTTTCATCTTGAATCATTTTACAAAATTCAGCAAACTTTTTAAATGCCTCGTCTTTCCTAGCAAGCATGTAGTCCATGTGAACCTAGAATCGTCATCTATAATGACTAAGACATAATATTTACCATTTAATGTTGTTGTTCTCATAGGACCGAAAAGGTCCATGTGCAGTATTTCTAATGGTCTAGATGTACTTACCACAAGCTTTGACTTGAAGCTACTTTGTGTATGTTTGCCCTTAATGCATGCTTCACATATTCTATCATTGTTAAATTCTAAAGATGGAAGACCTTTTACTATATTGTACTTACACAGTTTTTCTATCAATCCTAAACCCGCATGTCCTAGTCTTCTATGCCACAACCAAGCATCAATATTTCTATTTACAACCAAACATGTTTGTTCAACATTCAACTTACTTAAATCAAGCACATAGATATTGTCTTTCCTATTTCCAACAATTTTATGTTCAGCTTACTCAACAAGACAACTTTCTTTTCCAAATTTTATTTTGAATCCTTTATCACATAACTGACTTATGCTAAGTAAATTAAATTTTAGTTCATCTACAAGCAACACTTCAGATATGAGTAGAGTATCAGAGTTACCTATTGTTCCCATTCCTCTTATTCTTCCTTTGGAGTTATCTTCAAAAGATACCATACCTCCATTTTCCAACTTAAGTGTTGAGAAAAGCTCATTCATCCCAGTCATGTGTCGAGAACATCCGTTGTCCAAAATCCACATGTTCTTGAGTTTTTTGTTCCTTACTTGTGCACTCATAACCTGTAGAAACAAATTTGATCGTTGAAGTGCTTGGTACCTTTTTTACTTTGGGTCCATGAGTGTTAGTTCAACTTAGAGTTCTGTCATTCTTAGGCAGCCAAAGTTTCTTTACTTTGTAAGCCTTTCTAAGTCTTACGGGACATTTATCAAAATTATGGCCAAAATAATTACAAAAAGAGCATTTATTTTCATGCAGCAGAATTGAACATTCTTTTTCTTTAAAGAAATGAGTGAATGATTTTAATTTTTCATTCAATTTATATCCTAGTCCTACCTTATCATATATACCTCTTTGAGAATTTAGAATTCTATCTAACATGCCACTACCATTTGTAAATTTCTTTAGTAGCAGATTAGTTGCATCAAGTTTTGATTTCAAGTTACAGTTTTCTTTTTCTAGTTCACGGACTCTATTCTTAAGATTTTCAGCACATACTTGTGAGTTATTTTCTACATGTATTTCAATATCAGAGGATGCGCTAAAACCACAGAAATTTTTTGTTCCTATTTGCATGTTTTCAAATTTTCTTTGTTTTTCATACATATCATTCATACATATCATATTTCATATATGCATTAGCAGAAATAACAATGTCATCATTCACAGAAATCAAAGCATCTTTCTTTTCAGTTTCATCTCTACATGCAGTAAGTTCTATGCCCTTGTTTACCAGTAAAATCAATTTTCTGAACAGAAGTCAACTTTTCTTGTTTTTCAGATTTATTTTTTGATTTTAACTTTTTGTATTTATCTTTTAATTTATTCATATATTCAACTAAATCAAAAAATGCAGTTTCTAACCCAGAGTTTATTTGAAGAGTTAGTTCAGAATCATTTACCTCATTATTCTCTTCCTCAAGAGTTGCTGTTGCGGTTAGGCATAGATGTGCAACTTCTTCTTGAGTTTCTTCATCAGATGAGGAGTTCTCATCATCCCAGGTAGCAATCATCGCCTTCTTTTTGTTCTTGCTGTTTCTCTTCTTGGTCATTGGACAATCAATCTTGATATGTCCTGGTTTCTTGCATTCATAACACACATTTTCCCTAGGTTCATTTAATTCTTTTTTCCTATTTTGCCCCATGTTTTTGTTTAATCCTCTTCTTAGGAATTTTCTAAATCTTCTAGCTATAAGAGCTACTTCATCATTTTCTGACTCTTCCTCTTCAACCTTTTCAACTTCTACTTTAAGTGCAAGTGATCTCCTATTTTCCTTTTCTTTCTCTCTTCTCATAAGCTACATTTCATGAGTCTTAAGAGAACCTAGCAAATCATCTAAAGTCAGCACATCTAGGTCATGAGCTTCTTCTATGGCCATCTTTTTAGGATCCCAACTTTCGGGTAGGGATACTAACATTTTTCTTACCATTTCCTCATTTGTATAGGTTTTTCCTAGCAATTTAAGCTCAGAAATAATTTCAGTGAATCTACCAAACATATCACTAATAGTTTCAGAATCTTTCATAACAAATAATTCATAGTCATGTGTAAGCATATTGACTTTAGAAGACTTTACCTTTTTAGTTCCTTTATAGATGGCTTCTAACTTATTCCAAATTTCTTTACCGGTGGTGCAAGAGGACACTTTGTTAAACTCATGTGCTCTAAGACCACTATAGATCATATTCATGGACTTAGCATTTAACCCCATTACTTTAGCTTCATTTTTTGACCACTCATCAGTTTCGGGTAATGTAATACCCTTCCTAATTACTTGCCAAGGTTCTGGATCTTGGCCTATTATGAAGACTTGCATTAATTGTTTCCAATGCCTAAAATTAATGCCATCAAACAAGGGAGGTTTATTAAACCCCATAACAGCTAACCCTTTATCAGAAGCCATAATGTGGATCTACTCTAGGATGTTAATGCTAATTGTTATTCTACCGAACAATGCTTTTGTATGATATAAAAAGAATTCAATCAATTAATTTAACAATTTATGTGATAATAAGCAATCAAACAAACATAATTATTTAAACAAGTGAAGAGCAAGAGAATCAACACCCAATTTACCATGGTGCTTCGGCACTCTATCTTAGAGTCCTACGTCCACCCTCTTCTCCTTCAATCCAACCGATTGAAGTCACCTTTACTCAACCTGATTAGGAGAAAATGTTCTCCCTAATCCAAATAATTCCTTCTCAAAGGAATTTTCAAGTCCGAATACAAGTTACAATCAAAAGATCATGTACAGTAGTGAATCCCCAAATAATATGTTAGTTTATGGGATATTGCTAATCAAAGGAGCTATTCAAGCATATATATCAAGATACAGAGCTTCTATCACAAAATCCCCAATTTGAATAAATTAGGGTTTCAGATTTTCCTCAAAATTTATGTGCAGTAAATGTTTATAAATGAAATCAGCACATATATAATGTTATATAAGCTATGATTGAGTATATAATTAAAGATCAAAGCAGATAGTCAAATATCACTGAACCCTTGTGAGTCACCGAGAGATGAGCAAACTCGAATCAAATAGAAGGTGAGCTTAAGATACTTTCTTCACAAAGAGAACACTTCAAATAGATGTAAATCATCAAGAGAAAATCTTCACGCACATATCTCCTTTAAATAGGAAGCAAATCTAGGGCCTTTTAGGATCAAACTTGAACCATAGCCTTCTTCCCGTTAGGAATAGTAGGCTATCTATCAAATCAACTTCATATCAGCCTTTAGAGCCAAAATCCAACTATTCTGACAACCCATCTTCTCCAAAATCCTTCCGTTGAGGTTTCGGCATTTGAGAGAAGCAGAGATGACATCGGAGACGAGTGAAGTGGCTAGGGCAGAATCATCGAGAGAGAGACCTCTTATGTGCATCTTTCTCTTAAGTGAGACGACGTCGTGGCAGGGCACTTCTCTAATGGACAAGACGACACCGTAGCGCAAGGAGACTCCAGCAGGGTCGGGCTGACACGAGCTTGGGCCGCATCACATAGTCTCGGTCCAACAACAGAGGATCTAGTCCAGTAATAAAAGATCCAGCAGATAAACATGGTCCAAAGTTTAATTATGTAAACACGGTCCAAAACTATGATCCTTTACAAAGTTCATATTTTGGTGTACTATATATATTGACTTTGAACTAATATCAAGATAGAGTCAATGCCCCTCATGTTCCTACAATTACATTAAACCAAGTATCATATTCCTTAATAAAATATATTCAAGTATATTTTATTTCTTAAAGAAATATTCAAATATATGTCACAAGAACTTTAAGAATATGTTTTATGAAGGAATATAGGAACCCGGTTACTTTATAATATCATTAATTGATATTATAATTTGTACACCTTTTACTTCCCATAATTTTTCTTTTTGCACATATAAAAACATATTTTAAGAATTGATATTTACCAAAAATATTTTTAGTCACAACAAAACCCTATTTTCCAACAGTCACAACCCTATTTATTTTTTACTAAAAGAATAGGGGATAAAATTAGGCTTATAGTAGGTTTTATGATTCCAGATTCAAGTAAATCATTCACTACCTTCTTAATCCTAGCCTTTTACATGATAGGATATTGATATGGGCACACTAAGATAGGTTGTTCTAGGCTTTCATAATGATATTGTGATCATGCAATCCTCATGAGGGTAAAGCCCTTTGTCTCCTCAAACACATCCCTAAATTTGGCTAGAACCTTGTTAACCTACCCTTTTAGGCTCCCTAACCTTCATTTGTTGGACCTACAACCTAATCATTGCCAACCCCTATTTTAACTAATTCTTCTAAATGAGAAAGATAGAATAAAACACCGATCTTCTTTGTAACCAATTATTTTTCCATCTTACTACCACCCACATACTTGTTTATAGGAATGTTGCCTCCCCCCTAAGTAAATCCTTTTCCCTTGAGTTGTAAACTCCATTGTTAGCATATCAAAATCATACAAAATGGGTGTAACTTTAGCAACTATAGAGTCCCCCAAACCATTCCAACCCCTATAATGGTAGCAAATAAAGGTTTGTTACAAAGATTGCTCCTTGTAATGCCACTATAAGCCCCACACACTAGCCTTGATTAACCACTCTATCTCCATTTGCTACCCATACACTAAAATTCCCTTGCTTGTTTGCTTTTAACCCAATCTTTGAAACCACCCTTTCACTTATGAAATTATGTGACCTTTTTTAATCTAGCAAGACTTGGACTCTTGTCTTTTTATGGCCAATCTTCCTTAACACTCTCATGGCTTAAAGAGAATATAGGGGGTTGGAATGGCCAATCTTCCCCAACACTATTTTAGCATTCAGCAAAAATTTTAACTCCTTCTCTATAGTCACCATTACCCATTCTTTTTCCTCCCTTTCTACTTCACCCTTTGACTCCTAGGTACCCTTAATTAAACAAAGCCGCTTACACTAATGGCCTAGACCATAGTGCTTGTCATAGTGAAAGTAAAGACCCTTGGCCTTACATTCTGCAAGTTTTGTCAAAGGCATTTTTCTAACCACTATGGGAGGTTTGCTCAAGCCACTATAGGTTGCCTCAACCATCTTCATATGAACCACTACATGGGCCTAATGATGTTTGAATTCATAAAGTTAAGCCAACCTAAAAGCTACCAACAAATTTAAGGGACAACTAGCTACATCGAGGCAAATGGCATCCTTCAATCCTATGCTAAAACAAGTGATCTAGTGATCCAGGGCTAACTTCTTGATCTATAATAAAAGCTTAGAGAATTTTGAATAATACTCATCAATTATGCTTAACTAGCAAAGTTTCATTAGGTCCAAACTTGGCATTCAACTTTATGGTTAATAAAGGCTTATCTCTTAGCCTATAAATTCCTCTTTAAGGATTCTATACCAAACCTTAACATCTTTGTCCATATTCTAGACTACAACCTTCACTATGTCACTCTTTGTCATTTTGTGAAATTTGAAAATCATTTCATGGACTCTAATGCTTCTTCTAATTACCTATGGTAAAATTAAAGGAAAGAAACATTAGAGTCAAAAGAATAGGATGATTTCATTTATAGAACAATTTCAAAACTTGGATAGATACAAACTAATTACCGTTTCTTTTTACCTTTTTATACTTCTACTAGTTTACTTCCTATGCCTAGCTAACTAAGACTAATCATCACCCTAGCTACTATCTTTACTAGAACCTACCAATTGCATTTAGGATAGCATGAAGATGCCTTCAATTAAAAACCAACATTTGATTGTCCAACAAAGGTGTGTTGAGCCTTAACTGGCTTATTACCCATTCATACTCACCTTATGATTCTTCAATGATCAATGTCTAGTCAATGCCTACATGAATTCCTATGTGGCACTTGTCGATAACATTCTACAAGCTAATTTCGTAATGTTTGTAGTCACTAATCTCCATGATCATTATTCTTCTATTCACATGTAAATATAAATGGGACATTTTATGCGTAGAAAATTCAAGTTGAAAAAGTGACCCAAAAAAAAACAACAGTTTTTGCACAAAGTAAGAACATTTATTCTTCTATTCACAAGTGTCTGGCTTAGTTAGGAGTAAACACTAACTAGTTCAATGTTCGACACTTACCTCTCCCTTTTTAACAAGCTAAAAAAAATAAAAAATAACATTCATTCTCGTTTGTTCCACCTTTAATTTCATCTAATTTCCACCTCCAATTAAAGGAGTCTTTTTCCTAAGGCATGGTGTAGGAAGGTTTCTACTATATAGGTGGACTCCCCCTTTGACATCTATAAGAAACCTAATAAAGTAGTTGTTTAAAGGTCCTAAGTTTTCCTCCTAGCATTCATAGCCCAATGATTTTCAAGTCTTGGGGAAACCATATAGGTGAACTTCTAATTATGGATTCTTGAATGATTGCATTAAAATGCCCAGTGAGGGCTAAGATATGTATGGCCATGGACATTTACAAACCCATTAAGCATACCATGTGGTACATTGTAGATGGTGTAAGAGAATGGCATTTAACCCTAATTTATGATGAGAACTTGGATTATTGCTCCTTTTGCCAAAGTTTAGGACATTTTGAGTGGGAATGCTAGGACATTAGTACATCCATTCCAAATGGATCTAAAGGCAATGAAGGACACCATAGTGGGGGTGGACATGTTGGTGGGCCAACATAATTTCCATCACATGCTAGAGAGGAAGATGAGGGAACAAAATTACTCTTGTCACATATTAGACACCAATAAGAAAAGGAAGCTAAAGAAGTTATGATGAAACATGTAGACACAAAGCAAGAGAAGGAGCCAGTGGACTAGCGTTTAATGGCTAAAATCAAAATTGTAATTGAGATTAGAAAATGTTGAAAATTATGTGTTAATGTGTTTTGTTGAGAAAAATTTTATTTGTGTATGATAGTAACATCTTTATATGTATACATTGAATATAAAGGAAGTAAAAGGTGTGCAAATTATAATATCAATTAATGATGTTATAAAGTAGCCAGTTTCCTACATTCCGTTATTAAACATCACATATAAGGCTTAGATAAATATTTTTATGTGAATTATTGAGCTAAAATATATTTGCTTATCTTGAAGAAAAATGATACTTGGTGATTGTGTGCTTATAGGTATTTATGAACCAAAAATCATATTGTGAAGGCTAAAATCATATTACTTGATTTTACAAGCTTCATGCAAATCTAAATGAAGCCACTCACTAGTTGGTCCAAACTCGAGCAAAGCCATTCACTAGCTAGTCCAAGCCCAAGTAACTATCTGCTGGATCAAGCCCTGACATTGTTGGATCAAGCCATGAAACAGGCCAAGACCAAGCTCAGCCCATAAGCCATGCCCACACTCAGCCCACAAAAAAGCTACCTAATTTAAGCCCAAGGTAAACCAAAGTAATGCGTTTCACTTAAGTTAGTGAAACACGGTCGTTTCACCTACATGTTAAGAGACAGATTCTTAAGTCAAAATTAGAAGAGCCCTAAGCCCTAAAAATGCACGAAGCTAGTTCTCCTCTTTCTCTCGACTGCTGATTCTCCAACGGAAAGATTTGTGACGTGATAGAAGTGTCAGAACGGTTGTTTACTGCATTAATCATTGCTTCTACAATTGTATAATGTTGCCTTCATCAAATCTCAACGGCAAACTTTCAACAGGAAGAACAGGTTTGAACCGAAACCCTAAAATGTTAAAGGTTCTTAAATCTGCTATAAAAAAAAAAAAAAGATTTTGGTGGATGTTTGAGAGCTTTTGCATGAAATACTATCAAGTTCTTTGAAGGAGATTGAAGCTTTTTGAAAGATCTGTACTCATACTACCACGCTCTTCAATCCTTGGTGAAAGCAAGAATCTTTGGTGATATTCCTTCACATTTATATTCTTGTGAATATCTACTACTAGATTGATTTGTTTATGTGATAGATTAACTCAAAATATTATTTGCACATAAACATCATTGTAAATCCGAAACCCTAACTTTGTGAAAATTGGGGGTTTCATAATTATAGCTTAAATTGAGTTTGTCTGTCTTCAATTAGCTCTTTGGAAAGCATTATTCATCACTCACTTACACATTTAAGGATTTGCTTGATGTATTAGGGTTGGTTCAACCTAAACTTTGTAACCGTGAAGAATTGACTCCTTGTTGAGGAGTTGTGAAGTGTAAGAGAGGATTTCTCCTAACTTGAAGTAAAATGGACTTTATCTTGGTTTATTTCTTTGTCTATATGCTTTAATATACCTATCTTGAATGCTAAACTTACATGAAACGTAGAAGAGTTGAAAAATATAGGTAAAATTGTGATAACTAACCCCCCCCTCTTGGTTAGCCATAAAACCTTACAATTGGTATCAGAGCTAATAGGCTATGCTGAAGCAGCGGCTCTTACCCTAACATGACTGATTTTTTACAGTTGTATGCCTCGAGAGGGGGTGCGTAAAATCTGTTCTGCAAGGTCTTTGTTAGGTATCATGTGGTCAGTTGAAGCTAACAATTGGCATCTAGAGCTAGGTTCTCTGATTTAAAGGCTTAACATCCTAGAGTAGATCTATTTAGATGGCTATAAAGAAAGGAGTAGCTGTCATGAGGTATAATAAACCACCTTTGTTTGATGGGATAAATTATAGACATTGGAAGCAACTTATACAAGTCTTCATTGTTGGTCAAAACCCTAAAGCTTGTAATAAAAAAGGGTATTACTTTACTCGAAACTAATGAATGGAGTAAAAATGAGGCCAAAATCATAGGAATAAATGCTAAGGCTATGAATATGATTTATAGTGGATTGAAGGCTCATGAATTCAACAAAGTATCATCTTGCCTCACCAGTAAAAAGATATGGGACAAATTAGAAGTTATATATGAAGGTACTAAGAAAGTTAAATCACCTAAAGTTACCATGCTTACTCATGATTATGAATTCTTTACTATGCTTGATTATGAAACTGTTAGTGATATGTTTGGTAGATTTACTAAAATAGTTTTTGAACTTAAGTTGTTAAGAAAGACATATACAAATGAGGAGATGGTTAGGAAGATGTTAGTATCCTTACCCGAAAGCTTGGATCCTAAGAAAATGGCCATAGAGGAAGCTCATGATCTTGATAGTTTGACCTTAGATGATCTGTTAGGATCACTAAAGACTCATGAGATGCAATTAATTAGAAGGATAAGAGAGAAAGAAAATAGAAGGTCACTTGCCTTAAAAGTAGAAGTAGAAAAGAATGAAGAGGTAAAGTTTGAAAGTGATGAAATTGCTCTTATAGCTAGAAGATTCAAAAAATTCCTTAAGAAAGATCTAGGAAGAAATAGAGGACAACCTAGGAAGAATGAAACACATGATTCTAGGGCTAACTTGAGCTATGAGTTTAGAAAACCCAGACATATCAAGGCTGATTGCCCTCCGCTCAAGAAGAAGAACAATAAAGCTATGAAGAAGGTAATGATTACTGCTTGAGATGATGAAAGCTCTTCATCGGATGAGGAAGTACAAGAAGAAGTTGCTCATCTTTGCTTAACTGCAAATGCAACCATAGAAGAAGAAATCGAGGTAAGTGATTCTAAACCCGAAACAAGTCTTAGTGGTGATATTGAGACTGCTTTCTTTGATTTGGTTGAATATGCAACTAAGATAAAAGAAAAATACTAAGGTTTGAAAGCTAAATACAAATTTGTAAAGGTTGAATTTGTACTTGATACATCTGTTATAACATCTTTTATGCCTTGTATGCATGAAAACTCTAATGTATCCGAGAGTATTTCTATGAAATTTGATATATGTTCTATGATTAATACTTGCTTTGATTTAGAAAACAAACATGATGATATCTCATAAATTGTTTGTGAGAACTGGGACATAACTACTCTTAACTTGAAAATACTTGAGCTAGAAAGAGAGAAACATGAAATTCAAATGCAATTGGATGATACTACTTTGTTGTTACACAAGTTCACAAAAGGTAGTAGCATGTTAAATAATATGTTGCAATAAAGGTGTATATGATAAAGTTGGCATAGGACATAATTCTTTGAAGAACACAAAATTTTACAAAATTCTTTGAAGAACACAAAATTTTACAAAATTCTTTGAAGAACACAAAATTTTACAAAATTCTTTGATAAAGAGGACTATACATTTTTACTGCATCATAAATGTTCTTATTGTAGTTATATTGGTCATTTGTTTGAAACATGTCCAATTAAACTTAGAAAAGCATATAAGATCAGGAAGGTGTGGATACCTAAGAAGATTGGTAGTTTAGAAGCAACTAACACTCATGGACCCAAAGAAAAAGGGTACGAAGATCTCCAACTCCAATTTTTGTTTCTACAAGATATGAACTTGAACATAAACAAGAAGAAGTGCAAAGAGCTATGGATTTTGGATAGCGGTTGTTGCCGACATATGACTGGGATGATCAAGCTCTTCTCAACACTTGAGTTGAGATTTGGAAGCACCGTATCTTTTGGAGATAACTCCAAAGGAAGAATTAAGGGTATAGGCACTATAGGTAACCCGAAAAACCTTCTTATATATGATGTGTTGTATGTTTATGAATTGAAGTTTAACTTGTTAAGCATAAGTCAATTGTGTGATAATGACTTCAAAATCAGATTTGGAAAAGAATTCTGCCTTGTTGAAAATGTTAAGAATAATGTGAAAATTGTTGGAAAAAGAAAAGATAATATTTATGTGCTTGATCTTAGTAAATTAACAAATGAACATACATGTTTGACTATGAATCATAATGTAGATGCTTGGCTGTGGCATAGGAATGGTAGTTTAGGATTGATAGAGAAACTATCTAGGAATGGCTTAGTTAGAGGATTGCCCGAGCTTAACTTTGATAAGAAAAAGTTATGTGATGCTTGTGTGAAAGGTAGACACACCCAAAGCAGCTTTAAACCAAAGCTAATGGTGTCTACCTCAAGGCCGTTAGAATTAATCCACATGGATTTGGGGAGAAGTTGTAAGCACAGCTTGTTATATTTTAAATAGAGCATTTTTAAGACCAATCTTGAAAAAGACTCCATTTGAGTTACTCTTTGGTAGAAAACCGAATATATCTTACTTTCATGTATTTGGAAGTAAATGCTTTGTATTGAACCCTAGTAAAGAGTCATTTGGAAAGCTAGACTCTAAAAGTGATGAGGTCATATTTCTTGGTTACTCTCAAACTAGTAAAGCATATAGAGTTTTGAACAAGAGAACTCTAGATGTTGAAGAATCTATTCATGTCCAATTTGAAGATGATTCTAATCTAAGTTCGAATGAACAAGGACTAAATGAAAAGAGTACACCTATAGTTGAGGGGGAGTTACTCTCAAGAGATTTCTCTTTTCCTAGAGTAAGGAATAAGGTAGATCAACAACATATCCTAGGAAACCCTACAAATAGAGTTAGCACAATGTCTAGATATCATAACACATGTGAACATCAAGCCTTCTTGTCTCAAGTAAAGCCAAAGAAAGTAAATGAGGCTATTGAAGATGAAAGTTGGTTTCTTGCTATGAAAGATGAACTAAATTAGTTTGAAAAAAGCAAAGTTTGGAAGTTGGTTCCAAGACCATAAGACCATCCATTAATAGGCACAAAATGGGTGTTTAGAAACAAATTAGATGAGAATGGGATAATTACTAGAAACAAAGCTAGATTAGTTGCACAAGGATATAGTCAAGAAGAAGGAATTGACTATGATGAAAATTTTTCACCAGTAGCCAGATTAGAGGCAATCTGAATGTTGCTTGCCTTTTCTTACTATATGAATTTTACTCTTTTTCAAATGTATGTAAAGAGTGCATTTTCAAATGATATTATAAAAAAAGAAATATATGTTGAATAACCACATGGATTTGAAGATCCAACTTGTCCAAATCATGTATTCAAGCTTTCCAAAGCTTTATATGGACTTAGACAAGCCCCACGGACCTAGTATGACAAATTAAGTACTTTCTTAATTAAAATTGGATTTAGAAAAGGTAAAGTAGACAATTCTTTGTTCATTAAATCACAAGGAAAAGATATCTTGATTGTTCAAATATATGTTAATGATATTGTGATTGGTTCCACAAATTCTACTGTGTAATCAATTTGCTAATTCTATGCAACATGAATTTGAGATGATTTTGATGGGTGAATTAACTTACTTTCTAGGATTGCAAATCAAGCAAACTAGTAAAGGAATCTTTATAAGTCAAACTAAGTATACAAATGAATTTCTCAAGAAATTCAAAATTCATGATGCTAAACCGATAGACACCCCTATGAGTACATCCATATCTCTATCACATGATGAACAAGGAACTAGTGTAGATTCAAAACTTTATAGAGGAATGATTGGTTCTTTGCTGTACTTAACTACTTCTTGGTCTGATATCATGTTTAGTGTTTGTTTGTGTGCAAGATTTCAATCTAATCCTAAAGAACAACATCAAAAAGCTGTCAAAAGAATCTTTAGATACTTAAAGGATATGGTTACACTAGGAATATGGTATTCTAGAGACATTATGTTTGATCTACATGCATTTAGTGATTCTAATTATGCTAGTTGTAAAGTAGATAGAAAAAGTACAAGTGGTACATGTCATTTTCTAGGACACATGCTGGTTTCTTGACACTCCAAGAAACAAAATAGCATTGCTCTTTCTGCCACTGAGGCATAATACATAGTTGTGGCTAGCTGTTGTGCTTAGATTTTATGGATGAAACAACAATTAGATGACTATGGTATCTTCTCCACTAAGATTCCATTGAAGTGTGATAATACTAGTTGATGCGGAGCAACTATGCCAACCTAGGCCAACGGCCTAACCCATATGTTGAGTGTCCTAACAATTATATGTTTGGATCCAAGAAGCCTAAACTTTTAAAGGTCATCCCAGAGATTCTTTAGGAATTTTGATATGTTTAGGACTCCTTAACTGTGTTGATTTATGATTCTTAAATTGTCAAGGTTCTTAATTATCTAGGATTTCCTTATTTGTTAAGATCCTTAATTTGTTAGGATGCTATCCCTTATTTGTTAGGATCCTATCCCCAATTTGTTGAGATCTAATCCCTAATTTGTTGGGATCTTATCTTAATTTGGTTAGTTTGATTTTTCCTTAAATTTAGGGATTTGAATTCTACCAGACTTTGGTTTTATGAATTCTAGATCCTTCTACCACTAGGCTTAGTCCTCTATTTAACGACATTGTTCCTTCAGTTGTAATCAAAACCTTAAGAACCTTGGAGATTGGAAAAGTTATTATTTTTTTTAAGCTTTGCCTCTTTAAATTTCGTGTCCTTACTTTCCAGCCTTTTACATTCCAATTATTTTAATTCATGCACTTAAATTACTGCCTTTTACCTTTCAGTCGTTTATTTTTCCAGTCTTTACCTTTCTAGCCCTTTATATATCCAAATTTTCCTATTGTTATTCCGCTCCAATCTCTCAAAAATCCAAAGCTCACTATGTTGCCCATCGCCATCGACATCACTAGTGCTATAAACTTGACTAAAAATCCAATACAGCACTCTAAAACCAAGCATATAGAAATAACACATCACTTTATTCGAGATCATGCAGAAAAATGTGATATCTCCATTGAGTTTGTTTGGACTGACTAGCAACTTACTGATATTTTTACCAAACCATTGGATAAAGATAAATTTTACACTCTCCAAAGAGAGCTTGGTATGTGTTTAATTGAAGATATTGCTTAGAATTTGTCAAATATCTATTTGTTATATACTGCTTGGATCCTTCTTATACCCAATTACTATTTTGAGGGGGAGCACTGCAACCAAGGTCAGATTTCTGTATAAGGTTAGATCTTTCAATCTTTTTTCACCTACCAAGTCAAATTTCTTCTTCCTATCACTGCACATTACTAGTTTACTCATTTTTACTCATGTTGGTATAATATTTCTTAGCTTAATCTTTTTGATTATTGATAACTCTATTTTTATAGAGTTATTTTACATATTTTAGGCAATAAATAACTTTAATAATTGTGAGAAAACATTTGAACTCCTTTTTATTTACCTAAATTTATCTTGTTTATGTAGTACAAAGAGGCAAGGAGAAAAGGAATGAACATGGAGAACCTGATGCTTATTGTGTGGCAAAATCATAATATCAAGATCAAGAAAGTCAAGATGGGCTTGGGCTTTAGATGATTGTTATTAGTTTTTTTATTGTTATTGGGTTTTCTATTTATTTAGAAAACCCAGTCATGTTAGGAATTCAAATCCTAATTAATTTAGAAGTTCAAAACTCAATTGTTTTAGATCTCTAAAACCCAATTATAATAGGATAGGAGGTAGGTCTAAACCCAAATCCTATTTAAGAGAAGAGAAGAGGCAAAAGAAAAGGAGAGGAGAAAATTGAGCACAACTCAAGAGAGAGGCCAAGAATTCAAGGTTTTCTTGAAAAGAAGACAAAAATGGTGACGGACTTCTTGTTCTTGAATTTAAGATGCCTTCTTTATTTCCTATTATTATTCTTCCTCATTATTTCTTTATGCTTTAGTTTACTTTTGTTAGAGCTACGATGTAACCTAATTATGATGGTATCAATCTTATGATTATTATGTTCTGCAAGATATTTTGTTTATGTGAAGTTGTATATTACTGTGTTTAATGCTTTTAAGTGATTAGCTACCACTTGAATGATCTGATTTGCATGTTTGAGACCGACAGGAGATGATATGCAGTTGCTTCTTGTAATATGTAACCATAAATTAAATATGGATAGACATATACCATATTGTTTGTGTGGCTTTCGGTGTAAACTGGGAATGTTCATAGATCCTAATGCATTTGGTTTGTTTCAATTCACATATAGAGATATAGTGAGTTAATGAACTAAGTAGGTTTACTATACCTAGACATAGGATAGTAAATAAATTAGGAGATTCCTCCATCACATAGATATTATCCCTTTTGCAAGCATAAATAATCTACATTAATACTTAGTAATTATGGTGAAATCATATGCTCTAACATATTTCTTGTATTTAGTTTTCTTAGATTTAGTTAGTTAATCTATCATCTATCAATTTGATTTGCTAGATAAATTCTAGGAGTTGTTTACCATTAGTAATTAATTGGTCTAGTAATCACCAATCTCTGTGGGACGATATCTTTTTCATCATTATATTACTTGTTCGACATGTTCACTTGCATATAAATTTCACCGAACAATTATGTCAAAAATGGGGAGAGAGTACATAGTTATAAGCACATGTATGTTCCATTTCTGACTTAAAGTGTAGAATGTGGAATAATTCTTGGCTTAATCTTTAACACTTGAAATGCATTTATAGACATGCATGCCGCTTGCTGCTTGCTAAATCTTTATATGATAGTTACATCTTACTATCTTGCTCACTCCGTTGGTGACATGTGTTGTTTTGTTGGATTAACTATGAAAATTTTGTCATCATCAAAAAGGGGGAGATTGTTGAAAATTGTGTGTTGATGTGTTTTGTTGAGAAAATTTTTATTTATGTATGATAGTAACATCTTTATGTGCATACATTGAATACCAAAGGAAGTAAAAGGTGTGCAAATTATAATATCAATTAATGATGTTATAAAGTAGCTGGTTTCCTACATTCCATTATTAAACATCACATATAAGGCTTAGACAAATATTTTTATATGAATTATTGAGCTAAAATATATTTGCTTATCTTGAAGAAAAATGATACTTGGTGATTGTGTGCTTATAGGTATTTATGAACCAAAAATCATATTGTGAAGGCTAAAATCATATTACTTGATTTTACAAGCTTGATGAAAATCTAAGTGAAGCCACTCACTAGCTGGTCCAAACTCGAGCAAAGCCATTCACTAGCTAGTCCAAGCCCAAGTAACTATCTGCTGGATCAAGCCGTGACACTATTGGATCAAGCCATGAAACAGGCCAGGACCAAGCTTAGCCCACAAGCCAGGCCCACACTTAGCCCGCAAAGAAACTACCTAATTTAAGCCTGAGGTAAACCAAAGTGATGTGTTTCACTTAAGTACGTGAAACACAGTCGTTTCACCTACATGTTAAGAGACAGATTCTTAAGTCAAAATTAGAAGAGCCTTAAGCCCCAAAAATGCACGAAGCTAGTTCTCCTCTTTATCTCAGCTACTAATTCTCCAATGGAAAGATTTGTGAGGTGATAGAAGTGTTAGAACGGTTGTTTGCTACATTAATCTTGCTTCTACAGTTGTATGGTGTCGCCTCCATCAAATCTCAACGGCAAACTTTCAATGGGAAGAACAGGTTTGAACTGAAAACTAAAAATGTTCAAGGTTCTTAAATCTACTATAAAAAAAAAAAAAGATTTTGGTGGATGTTTGAGAGCTTTTGCACAAAATACTATCAAGTTCTTTGAAGGATATTGAAACTTTGTGAAAGATCTATACTCATACTACCATGCTCTTCAATCCTTGGTAAAAGCAAGAATCTTCAGTGATATTCCTTCACATTTATATTCTTGTGAATATATACTACTAGATTGATTTGTCTATGTGTTAAATTAACTCAAAATATTATTTGCGCATAAACATCATTGTAAATCCAAAACCCTAACTTTGTGAAAATTGGGGGTTTCATGATTAGAGCTTGAATTGAGTTTGTATATCTTCAATTAGCTTTTTGAAAAGCATTATTCCTCACTCACATTACACATTTGAGGATTTGCTTAATGTATTAAGGTTGGTTCAACCTAAACTTTGTAACCGTGAAGAATTGACTCCTTGTTGAGGAGTTGTGAAGTGTAGGAGAGGATTTCTCCTAAGTTGAAGTAAAGTGGATTTCAACTTGTTGAATTAAAGGTGAGAAAATGGTGGAAGTTGGTGAAAATGGCCAAACCACCATGTAAATCTATGTGTCTTCCTATCTTGGTTTATTTCTTTGTTTATATGCTTTAATATACCTATCTTGAATGCTAAACTTACATGAAACATAAAAGAGTGGAAAAATATAGGTAAAACTGTGATAACCAATTCAACCCTCCCTTTTTGGTTACCCATAAAACCTTACACAAAAACCACTTAACAATAGGGTATGAATTAAGAACCTTCCAAAAAATGAACAGGGGATGGTAATGGATAACTCTTTTCTTGTCATAAGCTAGCTAGGAAAGAAGCCAACCAACCTCAAGAAAATGAAGAAAACAACCTAAAGACTTATGTTGCAAAAACACACATGGAAGAGGCCAATGTAGAAAAGCATCATACTGAAGCAATTGTTGCCTACAAGTGCCCGCACCAAGGAGAAATGGGAATAAGGTTTTTGAAGATATGGAGCCCTATGGAACAAGGAATGTGCACTATATTGGTGAAAGCAGGATGCATAAGGTAACTTTTTTTTTAAGGGATAGGGAGCCATCTTTCAAAACTATGTATGAAAGGACATGCCATTTAAAGCTAAAAAGTGTTAGAAAATAAGGGTTTTGTTATGACAAAATTTATTTGAGAATTATTTTTGAAAATGTTTTTCATATGTGCAAAAGGAAATCATAGGAAGTAAAAGGTGTGCAAATTATAATATCAATCAATGATATTATAAAGTAGCCAGGTTCTTACATTCTTTTATAAAACACCTCAATAAAATGTTTTGAGGACTATTTTGTATGAAAGATATTGAAAATATATTTGATTTTATGGAAGGAAAATGATACTTGGTTCTATGTGTTTGAAGGTAAATAATGATCAAAGAGCAAAGATTATTTTATGAAAAGGAATATAAAGTCGTGAGATGATGACTTGATCCATGCTTGATGCTAATTATGGAGAAATTATTCTACTAGATTAAGACCATGAAAGCTAGGCTTGCTGGACTATTTAAGTAATTCACGGCCCACATGTGTGTTCAAGAAACTCAAAGCCCACATCGGTGTTTAAGTAACTCACGGCCCGCAGAAACTTAAGGCCTAAATAAGTGTTTAAGTAACTCATGGCCCGCAGAAACTCAAGGCCCACATAAGTGTTTAAGTAACTCACGACCCGCATCATAGTGGAACACACCGTTTGATTAAGTGATTAACTCACTTAAGCCTTTTGACCTCCACGTGCCTTAACCTACATTTTAGCAAAATGAGAGTCGAAGGAGGTGTTGAGCTCCTCAGGCTACCGAATCCTTAACAGGAGGATTTTGGAGGAGATAGGGTGTCAGAATGGTCGGATTTGGTTTCTAAGAAATGATTTGAGCTTGATTTGATGGGTTGCTCACTATTTCTAACAGGAGGAAGTGTACAATGCTGGGTTTTATGGCTTAACAAGAAAAATGGTTGAATTGTTTGAGCCAAGAATTAATTCCTATTCTTTTTGGTTCAAAATCAAACCAATTATGTAAACAAGTCACATAAATACAACCGGTATTAAGTAAGTAAATTTCGATCAAATGACACTTTACTTCTAGATGGGACAGCAAGTTATCTACAATAATTTCACAACTATATAGCAAATAAACTAGTCGGTTAGTATCAAATAAGTGATAGAATAATTTTTTTTTTTTTTGTGAAAGGTCAAATTATATATCACCTGTAAAAAAAATTTACAAGATTGTTCGATTACAAAATATCATCATCTAAGCTCAAATATTGCACTTGGCAAATTCCAAAGCTCTTGTAAAAATTTATTACAATTTGTAAGCTTGACTCCTCTAGTAGATGAAATCTTCCCTATCACATCCTTCTTGATTTTAGCAATAATGGTTGAGTTATCTAAACTTGTATCGCTGAATCTTCTTCTATTCTTTTCGCTCCAAATGTGATACAATATAGCCTTGAAAGATATACTAAGCAAAGTTGCTGCAAAGCTCTTCCTCTTAACAGTCTTGATCATCCAACATATTTCAACTCTCCAGTGTTCAATTCTTCTAGTTAATCCATTCATGCCTAACAAAGCCTTCCAGATGTAGTTTGTGAACCTGCACTTAAAAAATAAATGTTCATGTGATTCTTCTTCTTGTTGGCAGAGGTTGCATTGCAGATCCACTGAACTATTCCATTTAGCCACTCGATCTGCTGTGGATAGTTTGTCTTTCAAAGTGATCCAGCAAATAAAATTATGCTTTGGTACTCCTTCTTTCCAAACAAGTGTTGCCCATTCAGTATCTTCTCTGTTCTCTCTTAGTGCTACATAACTTTTGGCAATATTGTATTCTGAGTCCGTCACTAGTTGTGTGAGTTCACTTCTTACTTGTAAAATATTCCTAAAACTCCAAGCTAGTGATCCTTTCATCTCAACTTCTAATACATTCTTTTCTTTCAAATTTTCTGTTATCATCCATTTAACCCATAAAGAGTTTGAGTTGGGGTGCACAAGAGACCATAAGAGTTTTCCAATTGCCGCCTTATTCCAAGTATGAATGTCTATCAAACCCAATCCTCCAGAAATTTTAGGCCAACAAACTTCTTTCCATGCCACTTTCGCTATATATCGTCCATTAGATTTACTTGCCCAAAGGAAAGTTCTAATCCTTTTTTCAATTTCATAAAGAGTATGCTTTGGCAATAGAAAAATTTGCATCCAATATGTTTGCAATGAGAACATAACACTTTTTGCTAGCTGCAATCTCCCCCCATAACTAATATGCTTAGACTCCCAACCTTCAATTCTCCTCAGTACCTTTTCTGTCAGGATAGTACAATCTAGGTTGGAGAGTCTTTTAGTAATCAATGGAACCCCCAAGTATTTTATAGGAAGTTGGCCTTCTTGGATAGGAATATGATCAAGTATTAGAGCCTTTTCCTGTTCAGACAAGCCTGAAAAGAAAATTTGACACTTTCTGGATGCATCTTTAGACCTATTATATCTTCAAACTCTTGCATAGCATCTAGTAAACACAATATAGACTCAATATCTCCATGAGCAAACAAAAAGAGATCATCAGCAAAGCATAGATGAGTGATCTTCTCTTTAACACATTTCCAGTGAAATTTAAACCTTCCAGAAGATACTTTCTTTTGTATAATTCTATTAAGAATCTCCATCACAATAACAAAGAGAAAAGGAGAGAGAGGGTCTCCTTGTCTAAGTCCCTTTGCCCCCTTAAAAAAACCTGTATGAGAGCCATTGATGTTCACAGAATATCCAACAGTAGTGATGCAACTTTCAATCAACAATCTAAATTTGTCTAGGAACTTCAAAACTTTCAGAGTATTTAGGATTGCATTCCAATCTATTGAATCATATGCTTTCATAATATCAACCTTAATTGCCACCCTTTTCCCATGATTATCTTTGTGATAATTGTGGATTAACTCTTGACATAACAAAATATTTTCTTTAATGTTCCTTCCTGGCAAAAAATCTGTTTGACAAGGATGTATGAAATGAGGCAAAGCTAGACTTAATCTTTCTGCCACAATTTTAGATATGATCTTGTACAACACATTGCAACAGGAGATTGGTCTAAAATCTTTCATATTAATGGCATTAATTTTCTTAGGGACAAGGGAGATTACTGTTGAATTTATGCTTCGCAGTAGCTGTCTCCTCTTAAAGAAAGCTATAACTACATCTTCTATGTCACTCCCTATAATACTCCAAGCTTTCTTGAAGAAGAAGCTATTATATCCATCAGGACCTGGAGCTTTGTAATCACCAAAAGTATTAAGGACCTTTTGTATATCTTCTCTTTGAACATTTGCTATAAGGCTTCTCTTTGTCTCTTCTAGAATTTCCATAGGAAATAACTCTCTTAATTTTGTTTCTGATAGTTGAAGTTGGTTTGCCCTCCCTAGCAAGTTTTGATAGTAACTTAGAATTTTGTTCTTTATCATTTCAAGATCTTTAGTAAGTTGCCCATCATCTATTTTCAGCTTGACAATGTGGTTTTTTGCTCTCCTTTTCATCATGCTTCTAAAAAAGACTTTACTGTTACAATCTCCCTCTTTCAGCCAAGTCTTCCTTGATTTTTGCTTCAGAAGTATTTCTTCATGCTTGCTATGTATTAGTAACTTTTCTAACCACTCTTTTTCTTCATTGCGCAATTGGGTATTTGAAGGGTCATCAAAAAGCTTTCCTTGTGCTATTTGTAGCTGCTTCCTTGCTACCTCTATTTTCCTTGGTAATTCTCCAAATTCCTCTCTATTTAGCTTTCTCAACTCTTTTTTCATTTCCTTCAACTTTATCATTATTTTGTACATTATAGTGCCCTCAACCCTTTGTTGCTAAATATTCTTCACTATTGTCATAAATTGGGGGTTGTCTGACCAGAAGTTGAAAAATCTGAAGGCACTTTTCTGTCTTGGTCTATTATTGCCCACCTTGATAGTGCAAGGACTGTGATCTGACAATCCAGGAGTATTAAATTCAATGGAGAAATCCATATTACTTTGCAACCATTTAGGGTTTACCAAACATCTATCCAATTTACTACCTTTGAACCCTATTCCTTTACCTTTGTTCGTCCATGATAGAAAAGGTCCTACAAAGTTTAGTTCTATAATTTCTACATCACTTATGAACTTGTTGAAATCTTCTATTCCTTCTATCCATCTGCTAGCTGCACTGACCCTTTCATTTAGATTCCTCACTATATTAAAATCTCCGACTAGTCGCCATTGAGTGTCATTTCCATAACTGTTATAACATTGTGTAAGGTTACTCCAAAGATCCTTTCGTTCATTTGCTGCATTTGCTGCATAGATGGCAGATAAGTACCATACTTCATGCCCCTCTTCCACTTTACAATTCCCTACATGTTTAGAACTACTAAGCACTGTGATGTTAAGTTGTGGCTTTTTCCATACAATCCAAATCCTACCATTTTCATTATCTCTATAATTGTGGACAAAACCCCATTGGGGAAAAAGAGAATCTATTACCCATTGTGCTTTATCTTCTTTTATTTTGTGTTCTAATAAAATGACAATGTCAGCTTTAGCATTCTTGATAACTTCTCGTACCTCCTTTTGTTTAGGGCTTTTATTCATGCCCCTAACATTCCATGAGAATATGATCATTTGTCTGGGGGTATAGTGTTTTCTCCTTCAACTCCTTCAAAACCTACAATATCATTGCATCTTGCTTTATTTGGTTCCTGATGATTATTTATCAGCACACTAAACCTATTACTGGAGTTGTCCTTCTCACATGTATTCCTTTTAAGGCTCCTTTTGTTTCCCCTTCCATTCACACTTGCTTTATTACTTTGTTCTAATTTGGCCTTTGGACTTGTGGTGGATTCAACTTCACGTGTTATTGAATTTGCAATCTTATCTCTTATATCCTTATGTCCTTGGTCCTCATGAACTTGATCTTCATTACCTTTATCCAAATGTTCTTTATCCTCACGTCCTTCATCATAGTTCTCCGTCTGACTTAATGGCTTTTGTACTGGAACCCATATCTCTTTTTTCTTTGTAACACACTCCTTATGTCCAAAGCAATCACATTTCTTGCATATTTTAGGTAACCAACAATACTCCACTCCTACCTCAAAAATAGCACCATTTCCCATGTCAATTTCAAATGAAGTTGGTAGAGAACACTTTGTATCTATTTCAACACATACTTTTGCATATGATATCCTTTGTCTATGTTTAGTAGCTTTATCCATGTATCGTGGCTTTCCAACAGCACTAGCTACATAGCTCATACCAATCTCATCCCATAGAGCATGTGGGACATTATGCAACTTTATCCAAATTGGTATTGAAGTGATTTTTTCTTTCTGCAATCTAATAGTATTATGCCATTTTTGCAGAAACATTGGTTTTCCTACCACATCACATACTCCAACTTCTAATACTTCCTCCATCTTTTGTTTATAAGAAAATCTAAAGAAGAAGAAACCACTGTCTGTTGCAGAAATATCTACTAAGCTTTGTTTTCCCCATTGCTTTTCTACAATTCCTTTTACTACAAAAAATGGTAATTTTGAGCCCAAAAAGAAACCCACAACACAATTTTCATAGAATTTACTTCCTTCTTCAATAACTTCCTTAGGAGGAGCAACTCTAATTTTCCCATCATTTAATATCGGTGGCTGGTATTTCATATGAGCATTTTGTGCTAATCCTCCTACTACAACCTTACTCCAAGATTCATGCTTTCCTTTATGTTCGAAGCTCTCCTTAAAGATAATGTTGTTTGTCTCTTCTAGCCTCTCCTTTTTCTCCTTATTTCTTGGAGGCCCTTGGAATAAACTTTCTTGGATTTCTTGTTCAATTCTCACCTTGTCTTGTTGAGCTACATTATCCTTGGTCATACTTTCTTTAGCCATGTTCCTATTTGCAAGGGTTATTCGTCCAGATTTCATTATTTTAACTTCTATATCATTATTTTCTCCTAAAGATTTCCAACAATCTTCAAGTTTCCTTATTTTTCTTTTCTCTCTTCTCTCAAGCTCTGCACTATCTAGGTCTATCCTCTGGAACACCTTGACCATCAGCAATTACCAACTTAGTAATTAACTAATTTGATAGGCAGGATTTTGGTAACATGTACCAAAAGTTCATGATCTACTCAGTATACAGACCTGATAGATTCTGCCTTCTTCTACCAACAATCTACTTAAAATTCACTCTTCAAACCCTTTAACTTAACTTAATAGAAACATGGCTTTTGGTAGGTATATCCTTCTCTTATCAATCCAAAACAAATATCTTAACTAAGTAATCAATAATTCAAAACAACCACGAAACAGCACACCACAACAAAATTCCCACCTAACACTCTACTTCCAAGTTGCAAATCCAATATAAAAATAAATAAAAAAATAAAATAGAAAAATAAAAATAAATTAAAAAACACACAGAAACAAGAAATTCCCCATAAACACTCACTACAGCAGAGTCTATTCCAATTATAATCTAATATGCAGAAAAAAAAATTTGTTTGTTACTCTCTCCTTTTTTTTTTTTTTTTTTACACTTACCTCCAAGCCTAGGAAATCCAGCGATCAGCCATCAGGACCTTGTCTCCCGCTGACCAGCTCTGCCTCCCGCCGACCACACCCCTGGCCGTTGATCTACCTGCTGATCTACCTCCCAAAACAAACCAGAAACGTTCCTCTGGATCCTACTAAATCTAGTGGCACAGCAGGTGATTCCGTCGACCAGCAGCAGGCAAGAGATGTGGTTTATGAGCCCCAAGCAACAGGTTGTAGGCATGTGACTCGCTACTGCTCGACCACCACCAACAAACCAGACGCCCGCTGGACCCACTGATTCTCTCTCTTCCAGAATGCCCAGATGACACCACCAACAAACTAGAGCTCGCCCAAAGGCCACAGCCACCGATAGGACTTAGATCTGCCTCACACGGACCTCTACGCGCCGTCACGCTCAAATCTGTCTCGGTGACGGCAAGAGAGAGATGAATATTTTACTCCAAGCACACGCATTGTCATAAAATAATAAGTGATAGAATAATTAGCAGTAAACAGCAAGAGATATTCAAGTCAATAGATAGCAAAGAAACAAACACCAAGTTTACACAGTGGTTCAGCACTCAATCCTTAAGTCCTACGTCCACCCTCTTCTCCTTCAATCTAACCGATTAAAGTCTCCTTTACTTAAACCGAATTAGGAGAAAACGTTCTCCCTAATCCAAGAAATTCCTTCTTAAGGAATTCTTTAGCAAGGTTGCAAGATATGATCAAAAGATCACAATTCAAATACAAATCCCAAATAATATGACGGTTTGTGGGATTTTGTAAACTAAGGAGCTATTTCGATAGGAATATAATAACTCAAAGCTCCTATCACGAAAACCCTAAATTATAACAAATTAGGGTTTTGGATTCCTTCCAATGTTTATGTGCAATAAATATTTTTAATGAAATCAGCACATAAACAAAGTCATACAAGATACAATTGATGATAAATCTGAATAAGAAACTATTTAGTCACAATATCATCGTGGTCTTGTATTTCACTGAAAGTGAATGAGGTTGAAAGATCAAACATATGAGCTCAATAATCAATTCTTCACTCAAAGGGAACTTTAGATATTTGTTCGTGTCAATCCCTTCTCCATAGATTAGCTCTTCTTAAATAGAAAAAATAGAGCTAGGGTTTCAAACGTTCAAACCTCAGTAATGAAGCTTTCTTCCTGTTAGAACAACAAATCAACCTTCAAATCAGCTTCATATCTTCCTTCTAAATCATAAATCTGACCATTCTAACACCGGTCTTATCCAGAATCCTCTCATTGAGGATTTGGTCGCCAACGGTGCTGTTCCTCCATCTTTCTCTCCTTTCGTCAGTCGGCTTTCATTCGTTCTTAGGGCATCGCATGTGAGCAGCTTAAGTGAGACGCTACCTAAGTGAAATGGTGAGTTTCATTTTGATAGAAGCCAGGCTTATTTAACTGATGGGTAGTGATCTCATAAGCGGGCTGTGAGTAAGAGCAGGCCGAGAGTAAGAGCAAGCTGAGAGCAAGAGCAAGTCGAGAGCAAGAGCAAGTCGAGAGCAAGAGCAAGCTGAGAGCATTATGTAATGAGCAGGCCGAGAGCATATAATATAAGTTCTTGGTAGAACCAAAGTTTGCTCCAATAATAGTCTTGATTTAGTAAAGTAATTTTTGCTAGAGTCAAATACTTCATACCTTCATCCAAGCAAGAGCAAGTATCATTTTTTCTCAAACATAATATATGACACATTTAATATCATTTAAATAAGGCTTTTCTCAAGACATTATATAATGATATTAAATTCATTTCTTAAAAGCATTATAAAGGAACATTATATCAAGAAATGTAGGAACCCAATTACTTTATAATATCATTGATTGATATTATAATTTGTACACCTTTTACTTCTTATGGTTTTCTTTTGCACTTATGAAAAACATATTTCAAGAAATATATTCACAAATACATTTTGCCACAACAAAACCCTTATTTTCCAACAAGGGTCACCTTCCCTTTCTAAGAACTCATCATAACCTATGATGGTGAATTTAACATTTTGCTCCATAAGGGTGTCAGCTAGCTTGCATCAATAAAGTCCATAGTCGGATATTAACTCAAGGGCATATTTTTGTTGATTCATGATGATTCCAAAAGTAGAACGTGCCATCTCGACCCCTAGGGAGTACTTGACAAGACTAAGATCCTTCATGTGGAATCTCAAACATAAGTATTGTTTAAGTTGGGAGATATCTTTCCCATTCCCTCCTATGATAAGCATGTCATCAACATAAGGAAACACAATGAGAAGCCCCTTACTTGTTAATTTCAAGAATAATGGGTGATCATGTTGAGAACCACATAATCCAGCGGTAACCAATGCATCAGTGAACTTTTTGTACTATTGTCTTGAGGCTTGCTTGAGTCCATACAATGATTTTCTCAACTTGCATACTTTGTTCCCTCATTTTCTACGAAGACCATCTAAAAGCTTCATGTAGATTTCAGTATCAATGTCACCTTGCAAAAAGGCATTATGGATGTCCATCTAGTGCATGTCCCAATGGTGAATGGCAGCAAGTGCGGCAAGGATGCACACAGTCACAAGTTTCCCAACAGGGGCAAAAGTGTCCTTGTAGTCAACTCATTCTCATTGACTATACCCCTTGGCTACCAAGCAAGCTTTATAGTAATCAATAGCCCCATTTGTCTTGTATTTGATCTTGTATACCTACTTGCTCCTAGTCACTCAATGACCTGCAAGCAAAGAAACCAAATCCCATGTTTGGTTTGATTCTAAAGCCTTCATCTCATCAGTCATGGCATCACGCCATTATAGATCTAAAACTACCTCTTGGTAAGAGGTGGGTTCAACGGTGGTTGATATGGTTGACACAAAATGATTATGTGGAGTAAAGAGTTTGTGGTAGGAGATATTATCAGATATGTGATGAGTAGTGGATGAGGTAGCATGTGAACATATATAATCATGAGTCCAAATAGGAGGTCTGAGAGATCTACCTGAGCATTTAAAGGCAGTTGGAGAGGGATCTATGCTAGGTGCAGGGATGACCTAAGGCATAAAGGACTCAAGTATTGGAGCAGTGTATGGGATAAGAACAAGTGAGTCAGGGTCCTGTAACATAATGTCAAAAAAAGATGGAGGTAGAGGAGCAACATGTGAAGTGTGATCAAAAGGGAAAGAATTATCATGAAAGTTGACATCACGACTAACACATAACCTACCAAGTTTCATGTCAAGAAGACGGTAACCATTTTGACCATAAGGATATCCCATGAAAACATAAGGAATAGAACAAGACCCAAACTTATCCTTTTGGGTAGGATGAGCTGCATAACATAAGCATCCAAAAACAAGAAGGTGGCTAAGAGATGGAGTTTTACTAAAGACTTGTTCAAATGGACTTTTACCATCTAATATGCGGGAAGGTGTTTTGTTAATCAAGTATGTAGTAGTTAGGAGGCATTCACTCCAAAAATGAATGGGGGTAATGTGTTTGGAATCTAAAGGCTCTAGTAACATTGAACAAATGTCTATTTTTACATTCCACCACCCCATTTTGTTATGGGGTGTAAGGGCATGAGCTTTCATGAATAATGCCTTGAGAAGCAAGAAAAGAAACACATGCTAAGCCAAAGAAATCTTGTGCATTATCAATTCAAATCCATTTGACAGATATGTCAAATTAGGTGCGCACCATGGTTGTAAATGATTTAATGTGACCTAAGGTTTCAATTTTATGTTTCATTAAGAAAACCTAGGTACAACAAGAAAAATCATCTACTAAAGTGAGGTAGTAACGTGCCCCAGAATGTGAAGGGGTCTTGTAAGGCCCCCAAATGTCAATATGAACCAATTCAAAACATGTTTAAGTGGTGGTAGTGTGTGTGGGGAAAGAGGAATGAGCATGCTTGGCCAAAGGACAAATATCACATGCTTGAAGATCAAATAAGGAACTCATGTCAACATTAGAAAGTAAGTGCACAACATTAAGGGAAGGATGCCCTAGTCGTTTGTGCAAAAGGGTACAATTAGTGGAAACAAATGTTTGAAGATACAAAATTAGATAAACAACATTAGTGTTTGAAGATACAAAATTATCCACTACAAATTGTTTAAGAGAAACAATACATGCATTATCAAAATTAGACACCAAGTAATAGAGACCACGTCTCATTCTACCAATTCATGTCACTATCCCAATCCATAAGTCCTAGAAAAAGGCAAAGGGAAGAAAGTAAGATAATGGCACAGTCATTGTCACAAGTGTATTTTAGTAATAGATGTAAGGTTTTATGGCTATCCAAGAAGGGGGGGTTGAATTGGATATTTAGATTTTATCTTGTAATAGTTCATTTTTTTAAATATTCATGCAATGTTGTTAATTAGCATAGCAGTATCAGATCATATAAATAAGAATAAAGACAAATAATCATGCTCAAAGAATTACACGGTGATTCGGCACTTTTCACCTACTTCCACCCTCTTCTCCTTTAACTTAAACTAAGTTGAAGTCTACTTTACTTCAAGCTAGGAGAACTCTTCTCCTACACCTCATAACTCCTTAAAAAGGAGTTATTTGAATTCTCGGTTATAGAGTTAGGTTTATAAAACCTTAGTACATCAAGCTAATCCTCAAATATGTAATATGGGTGAGGAATAAAGCTTATCAGATAGCTAATTAAATGTATGAAGAATTAATTCAAGCTCTAATCATGAAATCCCTAATTTTCACAAAGCTAGGGTTGTGGATTTACAAAGATCTTTTTGTGCAAATAATGTTTCAGATAATTTAACACATACAAAGATCAATCTATCAGTTGATATTCACAAGATAATAAATTTAGGGCATATCACCGAAGATTCTTTCTTTCTTCAAGGATTGAAGAACACAACAGTGAGAGTAAATGATTCAAAGCTTCAATCTCTTTTAATCAAATCAGCAATGTATCAATCACCGAGCACCAAACATTCACCTGAAGCTCCTTTTATAGCAGATTATCAAACTTGAAACACTTTAAGGTTTCAGTTCAAACCTGTTTGAATTTCTTCCGTTAAGATTTGATAGACGCAACATCACACAGCTACAGGGATGACAATTTTTGTAGCAGATACCCGTTCTGACAATCCATCTCTTCATTCTTCTTCCCGTTGGAGAGTCAACAGTTGAGAGAGAGAAAGAGGAGGAGGATGGCTTCAATCAGGTTTGCGGCTAAGGCTTCAGGTTGTTCAACGTAAGAGCTTAACCTCTTATCAAAATGAAACAGTAGCGTTTCACTTAAGTGATATGCGCTCGGGCTTCAACTTCACGGGACGTCCAGGCGCTCGAGTTGAGTTCTATGGGCTTCAACTTCACGGGCCATCCAGGCGCTCGGGCTAAGTTCTACGGGCTTTAGCTTCACGGGCTGTCCAAGCTTTTCTTTTATTTAATCAGTCCAGCATCAATCCAATATATATATGGTCAATCCAATAATAATATGTATTCTATCATTCTTAACTTGCCTTTATCCTTCAAATGTACCTATAAGCACACCATTTCCAAGTATCACATTCTCTTAATTTAAACACTAATATGAATTATTTTACTCATTAAATCACACATAAAATGATTTATTTTAACTTTATATGTAATGTTTGATAGTGGAATGTAGGAAACCGGCTACTTTATAATATCATTAATTGATATTATAATTTGCACACCTTTTACTTCCTTTGATATTTAATATATGCACACAAATTCATATATTCATACATAATAAAATTTTTCTCAACAAAACATATAAACACATGATTTTCAACAATCTCTCCCCTTTTTATGATGATAAAATTTTCATAGTTGATCCAACCAACTAGCACATGTTATTACTCGGATAAGCAAAATGAGCACATAATCATATATCTAGTAATGTATGAATGCATAACCATAGTAAGCATATTCATGTTTACACAAATATTCATTATAGCAAGTATGTTCATGTTCACACAATATTTCACAAAAGTAACTCACACACAACTGTCTTAGGTGTAAGAGAGTTTATCCCACATTCTGCACTAAAGTCAAAATTGGAACATACATGTGCTGTAACTATGTACTCTCTCCCCCTTTTTGGCATTAGCAAAAAGATCATACTAAAAGATAGTCGATGAAGATCGATAAAAATGAAGTGTATGAGTGACATGGAGAAAGATAAGGCACTAATATGAGTAACAGAGATCTGACCTTATATTGAATGTGAGTGCAGTGCTCCCTCTTAAGATAGGAACCGAATAGAAAATATACAAGCAGGGTGTAGCAAAAAAACATTTTCACAGAGTTTAAGCAATGTCATCAATTAGACACATACCAAGCGCTCTTTGGAGAGTGGAGAATTTATCATTATCCAATGGTTTGATAAAAATATCAACAAGTTGCTGGTCAGTCTGAACAAACTCAATGGAAATATCAGATTTTTCAACATGATCTCGAATGAAGTGATGTCTTATTTCTATATGCTTGGTTTTAGAGTGTTGTATCAGATTTTTAGTTAATTTCATAGCACTAGTATTATCACATTTCAATGGAATCTTAGTAGAAAAGATACCATAGTCTTCTAATTGTTGTTTCATCCATAGAATATGAACATAACAGCTAGCCGCAGCTATATATTCTGCCTCAGTGGAAGAAAGAGCAACGCTGTTTTGTTTCTTGGAGTGCCAAGAAACTAGCATGTGTCCTAGAAATTGACATGTACCACTTGTACGTTTTCTATCTATTTTATAGCCAGCATAGTTAGAATCACTAAATGCATGTAAATCAAACATAGTGTCCCTAAAGTACCAAATTCCTAATGTAATTGTATCCTTTAAGTACCGAAAGATCCTTTTGACAGCTTTTAGATGTTGTTCCTTAGGACTAGATTGAAATCGTGCACACAAACAAACACTGAACATAATGTCTGACCGAGAAGCAATTAGATATAGTAAGGAACCAATCATGCCTCTGTACATTTTAGAATTAACATTAACTCCAACATCATCATGTGACAAAGATGTAGATGTGCTCATAGGAGAGTTTATCGGTTTAAAATCATGCATGTTGTATTTCCTAAGCAACTCCTTTGTATATTTAGTTTGACTTATGAATATTCCTTTAGGTGTTTGTTTAATTTGTAGCCCAAGAAAATAGTTTAGTTCACCCATCATACTCATTTCAAATTCATGTTTCATAGAATCTGCAAATTATTCACACATAACAGAATTTGTAAAACCAAATACAATATCATCAACATAGATTTGGATAATCAAAATTTCTTTTCCTTGTGTCTTAACAAACAAAGTATTATCTACCTTGCCTTTTCTAAAATTTGTATTGAGTAGAAAGGTACTTAACTTGTCATACCAGGCCCGTGGGGCTTGTTTCAAACCATATAAAGCTTTGGAAAGCTTAAATACATGATTTGGACATGTGGGATCTTTAAATCTAGGTGGTTGTTTGACATAAACTTCTTCTTTTACAATACCATTTAAGAAGGCACTCTTTACATCCATTTGAAAGAGTGTAAAGTTCATGTAGCAAGTAAAAGCAAGCAGCATTTGAATGGCTTCTAATCTAGCTACGGGGGCAAATGTTTCGTCATAGTCAATTCCTTCTTCTTGACTATATCCTTGTGCAACTAATCTAGCTTTGTTTATGGTAATTGTCCCATTCTCATCTAATTTATTTCAGAATACCCATTTTGTCCCTATTACCGAATGGTTTTGTAGTCTTGGAACCAACTTCTAAACTTTGCTTTTTTCAAACTGATTTAGTTCCTCTTGCATAGCAAGAAACCAGCTTTCATATTCAAGAGCCTCATCTACTTTCTTTGCTCTACTTGAGATAAGAAGGCTTAATGTTTACATGTGTTGTGATATCTAGACCTTGTACTAACTCTATTCACAGGATTTCCTAGGATATGTTATTGATCTACTTCATTTCTTACTCCAGGAAAAGGAAATTCTCTTGAGTCTAACTCCCCCTCAACAGATACATTCTTTTCATTCACTTCTTGTTTAATAGAGTTCAGATCAATGTCATCTTTAAATTGTACATGAATTGACTCTTCAATAACTAGAGTTCTCTTATTGAAAACTCTATATGCTTTGCTAGTTTAAGAGTAACCGAGAAATATGGCCTCATCACTCTTAGAGTCAAGCTTTCCAAGTGACTCTTTTCCATGGTTCAATACAAAGCATTTACTTCCAAACACATGAAAGTAGGATATATTTGGTTTTCTAAGATTAGTCTTAAGAATACCCTATTTGAGATATAACAAGCCGTACTTACAGCTTCTCCCAAAAAATGTTTAGGAAGATTATATTCACAAATCATGGTTCTAGCCATTTCTTGAAGTGTCCTATTTTTGCTTTCTAAAACACCATTTTGTTGTGGTGTCCTAAGTGCTGAGAAATTATGAGAAATGTCATTCTTGGAACAAAATTTCTTAAAAAGATGATTTTCGAATCCACCACCATGATCTGCCCGAATCTTAACTATGGTGAGATCCTTTTCATTTTGAACCATTTTAGAGAAATCAACAAATTTCTTGAATGCTTCATCTTTCCTAGCAAGTAGATATACCTAGGTATATCTTGTATAGTCATCTACTATGACTAAGGCATAGTATTTCCCATTCATGGTAGCTGTTCTTAAAGGACTAAACAAATCCATGTGTATTAGTTCTAACGGTCTTAAGGTAGACACTATTAGCTTTGGCTTAAAACTACTTTGAGTGTGTTTCCCTTTCACACAAGCGTCACACAACTTATTCTTATCAAAGTTAAGCTCGGGTAACCCTTTAACTAAGCCATTATTAGATAGTTTCTTTAACAGTCCTAAATTAGCATGACCAAGTTTCCTATGCCACAACCAAGCATCAACACTGTTATTAACAATTAAACATGTTTGTTCATTTGTTAATTTGCTAAGATCAAGTACATGAATATTGTCTTTTCTTTTCCAAATTTTCAACAAGACAAAGTTCTTTTCCAAATCTGATTTTGAAATTATTATCACACAATTGAATTATACTTAATAAATTAAATTTTAATTCATCAACATACAACACATCATTTATGAGAAGAGATTTCGGGTTACTTATGGTGCCTGTACCCTTAATTCTTCCTTTGGAGTTATCTCTAAAAGATACAGTGCCTCTGGATTTCAACTTAAATGTTGAGAAGAGCTCCATCATCCAAGTGATATGATGGGAACAGCCATTGTCCAAAATCCATAGCTCTTTGAGCTTCTTTTTGTCTATGTTCACGCTCATATCTTGTAGAAACAAAGATTTGTGTTGGAGATCTTGGTACCCTTTTTTCTTTGGGTCCATGAGTGTTAGTTTCTACTGCACTGTTTATTTTCTTAGGTATCCACACTTTTCTAATCTTATATGCTCTTCTAAATCTAATTGGACATGTATCAAACGAATGACCAATATAGTTACAATAAAAACATTTATGTTGTAGCGGAAATGCACAGTCCTCATTATCAAAAAAATTTATAGATGTTTTTGAGTTTTTCAAAGGATTATATCCTATAACAGCTTTATTGTACACACCTCTTTGTGATTTCAACATATTATTTAGCAAGCTGCTACCTTTTGTGAACTTGTGTAATAGCATAGTAGTATCATCCAATTTCTTTTGAATTTCATGTTTCTCTTTTTCTAGTTCTAGTATTTTCATTTTAAGTGTAGTTATATCTCAGTTCTCATAAACAGTTTTTAAGATATCATCATGCTTGTTTTCTAGATCAAAACAAATATCAATCATAGAGCATGTATTGGATTTCACAGAAATATTTTCAGATCTATTAACACTTTCATGCATACATGTCACAGAAGATGTTATGACAGATTTATCACTTTCAGATTTAGCTTTTGCAGATTTATATTTCGTTTTCATCCTTTGGTATTTTTCTTTCATCCTTGTTGCATATTCAACCAAATCAAAGAAAGCAGTCTCAATATCACCATTGAGATTTGTTTCGGGTTCAAAATCACTTACCTCAAGTTTTTCTTCTATTGTTGCATTTGCAGTTAAGCAGAGGTGAGCAACTTCTTCTTGTACTTCTTCATTCGATGAAGAGCTTTCATCATCCCAAGCAACAATCATTGCCTTCTTCTTACCTTTGTTGTTCTTCTTCTTAAGTAAGGGACAATCAGCCTTGATATGTCCAGGTTTTCTACACTCATAGCATAAGTTATCCCTAGAATCAAATGTTTCACTAGGTTGTCCTTTATTTCTTCCTAGGTCCTTTTTAAGATATTTTCTGAATCTTCTAGCTATAAAAGCAATCTCATCATTTTCATACTCTACTTCTTCATTCTTTTCTATTTTTACTTTTAAAGCAAGTGACCTTCTATTCTCTTTCTCTTTTACCCTTATAATTAATTGCATTTCATGAGTCTTTAGTGATCCTACTAGATCATTTAAGGTCAGACTATCAAGATCATGAGCTTTTTCTACGGCCATTTTCTTTGGATCCCAACTCTCGAGTAAGGATACTAGCATCTTCCTAACCATCTCCTCATTTGTATAAGTCTTAACTAACAACTTAAGTTCATATACTATTTCAGTAAATCTACCAAACATGTCACTAATAGTTTCATATTCAAGTATAGTAAATAATTCATAATCATGAGTGAGCATGGTTACCTTGGATGACTTAACCTTTTTAGTACCTTCAAATATAACTTCTAACTTATCCCATATTTCCTTGCCAGTGAGGCAAGATGATACTTTGTTGAATTCATTAGCCTTCAACCCACTATAAACTATGTTCATAGCCTTAGCATTTATTCCCATGATTTTAGCTTCATTTTTACTCCACTCATCAGTTTCGGGTAAAGTGGTACCCTTTTTGATTATTTGCCAAGCTTTAGGGTCTTGACCGACAATGAAGACTTGCATAAGTTGCTTCCAATATCTATAATTTATCCCATCAAATAGAGGTGGTTTATTATATCTCGTAACAGCTACTCTTTTCTCTACAGCCATCTAAATGGATCTACTCTAGGATGTTGAGCCTTTAAAATAGAGAACCTGGCTCTAGATGCCAATTATAAGGTTTTATGGCTATCCAAGAAGGGGGGGTTGAATTGGATATTTAGATTTTATCTTGTAATAGTTCCTTTTTTTAAATATTCATGCAATGTTAATTAGCACAGTAGTATCAAAGCATATAAATAAGAATAAAGACAAAATAATCAGGCTTAAAGAATTACATGGTGGTTCGGCACTTTTCACCTACTTCCACCCTCTTCTCCTTCAACTTCAAGCTAGAAGAACTCCTTTCCTACACCTCACAACTCCTTAAAAATGAGTTATTTGAATTCTTGGTTATAGTGTTAGGTTTATAAAACCTTAGTACATCAAGCTAATCCTCAAATATGTAATATGGGTGAGGAATTAAGCTTATCAGAAAGCTAATTAAATGTATGAAGAATTAATTCAAGATCATACAAGCTGAGTTACCTAGACTGCTTTTTAGAGCAAATCATGGCTTACTTGCTTAGGGCTTGTCTACTAAGGCTCCATGGCCTATTTATTCACGACCTCATGGTCATCTATTAAGAGTTCACGGCGTGCTTATTCACGGCCTCACAATCATCTATTAAGAGTTCACAGCATGCTTACTCACGGCCTCATGATTAGACTATTAAGGCCTCGTGGCCTGCTTGCTCTCGACCTCACAGCCTACTGTTACCGTTTGCATGAAATGCACCATTTCATTTAGAGAGACTTACTTTTAAGCTACTCAACTGCGAAGCCTTAACTCCATTCAAACATATGACGACTGAGAAAGAGAGAAAGAGAGAAGCCGAGCTTCTTACGCAATCAAATCCTCAACGAGAGGATTTTGGAGTAGAACGGTGTCAGAACGGTTAGATTTGTGATTAAGAGTGAAGATGTGAAGTTGATTTGAAGGGTGATTCACTATTCTAATAGGAAGAAGGCTATGGTTGAGGTTTGAATGTCCAAAACCCTAGTTCACTATTCACTTTCTATCAAGAATCATTCTTTGAGTTCACCTGATTATTCATTCAAGTTCGTTCACTCTCAGTGGCTTACAAGGTTATGGTGATATTGTGATTAAACCATTTATTCTTTGATTTTATCATCTATTGTACCTTGTATGACTTTGTTTAGGTGCTAATTAATTACATTCAAAATACATATTGCACATAAATATTGTGAGAAATCTGAAACCCTAATTTGTCCTAATTTGAGGGTTTCATGATAAGAGCTTTGATATTCATTATTCATACTTGAATAGCTCCTTTGATTAGCAATATCCCATAAACTATCATATTATTAAGGGATTTGTACTTATACATGATCTTTTGATCATATCTTGTAGCTAGATTTGGAAATTCCTTTAAGGAGGAGTTTGTTGGATTAGGAAGAACGTTTTCTCCTAATCTAGATTGAGTGAAGAAGACTTCAATCAGTTGGATTGAAGGAGAAAAAGGTGGACATAGGGCTCAAGGATTGAGTGTCAAACCATTGTGGTAAATTTAGTGTCTTACTTGCCTCTGTTTACTCGTGTTTGCTTGTTGTTTTGTTGTGACTTACATGATCATTTTATAGCATAGTTTAGAACATTTTTTAAAGTATAAAAGAGGCTGACCAAATCTTAGCTTAACCAATTCAACCCCCCTTCTTGTTAAGCCATAAAACCCAACACTTGTATTCTAGATATAAGATCTAGCAATGTTGTAAATTGGGTCTAACCCACCCAAGAACTCATCCACCTTCCCGGTGTTCTAGTAATAGTGAAATGAAGGCAGAACTAGTAGATTGAGATGGAAAATGGCAATATGAGAGTCCAGGTGACTCCAAAGGCCTTCCAAACAAAAAACATATTGGTCAACAGTCTTTCCATTTTGGGTGGAGAGAGCAAGCTCTTGTTTGACACTAGTGATTTCCTTGGTACCCACTTGTTGAAACTTGTCTTGGAGATGTTCCCAAACCACACGAGCATCATCAGAGTAAGTGAAAGCCTTGTAAATCTCTGGTGAGAGAGACGTGAGTAACCAAGAAAGGACCACACTATTGCATCTTTGCCAAGCACGGAAGAGGGGAGAAGAGGCAATGGGTGAAGGGACAAAAGCATCAATAATATCAAATTTGTTGCGACTAAAGAGGGCTATTTTCATGTCCCTACTCCAACTGGCAAAATTGTGGGCACCAACAAGCTTCTCAGACACTATAAGAAGGCCAGATTGCTCACTAGGGTGGAGAAAAAGTGGGTCTCCAGGTTGAAGAACAAGAGGTGAAGGTGGAGGTGGTGTTATAGGGGAGGGGTTGGGTTAGTGTGAATAGTGGGAACAGTGAGAATGATGTTGTCAATGATGCCATTCCCAATGGGAACCATCCAAATCAGAGCTATGAGACACAGTGTGACAGCTAAAGGTAGTACACACCAAGTGTTTAAGAAAATGCCTGAATGAAGTAGGCTTAATGAAGAAAGAAGCAACGGAAGAACAAGCAAGGAATTGGAATCCCTGCTCTCAATACCATGTTAAGAGACCTAATTTGAGTGGAAGACAGTGAAAACCATTGTTATAAATCAAGAGAAAAATCTTTGTTCTTACAAGGTATTTGCAAGATAAGTCAAACAAAGAGCAACAAGATACCTTATACAATTTTTGGTACTACAACATATCTATTGGGCTATAATGGGCCCGTATAACCCATTGTTGGGTTTTATGGCTTAACAAGAAGGGGGGTTGAATTGTTATTCCACCGATCAATGCTTTTGTATGATATAAAAAATTCAATCAATTAATTTAACAATTTATATGATACTAAGAAATCAAACAAACAGAATTATTTAAGCAAGTGAAGAGCAAGAGAATCAACACCCAATTTACCACGGTGGTTCAGCACTCTATCTTAGATTCCTACGTCCACCCTCTTCTCCTTCAATCCAACCGATTAAAGTCACCTTTACTCAACCTGATTAGGAGAACACGTTCTCCTTAATGCAAATAATTCCTTCTCAAAGGAATTCTCAAGTCCGAATACATATTATGATTAAAAGATCATGTACAGTAGCAAATCCCCAAATAATATGTTAGTTTATGGGATATTGCTAATCAGAGGAGCTATTCAAGCATATATATCAAGATATAGAGCTCCTATCATGAAATCCCTAATTTGAATATATTAGGGTTTCAGATTTTCCTCAAAATTTATGTGCAGTAAATGTTTATAAGTGAAATCAACACATAAATAATGTTATACAAGCTATGACTGAGTATATAATCGAAGATCAAAGCAAATAATTAAATATCACTGAACCCTTGTGAGTCACCGAGAGATGAGCAAACTCGAATCAAATAGTAGGTGAGCTTAAAAGCCTTTCTTCACAAAGAGAACGCTTCAAATAGATGTAAATCATCAAGAGAAAATCTTCACGCACACATCTCCTTTAAATAGGAAGTAGATCTAGGGCCTTTTTGAATCAAACCTAAACCATAGCCTTCTTCCCGTTAGGAATAGTAGGCTATCTATCAAATCAACCTCATATCAGCCTTCAAAGCCAAAATTCGATCGTTCTAACAGCCCGTCTTCTCCAGAATCCTCCCGTTGAGGTTTCGACGTTTGAGAGAAGCAGAGATGACATCGGAGATAAGTGAAGCGGCTAGGACAGAATCATCGAGAGATAGAGACCTCTTATGTGCATCTTTAAGTGAGACGACGTCGTGGCAAGGGCACTTCTCTGATGGTCAAGACGACATCGTGGCAAGGGTGCTTCTCTGATGGACAAGACGACACTGTAGCGCGAGGAGACTTCAATGAGGTCGGGCTAACGTGAGCTTGGGCCACATCACATAGTCTCAATCCAACAACAAAAGGTCCAGTCCAATAATAAAAGATCCAGCAGATAGACACGGTCCAATATCAACAGGGTCCAAAGTTTAATTATGTAAACACGGTCCAAAACTATAATCTTTTACAAAGTTCATATTTTGGTGTATTACATATATTGACTTTGAACTAATATCAAGATAGAGTTACTACCCCTCATGTTCCTACAATTACATTAAACCAAGTATCATATTCCTAAATAAAATATATTCAAATATATTATATTTCTTAAAGAAATATTCAAATAATCAATTTATTCAAATATTCAAATATTCAAATATATGTCACAAGAACTTTAAGAATATGTTTTGTGAAGGAATGTAGGAACCCGGTTACTTTATAATATCATTAATTGATATTATAATTTTTACACCTTTTACTTCCTATAAGTTTTCTTTTTGAACATATAAAAACATATTTTAAGAATTGATATTTACCGAAAATATTTTTAGTCACAGCAAAACCCTATTTTTCAACAATCTCCTCCTTTTTGATGATGACAAAATATTTCAATAGTATGGCACATGTCACCAAATATCAATCATATTGTTCAAGAGAGCACAACTTATCATTGCAGCATATTGATCATCATACAATTAAAGTTGCAAATAGTTACTTCATATGACCGTAAGCAAGTCCTATACATATGTCTAACAGATTTCAAAATTTATCATAGAACATGTGATTTTTCAAGCAGGGGTGATATGTATCCCACATTCTGCACTGATATAGTCAGAAATGAGACTTCACATGTGCACTATTCTCTCCCCCTTTTTGTCATAAGCAAAAAGAATGATCATGAAGTAATCAGGACAGGCGACAAAAAGTGAACAGATAATAAACCAATAGGGATAAGAGTAGGGTACTAACTGGATTCTGTAGGAGTGAAAGTAGAGCTACTCCCTCAAACCGAGCAGTTTGAAAAACAATAAAAGAATAGAGAGATAGCAGTAATAGACAGTTCAAAGATTTTCAGGGACTAACATTCCAAGTTCTCGTCTAAGAGTATAAAATCTATCCTTTGATAAAGGTTTGGTTAAGATTTCAGCAATTTGTTGATCCGTGCTCACAAATTCAAGTACAACATCACCTTTCTGAACATGATCTCGAATGAAGTGATGTCTAATTTCTATGTGCTTTGTTTTAGAGTGCTGGATAGGATTCTTAGTGAGATTTATTGCACTGGTGTTGTCACATTTTAGTGGAACTTTATGTGATAAGATGTCATAATCCTCTAATTGCTGTTTCATCCATAAGATTTGAGCACAACTACTAGCAGCAGCAATATATTCGGCTTCAATGGAAGAAAGAGCTACACAGTTTTGTTTCTTGGAGTGCTAAGAAATAAGCATATTTCTGAGATAGTGACATCCACCACTCGTACTCTTCCTATCTAGTTTGCATCCAGCATAATCAGAATCACTAAAGGCATGCAAATCTAGAATGGTGTCTTTAGGATACCAGATTCCTAGGGAAACCATGTCTCTAAGGTATCTAAATATTCTTTTAACAGCAACTAGGTGCTGTTCTTTGGGATTGGATTGATACCTAGCACATAGACATGCACTAAACATGATATCCGGTCTAGATGCAGTCAAGTATAGCAAAGAACCAATCATGCCACAATATGATTTAGTGTCTACACTAATTCCATCTTCATCATTAGATAATGATAAAGAAGTGCTCATTGGTGTGTTCATTGGTTTGGAATCATGCATCTTGTATTTCTTGAGCAATTCATTTGTGTATTTTGTTTGACTTATAAAAGTCCCTTTGTTTGTTTGTTTGATTTGCAATCCAAGAAAGTATGTTAATTCACCCATCATACTCATTTCAAATTCACTTTGCATGCATGCAGCAAATTCTTCACATAGTTTAAAGTTTGTAGAACCAAACACAATATCATCAACATATATTTGAACAATTAAAATTTCTTTTTCTTTGTTCTTTATAAATAATGTGTTGTCCACTTTTCCATTTCTGAAATCATGATTAATCAAGAATGAACTTAGTTTATCATACCAAGCCCGTGGAGTTTGTTTCAAACCATATAAAGCTTTTGACAATTTAAAGACATGATTTAAATAAATCGGATCTTCAAATCCAGGTAGTTGTTCAACATATACCTCTTCCTTTATAATACCATTAAAAAATGCACTCTTGACATCCATTTGAAATAAGGTAAAGTTCATACAGTAAGCAAATGCAAGTAAGATCTGAATTGCTTTCAACCTAGGTATTGGTGCAAATGTTTCATCATAGTCAATCCCTTCTTCTTGACTATATCCTTGTGCCACCAATCTAGCCTTATTTCTAGTAATAGTACCGTTTTCATCTAGTTTATTCCTGAAAACCCATTTTGTACCTATGACTGGATGATCCTTTGGTCTAGGAATTAGATTCCAGAACTTGCTTCTTTCAAACTAGTTCAATTCTTCTTGCATAGCAAGAAACCAGTTTTCATCTTCAAGAACATCATCTACTTTCTTTGGCTCTACTTGAGATAAAAAGGCTTGATGTTCACATGTGTTGTGGACCCAAGACCTTGTACTTATTCTAACATTTGGATTTCCTATGATACGATCGTGATCTACTTCATTTCTAACTCTAAGGAAGGAAGGTTCCCTAGTTTCAGACTCCCCCTCAACTTCAGCCCTATTTGGAAGACATTTATTTCCATCTTTCTCTTCCGTTTCTAGGATGTCGTGACAGTCATCCTCAAACTTAACATGAATTGACTCTTCTACAACTAAGGTTCATTTTTTGAATACTCTATATACTTGTATGAGAATATCCAAGAAATATTCCTTCATCACTCTTGGAATCAAATTTCCCAAGTGATTCTTTTCCATGATTCAAAACAAAACATTTACTGCCAAAAACATGAAAGTATGAAATGTAAGTATGAAATGTTTGGTTTTCTTTTAAAGAATAATTCAAAAGGTATCTTTTTCACAATAGGTCTTATTAAAGCACGATTTGAAATATAACAAGTTGTGTTTACAGCTTCTCCCTAAAAATGTTTAGGAAGATTATATTCACACATCATGGTTCTAGCCATTTCTTGAAGAGTTCTATTTTTCCTTTCAACAACACCATTTTGTTGTGGTGTTCTAGGAGCTGAAAAATTGTGTGAAATACCATTTTCTAAACAAAATTTTTCAAAGAGTTGGTTTTCAAATTCACCACCATGATCAGTTCTTATTTTTATGATTGAAAGACCTTTTTCATTTTGAATCATTTTACAGAATTCAGCAAACTTCTCAAATGCCTCATCTTTCCTAGCAAGCATGTATGTCCATGTGAATCTAGAATAGTCATCTATAATGACTAAGACATAATATTTACCATTTAATGTTGCTGTTCTTATAGGACCAAAAAGGTCCATGTGCAGTATTTCTAATGGTCTAGATGTACTTACCACAAGTTTCGACTTGAAGCTCCTTTGTGTATGTTTGCCCTTAATGCATGCTTCACATATTCTATCATTGTTAAATTCTAAAGATGGAAGACCTTTTACTAGATTGTACTTACATAGTTTTTCTATCAATCCTAGACCCGCATGTCCTAGCCTTCTATACCACAACCAAGCATCAATATTTCTATTTACAACCAAACATGTTTGTTCAACATTCAACTTACTTAAATCAAGCACATAGATATTGTCTTTCCTATTTCCAACAATTTTATGTTCAGCATGCTCAACAAGACAACTTTCTTTTCCAAATTTTATTTTGAATCCTTTATCACATAACTGACTTGTGCTAAGTAGGTTAAATTTTAGTTCATCTACAAGCAAAACTTCATATATGAGTAGGGTATCAGAGTTACCAATTGTTCCCATTCCTCTTATTCTTCCTTTGGAGTTATCTCCAAAAGATACCATACCTCCATTTTTCAACTCAAGTGTTGAGAAGAGCTCCTTCATCCCAGTCATGTGTCGAGAGCATCCGCTGTCTAGAATCCACATGTTCTTGAGCTTTTTGTTCTTTACTTGTACACTCATAACCTGTAGAAACAAATTTGATCGTTGAAGTGCTTGGTACCCTTTTTACTTTGGGTCCATGAGTGTTAGTTCGACTTAGAGTTCTATCATTCTTAGGCAACCAAAGTTTCTTTACTTTGTAAGCCTTTCTAAGCCTTTCTAAGTCTTATGGGACATTTATCAAAGTTATGGCCAAAATAATTACAAAAAGAGCATTTATTTTCATGCAGCGGAATTGAACATTCTTTTTCTTTAAAGAAATGAGTGAATGATTTTGATTTGTCATTCAATTTATATCCTAGTCCCGCCTTATCGTATATACCTCTTTGAGAATTTAGAATTCTATCTAACATGCCACTACCCTTTGTAAATTTCTTTAGCAGTAGATTTGTTGCATCAAGTTTTGATTTCAAGTCACAATTTTCTTTTTCTAGTTCATGGACTCTATTTTTAAGATTTTCAGCACATACTTGTGAGTTATTTTTTACATGTATTTCAATATCAGAGCATGCACTGACACCACAAAAAGTTTCTATTCCTATTTGCATGTTTTTAGATTTTCTTTGTTTCTCATACATATCATTCATACAAGCATCATATTTCATATATGCATTAGCAGAAATAACAATGTCATCATTCACGGAAATCAAGGCATCTTTCTTTTCAGTTTCATCTCTACATGCAGCAAGTTCTATGCTTTGTTTATCAGTAAAATCAATTTTCTGTACAGAAGTCAACATTTTCTGTTTTTTAGATTTATTTTTTGCTTTTAACTTTCTGTATTTATCTTTTAATTTATTTGCATATTCAACTAAATCAGAAAATGCAGTTTCTAACCCAGAGTTTATTTGAAGAAATAGTTCAGAATCATTTACCTCACTATTTTCTTCCTCAAGAGTTGTTGTTGCGATTAGGCATAGATGTGCAACTTCTTCTTAAGTTTCTTCATCAGATGAGGAGTTCTCATCATCCCAGGCAGCAATCATTGCCTTCTTTTTTATTCTTGCTATTTCTCTTCTTGATCATTGGACAATCAATCTTGATGTGTCCTGGTTTCTTGCATTCATAACACACATTCTCCCTAGGTTCATTTAATTCTTTTCTCCTATTTTGCCCTATGTTTTTGTTTAATCCTCTTTTTAGGAATTTTCTAAATCTTCTAGCTATAAGAGCCACTTCATCATTTTCTGATTCTTCCTCTTCAACCTTTTCAACTTCTACTTTAAGTGCAAGTGATCTCCTATTTTCCTTTTCTTTCTCTCTTTTCATAAGCTACATTTCATGAGTCTTAAGAGAACCTAGCAAATCATCTAAAGTTAGCACATCTAGGTCATGAGCTTCTTCTATGGCCATCTTTTTAGGATCCCAACTCTTGGGTAGGGATATAATCATTTTTCTTACCATTTCCTCATTTGTATAGGTTTTTCTTCGCAATTTAAGCTCAGAAATAATTTCAGTGAATCTACCAAACATATCACTAATAGTTTCAGAATCTTTCATAACAAATAATTCATAGTCATGTGTAAGCATATTGACTTTAGAAGACTTTACTTTTTTAGTTCCTTCATAGATGACTTCTAACTTATTCCAAATTTCTTTACCGGTGGTGCAAGAGGACACTTTGTTAAACTCATGTGCTCTAAGACCACTATAGATCATATTCACGGACTTAGAATTTAACCTCATTACTTTAGCTTCATTTTTTGACCATTCATCAATTTCGGGTAATGTAATACCCTTCCAGATTACTTGCCAAGCTTCTGGATCTTGGCCTATTATGAAAACTTGCATTAATTGTTTCCAATGCCTAAAATTAATACCATCAAACAAGGGAGGTTTATTAAACCCCGTAACAGCTAACCTTTTATTAGAAGCCATAATGTGGATCTACTCTAGGATGTTAATCCTTTTAATCAGAGAACCTGGCTCTAAATGGCAATTGTTGGGTTTTATGGCTTAACAAGAAGGGGGGGGGGGGGGTTGAATTGTTATTCTACCGATCAATGCTTTTGTATGATATAAAAAATTTAATCAATTAATTTAACAATTTATATGATAATAAGAAATCAAACAAATAGAATTATTTAAGTAAGTGAAGAGTAAGAGAATCAACACCCAATTTACCACGGTGGTTCGGCACTCTATCTTAGAGTCCTACGTCCACCCTCTTCTCCTTCAATCCAACTGATTGAAGTCAACTTTACTCAACCTGATTAGGAGAATACATTCTCCCTAATCCAAATAATTCCTTCTCAAAGGAATTCTCAAGTCCAAATATAGATTATGATTAAAAGATCATGTACAGTAGCAAATCCCTAAATAATATGTTAGTTTATGGGATATTGCTAATTAGAGGAGCTATTCAAGCATATATATCAAGATATAGAGCTCCTATCACGAAATCCCTAATTTGAATATATTAGGGTTTCGGATTTTCCTCAAAATTTATGTGCAGTAAATGTTTATAAGTGAAATCAGCACATAAATAATGTTATACAAGCTATGACTGAGTATATAATCGAAGATCAAAGCAGATAATTAAATATCACCGAACCCTTGTGAGTCACCGAGAGATGAGCAAACTCGAATCAAATAGTAGGTGAGCTTAAAAGACTTTCTTCACAAAGAGAATGCTTCAAATAGATGTAAATCATCAAGAGAAAATCTTCACGCACACATCTCCTTTAAATAGGAAGTAAATCTAGGGCCTTTTTGAATCAAATCTGAACCATAGCCTTCTTCTTGTTAGGAATAGTAGGTTATCTATCAAATCAACCTTATATTAGCCTTTAGAGCCAAAATCCGACCGTTCTGACAGCCCGTCTTCTCCAGAATCCTCCCATTGAGGTTTCGGCGTTTGAGAGAAGCAGAGATGACATCAGAGACGAGTGAAGCTACTAGGGCAGAATCATCGAGAGATAGAAACCTCTTATGTGCGTCTTTAAGTGAGATGGCGTCATGGCAATGGCACTTCTCTGATGGTCAAGACGACATCGTGGCAAGGGCGCTTCTCTGATGGACAAGACGACACCGTAGCACGAGGAGACTTCAGCGGGGTCAGGCTAACGCGAGCTTGGGCCGCATCACATAGTCTCAGTCCAACAACAAAGGGTCCAGTCCAATAATAAAAGATCCAGCAGATAGACACAGTCCAATATCAACAGGGTCCAAAGTTTAATTATATAAACACAGTCCAAAACTATGATCTTTTACAAAGTTCATATTTTGGTGTATTACATATATTGACTTTGAACTAATATCAAGATAGAGTTACTACCCCTCATGTTCCTACAATTACATTAAACCAAGTATCATATTCCTAAATAAAATATATTCAAATATATTATATTTCTTAAAGAAATATTCAAATAATCAATTTATTCAAATATTCAAATATTCAAATATATGTCACAAGAACTTTAAGAATATGTTTTATAAAGGAATGTAGGAACCCGGTTACTTTATAATATCATTAATTGATATTATAATTTGTATACTTTTTACTTCCTATAATTTTTCTTTTTGCATATATAAAAACATATTTTAAGAATTGATATTTACCAAAAATATTTTTAGTCACAGCAAAACCCTATTTTCCAACACCCATGATGGGCCTAAATTAACTCTAACAAAGATACATCATTTACAGCAAAAAACTAGCATACATGAACAAGTGAAGGCCCTTGTGTAAGAAAGTGAAAAAAAAAAAGAAAAAAAAAAGAAAAGGCTCATGAACTGGGATTAACCTATAACACTCAATACCATGTTGGAAAACATACAAAAGTTGTACAGACCCATCTAAGTGAATAGGGATAATGAAGCAATCATAAAGACAAACCAAATTGTGTACTCATAAGCTTGAAGAGAGAGAGAAAAGCTTTATAAATAATTGCTTAAAGAATGATAAGAATGTACTCTATACTTTATACCATAATAAATGAGTTGGGCCTCCTTGAAATACAAGCTTTTTTTTTTAAGTTTGGGCCTCCCAACGGCTCAAACCATTTAAAATTGAATATTGTAATGACTTTGTAGGAGCTGAAGGCCAACTTGTCCACCCTGAAATTCAGAAAATTCTGTTCTGAAAATTTTTAAGACCCTAAAGCCCAATTTTCGATTAGCAAGTGAACACTTTGTCCCATTTCTTTTATTTAAGAGCAGGTATCAGGTGTTACCTAGCTTCTTTTGGTCCCAAATTTAATATTTAAATGTATGAATTTGAGTGTAAACCAAAAATAACGAAATAAAAAAGTGAACACACTAATTTGGTCTTGAATGGCTCTAATGCCAGTCATTAAAGCTACACAGGCTCCTTACCGACTTGCGAGCATAGGTATTTCTTTTATTCTTTCTTTAAGAACCCAACTAGTGTGATTTGAGTTGGACCTTTAAAAAGGTAGAGAATTTATATTTGGGGCCGTACCGTTTACCCATAGAGCTCGAATGGCCTTCATGGTGCTAACACTATTGGAATTAAGGGATTTTCTTTTAGCTCAACTGGTTTATCAAAACCAAAAAAACAAAAAAAAAAGAGCACTTATGTTTCTTTAGGAAGTGCATCAGAAAATGAAAAAAGGGAAAATGTTCCAAGAACCTAAATAAAGAGTAATAAGATATTTAAGACAGCCAAATATAAACTTATAATAATTGAAAGTTGTTGGCTGAGGTTCCGAGTAAAGTTTGGTATAATTACGAACTATTGGCTAAGGTTTTACTTATTGGATCAAAAGCATAAGTAATTCCAAACACTTACACTCTTAAACACACATACAAAGAAGATGCTAAAACCAAAAGGGGAAAAATTTCGGGGTTTGGAGCTGATTTCCTAGCATCTACAATACCAAAGAGCAATCTTTTACTATGATGGAGGAATAATTTCAATAAATCCAAAAAAAAAAAAATACTCTTTCTCTTTGTTCTTCCCTTAGTGATACATTTTTTCATAATATATTAGAATAAAAGGGAATCAAAGCTAAATACAACATTTTTTCTTAAAATATGTTGTGTATATATCTAAAATATACTATCATGGTAGTTAGTTTATATATTTGTAATTATTTCCACAGAACAAATAATTAATGTAGTCTTACAAATTCACTTCAAACTCCTAGCAAGAAGTAAGAAAAGATGATAATATTTAGAATTAGATTATGTTCATAGTGCCTTCATTCCAATATATGAGTTCAACTAGAGTTAAAGGGTTATCCTCATTTAGCAAAGTATCTAGATAAACGCATACGCCTAAATTAACTCAACTATTTAATGATATTGACGGGCACACCAATTTGATGAATAGAATTATATTTATAAAAAAAAAACGGAGTTACCATAAGTATAGATTTATATTTTGCAAGGTAAACGTAATAATGAGAAAATTCTACTCTTACTAGATGAGACCTTGTGGAGTATGAGGAAGTAAGAAGCATATAAGATAATTAAGTATTACCTGACAAATGTATGAGTTTATTACCGGTTCTAATTGCATATTCATTCCATGATTCTATGTCCCAAGTTATACAAGCCAATTCACTTAATCCGTAAAGAAATTATATACATGCCAGAAAGACATGATATATGTAATGTTCACTTCTAGCATAACCACTACCAATGAGAAATTAAAATTCAGACTTACAAAAAAAAAAAAAAAAATCGATAGGATATTCTATATAGTAACTTGTCTTTTCATAGAAAGTAGTATCTACACATTTGACGCAATATATAATAAAACAGTTGAGTAATATGGTAGATATATAGACATATAAAATAGTGGAATACAACATATCTTAGACTGCACATTTGTCTTTATATTTTCTTTTATTTTTGTTTTTTCCTCCTTTTCATGATGCTACTGTGACTTCCGTGAGATGTTTGGGATTCAAGCAAAACAGATAGAGCTAATATAAAAGAACAGAAATTTAAGAAACTGTTTAGCATCCATTGAAAACTCGGGCCGGTGACAAGACAATTTGACTTCAGATAAATGATGGTATACAATCAAAACTTTTTATCATTACTAGGAATATCGAGAGCTTAGGAGACAACCCTAAATTCATGGCCCTCCTACAGCTACGGTTTGGATAACTAAAGCCCATCCCAGACTCTGTATACTTACACAGATGGTGCTGCCTGCAGCCAAGTGAAGGAAGTTTCTCAGAAAGGATATCAGTCCTGACAGAAAAGTAGGAACAAGGCAATGCAGAGGGACCACAGTATTCCGGCCTTCCCAGTAATGTTGGTAACCATAGCAGTCGAAAATCAACCGGTTGAAGTGATCATTTACAACGATTCTTGTAAGAAATGTTTTTATAAAAATACCTGTCAACCATTCCAGAGTGAAGCCCTGCTGTCTCTATTTCTCGAAGAGATGGTATACGCTTCAGGCAATGAACATAATCAAAAGGATTTCACTTCAATTTAGTGAAACAGTAACAGCGTCAATGCTTAAACGTAATTCAAGAACTTTGAACTATAGGATACCACAAGTAGGGAACAGAGAAAATACAAGAGAGCTAAGAACTGAAAAGGTCCTTCAGGTCAAGGCCATTTAGTGAATTCAAAAACTTTGAAAACTATATCAATCCCTGTTGGGATCTGCCAGACAAAAAGTAGAACATTCAGAGCATTCAACGCAATGTGAAGATTTCTAGCCGTCTCACTTCCTTTCTGCATTGAAGGTACAAGAGCCGCCGCAGCTGCCCATAGCACTGTAATGGCTGTGGACATTGTTTGATACATGCAAAATCAGTTGGGATATCGCAAATGGAGAACAGTAACCAACATGTTCTCAACTCTAGGCTTTAATCCAACTAATTTCTTGATAAATGCGTAAAATATTCCTTTCTTTCTGATAAAGCTAAATTGCAAAGCTAATGACTTACCTGCTCCTGCAAACAAATGGGGTCCTGGAAACAGCTTTCCTGTCCTAAACCATGTGTTTAGTCCTCCGAAGATGGACTCAAACACACCGAATCCTAATAGTATTGACCCTGCATTGAAGTGTCTGTCCCTGTAAGACCCCTTCAGCAACTCCTTCCTCTCCTGAAATTGAGAAACCGATGGCTTAAACTCACCTATAGTGAGCATTATAGTTTCGTTTCTGACATAAACTACGTAACATCAGCACTAATTTCTTTTCCACCACAATAAGCTGGAAAAATTATACTTCTAAAGTATCGCAAGCCCTTACAACGAATCACTTCTGGTAATATCAATACTCAATCGTTACCGAAAGCAAAATGACCACCGGCATCGTAGATTTAGACCAGAAATCTACGATGTCTATTCTGGGTATGCCATTGATTGCCACTACGGGGAACATGATATACAATCATGTAAGTTGTCCTTATTTTTAGATTAGGGTGTTTTTGGTTTTCTGCAATGGAAGTAGATTTTCCATAAGTCTCTCTTGTGGGATTGCCGATGGATATAGGCTTAATGTCAACCACGTAAATACTTGTCTGGAATTGTATTATTTAGATTAAACAAATTCTGTAGTTGTATAGCTTTAGTTATTCGTAAAGATAATTAGTCATTAATCTAACAGTGGATCTCAAACGAAATAGCCATTTAAAGGAAATTCTCTAAAATTACAACCGCAAGTACCTCAGTAAGTTGCTGAATTTTAAGATCAACCGGGGAAGAAGTCGCTTCCACTGGTGTGCCTTCTGGGGTAACTGGGGTAGGCTTCACCTGCTTCTTGAGCTCGTTGATCTCATTTTGTATCGTTCGGACTCGGCGCCATTGCCAACCCAAATATCCAGCCCACAAGGTGTAGAAGAACAAACTACCCATCACGAGGGGGTGTATCAAAGCAAATGTCCTTCCCTCCAGTATTCCAAACTCCCCGCCGACAGCAAGCGCTTCCTATTTAACCACATTTTGACCCAAATCAAGTTAGAATTCCTTTCAATTTAGAAAACCTAAAAAGAGATTAAATTGGCATGTACTTGCCTGTGGATCTAAAAAGAACGGTATCGTGAGTGCTGTGAGTGGAAGAGGAGATAATTTGAGGGCATTGATGGCATTAAGGAAGGGCATTCGTTGTCTGTTAGCTGAATCTATCGAGGCATTCAATTTTGTTGAGTTGGAGGGAACTTGCATTCTTGAGCGGCACTTGAGTAGCTTTCCAGAAGCAAGAGTTGGCTTCAGAAGGCTGAGCGTGGCAGCCATGGCGTTTCCGTCAATCTGTGTCCGCAGAAGGAAACAGAGATTGCAGGTGGCAAGATAACCAGAAATTCTGGATGGGGCTTTATTTGATTTGGTTTGTTGGTGTTTGTAACGGGGTCCACGCCCTTTTTCTCTTGGAAAGGAAGGGCCACGGGGACTCCCCAGGATCTCTCGAGAAGTTGCCTTTTTTTTTTTTTTCTTTTTCTTTAAAAAATAAAAATAAAAATAAAAAAAATAGTAGAGTGATGACTAATTATAGAAACTTATATTTGGAACAAACTTATAGAAAATTATATCCCCACAAAACAATCTATCTTTTCATCATTTTATAAAAATGATCAAGTTATTTAGTATATTTTCATGTGATTTCAATCTCTAATCATATTTCTAGTCTTAAAAAAAAGAGTTTCTTAGACAACAACATTATTTAAGCCTTTCATCTCCTTCTAAGTTAACAAGCACCTAATTTTTAGCTTCAAATTCAACACTAAATGTATATGTAACGATGTGTTTAAAAAAATTATCTTCCAATTATGAAATAGGTTATGTGACGAAACATTTGAATTAATTATTTAGATAATAGGTCCAATTGGAAATTTCTTATTTAGTAAAGATCTGAATATTTAGGTAAAAAATCTCGAAATTGATTTAGAATTCCTGAAAAGAATAGGAAAAAAATTTAATTGTTTTCCTAACTAATTATTTGTCATCTTTTTTATACTAAACTGATTAAAATTGTGTGAAAACTAAAAAATTCAGTAATTAATTGTCCAAATGAGTACTATCCATAGTAATTGCAAAATAAGCTTATGTGCTTCTCTATACGAATGCTTGATTTTAATTTCTAGAGGTTCAGCCAACAATTTATAATAGCTAGTTTTGAATCCCGTAATCTTTTTTTGTCAAAGAATTCACTTCATTTGTGTGTTCTCCTCCTTTAACGTCCTGCATTATTCCTCTGTAATGGATGTTCATTCTAATTGTCTAGGTGTACCTGACTATAGCCTTCTAAAACCACCCCTAGGATCTTGGCCTGCACCAGCTTTCTTCCCTTAGCCTCAGCAAATCCATCAAAGTTTATCTTGAGAAGGGTTCCACCTAATACATTTCCCTGCTTTCTTCCCTTTAGCCCACCCACTCCAGACCTCTTCCTCTCTCCCTTTTTTTGTAGGTGTGGTTTTGGTGGACGGATATTTTCCCCTAGCTGGTTGATAATCAAGAAAAAGCTTATCAGCGGAACGATGTCACCTGGCAATAGTGGGTTGATACAGTTTTGATTCCATTTGCTTTACGGACCACATGGAAAGAAAATTTGGGTCACCTTTCGATTTATCTTAGACACGACAATCCAACATGAAGCAAAAGTTGCATGACTTAAAGATGGGGAATCGGCCAATGAATGATTATTACACAACCCTTACAATTATTTGGGGGGAGATAAAAATTCAGGAACCTCCTTTGGGAATTTACACATGCCGCATCAAGGAAGAATATAATAGAGGACACAAGAAGCACTAGTTGATGGAATTTCTTTTTGGTTTACCTAAAGCATACGAAACTTTTAAGGACCACCATGTAAAACTATTACTCCCACACTAGTAAGGTAGCTCGACACTTACAGCCTTATAACTCCCGGCTCTCATCTCACCATTGCTTTAAGGTCTTAGTGGGCTAACTGTGGGGCTCGGTTGCTTACTAGTATTAGAGCTAGGTTCTTACTCGTGTGTGGGGTTCAATCCCAGCTAGCAAAGTTGACCGAGCTTGGACTGAGAAGGAGTGTAACACTATTAGTCCCACACTTGTAAGGTAGTTCGACACTTACAACCTTATAAGAGCCGGCTCTTATCTCACCATTGCCTTAAGGTTTTGGTGGACCAACTATGGGGCCCAGTTGCTTACACACCATTTTCACCAAAGATCCTGATGCGAAGCAACTATGCCAACCTAGGCCAACGGCCCAACCCATATGTTGAATGTCTTAACAATTATATGTTTGGATCCAAGAAGCCCAAACTTTTAAAGGTAATCCTAGAGATTCTTTAGGAATTTTGATATGTTTAAGACTCCTTAACTATGTTGATTTAGGATTCTTAAATTGTCAAGGTTCTTGATTATCTAGAATTTCCTTATTTGTTGAGATCCTTAATTTGTTAGGATGCTATCCCTAATTTGTTGGGATCCTATCTCTAATTTGTTGGGATCCAATTCCTGATTTGTTGAGATCTTATCTTAATTTGGTTAGTTTGATTTTTCCTTAAATTTAAGGATCTGAATTCTACCAGACTTTGGTTTTATGAATTCTAGATATTTCTACCACTAGGCTAGTCGTCTATTTAAGGACATTGATCCTTTAGTTGTAATGAGAACCTTAAGAATTGGAAATTTTTTTTTTTTTTTTACGCTTTGCCTCTTTAAATTTCGTGTCTTTACTTTCTAGCCTTTTATATTCTAGTTATCTTAATTCCTGTACTTAAATTACTGCCTTTTACCTTTCAGTCATTTATTTTTCAAGTCTTTACCTTTCCAGCTTTTTATATTTATGAATTTCCCTGTTGTTATTCCGTTGCAATCTATCTACAATCCAAAGCTCACTTTGTTGCCCATCGCCATCCGCATCAAGTGGTAATCAGAGCCAAGGTTTTGGTGAGTAAGCTATTCTAACAGATTTGTTCATCTCATCAATCTGTTGTTTGATAGCATCACCATGTCTCAAGAAAGATATGCTTCTTCTCGTTCATCCTTACCCACTCCATCATGGCTAACTGCCCATATGGTGCAGATGAGTGAAATCGAGAAGATGAGGGCTAAAATCCAAGAGTTCAAACTTTTGCTTAAACAAAGCTTTCCCCTACAAACAGCCTAGACACTTTATACTCCACCACTACTACAAACAACGCACCCGCCATTCCAAACAACTCTACCACTACCCAACCTTTAAATATACCACAAAGACTAGCACCACATACACCTTATTACCAAGAATGTCCACCATACCAACCTCAGATTGCACAACCACCCTATGTACCCCCAACATATCAACCACTGTAACAAGAAGATCATGCTTTAACAGATTCCAAGAACCAGCAAAACCACCACCACTTGATGCGGATGGCGATGGGCAACAAAGTGAACTTTAGATTATAGAGAGATTGCAACGGAATAACAACAGGGAAATTCAGAAATATAAAGGGCTGGAAAGGTAAAGACTAGAAAAATAAATAACTGAAAGGTAAAAGGCAATAATTTAAGTACAGGAATTAAGATAACTGGAATATAAAAGGCTAGAAAGTAAAGACACAAAATTTAAAGAGGCAAAGCTGAAAAAAATAATAACTTTTCCAATCTCCAAGGTTCTTAAGGTTCTCATTACAACTGAATGATCAATGTCCTTAAATAGACGACTAAGCCTAGTGGTAGAAAGATCTAGAATTCATAAAACCAAAGGCTGGTAGAATTCAGATCCCTAAATTTAAGGAAAAATCAAACTAACTAAATTAAGATAAGATCCCAACAAATAAGGGATTGGATCCCAACAAATTAGGGATAGCATCCTAACAAATTAAGGATCTCAACAAATAAGGAAATCTTAGATAATTAAGAACCTTCATAATTTAAGAATCTTAAATCAACACAGTAAAATAGTCTTAAACATATCAAAATTTTTATAGAATCTCTGGGATGACCTTTAAAAGTTTAGGCTTCTTAAATCCAAACATATAATTGTTAGGACACTCAACATATGGGTTGGGCCGTTGGCCTAGGTTAGCATAGTTACTCCGCATCAGATCCTTTACCATCCATTGATAATTCCTTTAACCTATTAAAAAGGACTAATATCCTCATTTATACGCTGATGATTCGTCCTCTGCATCAGAGTGCACTATTCTGGTGGCAAAACAATATGGGTCAGTCTGCAGTAAGCTTCCAATCTATTGAAGTCAATGGGTCTTCTAGACGACATTTGGCGAAGCAGGGGCGTCCTGTGTGCGGTTTTTGCCACAAATCAAGCCACACGAAGACCAATCTTACCAGATTGTTGGCTACTCATCAACATGAACCACACGGGAAGGCATCTATTTCTCTAGGCCTATAGGGCTCTTAATTGGCTAGCCCATTGGTGGGCATTGCAATGCGTGGCCTGAGTGGTCAAATGATATAAGGGCTCAGCCCACTTTTCTTACGGATGAAAGTATAAGGGCATCACCCTTAAAATAAAAAATAAAAAATAAAAAAATTTCCCAGGAAACCCTAACTTCTGCCTCTCCTGCTCGAGTTTTCTGGTGTTGCTAACATTCAACTGGGTCTTTAAGAAAATGATGCTTTACTTCAAGTGAAACGGTCCGCAGCATTATGAGAAATGAAACAAGGCGCGTTGGGGATTCTCCGCGGGTTGCACAGAGGGTCGCGCTTTATTTGGATGGTTGATTTCTGGTCGCGATTTCCTTCCATGTGTCGCCCACTATCATGGATCGCTGGTTGCAATTTCTTCCCTGGGATGCGCATTTCTTTGCTTGGGTGACAGGTCTGGATCACAATTTTCTGCTCTATGGGCCGCGCTTTTGGGCTGAATTTTCTGCGGGTTGGATCATGTGTATTGGACTGCACCTTTAGTTGTTCACAAACTAGGCTTGCCATTCACGGCCTGACTTCATCTTTGCAGTTTCTTGGCCTGCAGTAACACTCCGCAAAGAATATTTGCAACAAAAAATATTAAATCTAATTTTTGGAATACTTATTGAAAAGAATACATGTTCATATTATTTGTGAGATATATAAAGATCTAATAATTTTTCTTTTAGAGCTATTGATATAGCAAGCTCCTTTTTAAACTTAAAAAGACTTGTTTTTGTATCACATCAAAACATTATTATTTATTGTTACTTCAACATGATGCTACAGTTGAGAGTATGTGGTAAATGACCCTACATTATATCAACAATTGATTAGTAAGACAATATATCTCATGGTAACAAGGCCAAGTGTTACTTATTTGGCCTAATAGCTTAATCAATTTGTTCATGTATTGAAATGATCACGAAGTTGTTCATAGAAAACTGAAATATATTAAATGGCTCTAGGACTAGGTGTTCAAGATTGGCAATATGGGCCGACGAGCTAGCCAAGCAAGTAAAAGTCAGAATTCTGTGCTCTAGACTAGTAATACGAGTAGATGAACTACGCTGGCAAGTATGAGTTTGACCTACCTAGTTCCTTTCTTGTTAGATCATCCACTTGGGTGGTGCCTATTGTAACTTTTCTTTTTATGTTTTGTTGTATTTGAATTCATGAGAAAATAACCAACCCCTTTAATAGGGGAAACATTATTTATTTTTTTAAAAGTGTAACAACTTTGATATTCAATAATATTACTATTATGATTCATTATTTATGATTATAACATTAACTCTTTATGAGTATTTCAACACTTTGGAAATACAAATGTCCTAATTTGATGAATCTAATTTAAATCCTACGTAACATTTACACATTTATCGCAATACTCTAAATGTGTAACCGATATTACATTAAATTCCTATGAGAAGGTTAACAACTATATAAAGGGAACCTCTCGGTCCCTTTCTCCTCAGTCAATTCATTTAAACTCTCCCATCACTCCCAATTTCTCTTGTTTTCTTTTCAAAAGTTCTCTCTTTAGAGTGATCCTAGTTAAAGGTTGACTTAGTTCATCATTGAGACCTGAATGCTAAACAGATTTATCTCCAAGTCCATTACATAGGAATTGTTTTTCCTTCATCTTCTGGTCTAGGATAAGCTACAATAGTTGTCCTATGTCACATAGGTCAATTTCAAGTTTCTACGTTAAGATTGAAAAGTCACTAATATCATGGAAGACAAAGAACCAATTTATAGTTTCTTCTTCTTTAATAGAATTAGAATAAAAACTCATCACCATTACAATATGTGTGAATTAATGAACTAAGTAGGTTTATTATACCTAGACATAGAATAGTAAATAAATTAGAAAATTTGGCCATCGCATGAATATTATAATTCTTGCAGACATACATAATCGAAATTCATATCTAGTAGTTATGGTGAAATCAAATATTCTAATATATTTCTTGTATTAAGTGTTTTTAAACTTAGTTAACTAATCAATCATCTATCATTTGAATTTATTAAATAAATTATAGGAGTTTTTTACTGTTAGTAATTAGTTGGTCTAATAATCACCAATCTCTATGACACAATATCTTTATTATCATTATATTACTTATTCGACATATTCACTTACATTTATAATTTCACCCATATAAATAATATGATATATGTCTATTCATATTTAATTTATGATTACACATTATAAGAAGCAATTACATATCATCTCTTGTAAGTCTCAAGCATGCAAATCAGATCACTTAAGTGGTAGTTAATCACTTAAAAGTATTAAACACAGTAATAAATAAAATATCTTACAGAACATAACAATCATAAGATTCATATCATCATAATTAAGTTACATCGTAATTCTAACAAAAGTAAACTAAAACATAATGAAATACTAAGGAGGAATAATAACAAAAATAAAACAATGCATCTTAAATCAAAGAACAAGAAGTTTGTCACTCTTTTTATCTTCTCTTCATGAAACATTGAATTCCTAGCCTTTCTCTTGAGTTGTGCTAAATGCCCTCCTCCCTCTTCTTTTAACTCTTCTCTTCTTTTCTCTTAATAGGATTTAGGTTTAGACTTAACTCCTATCCTAGTTGAAGTGGGTTTTGGAGAACCAAAACAATTAAATTTTAAACTTTTATATTAATTAGACTTTGAACTCCTAACATGACTAGGTTTTCTAATTATTTAGAAAACCCAACAACAATGGAAAATCTAATAACAATCATCCAAAGCCCAAGCCTATCTTGACTCTCTTGATCTTGATATGACCTTCTTTTGCCAAATAATAGGCATTAGGTTCTCCAGGTTCATCCTTTTTCTCCATGCCTCATTATGCTACATAAACAAGACAAATTTAAGTAAATAAAGAGGCATTCAAATATTTTCTCACAAGCATTATATTTTTTATTGCTTAAATTAAGTAAAAAAACTCTATAAAAATAAAGTTATCAAAACCCCTAAACTTAACATTTTGCTAGTCCTCCAGCAAAAGCAATAACAACATTTGTTTTAAACAAAATCTCTTCATGAAATTCTCTCATAATTGCTCAAACTAATAATTTAAAGAAAAACATAACTTTCATCTAAACACCATAATTGTTTCATAAGACAAGATAAACTCTTAATTATGTTAACCATGTGCATGTGTGTGAGTCTTCATTTTTTCAACTATATGCACTTCAAATAGATCCACATTGGTATACAACTTCTCAAAAACTTTGACCAAATCTCATAGGTTTGCTTTTCATTTCTCTCTCCACTAATGTAAGCTAATTAATAAGACTTTCATTAACTTGTAATGTTAGGCTAGGCTAAGAGTAAGATAAAAATCATTTAGTCTTAATTCACCCATGAACATATTGCTTTCTAAGATCTAATTGAGCTTTTGTCACTTTCGAATTTTTTGCTCTTTACAATTAATCTTTGCACCACCACTTTTCTCATTCTTTCTATCTAAAAATGTTTGATTTCATTTGGATTCTAACACTTGCAAAAGCTACAATCATGCTTGCAACAATAAAGCAAGTAAAAGTACTAAAGCTGTAGTCACCACATGTTGTCTTGCTAATGATATCCAATTACTATGCTTAATGGCCTATTTCATAACATTAAGTGGCTTGAACTTGACAAGGAATGATAAGAGAATTCCATTCTTAGGCAAATGTTACACTACCTTCATTCTTTATTCTTCTTTCTTTCTTTCTTTCCTTTTTTTTTTTTTTGGCAAAAATGAGATACTATGCCCCATACAATCATCATTTTCTTCTCATGCTTCATTCTTTTTTCAACTTTTATTCAACTCAAATAAAGTTGCATCTTACAAGTTAACATATTCATGGGCGTGGGACGATAAGATAAGTTGTTCAAGGCTTATGGCTATATATATGTGGGTGTCATAAAAAAAAATGGATAAGAATCAAGGCTCAATGGGGTGACTGGTGATAAATAAATAGGGTTGGCTTGAAAGGCTCAAACAATTAAAAGATAACCTAAATCATTTTCTCAATTAAATGCAGCCTAGGATTTCACCTCAAGAGAAAATCAAACAAATTCTAAGATCCAGGTAAGATCTAAGAAAATTACGTACTTCACATGAATGTTCTCTAGTGATATGCATAATTTCAAAAATAAAGGATTTTTAGTGCTTAATAGGTGGATCGACATAAACAGAGTTACACTTAACTCATACCATAATTGTAGATTTGAACAAAATTTATACCTCCTTAAGAACTGTCAAGAATTCACAATAAGGGAAGCAATCATGACATGAGAAAAAATTTCCAATCAAATTTAGCACAAAATACAAAATTTATATTCTCACCCCCAAACTTGAATTAAGCATTGTCCTCAATGCTAAAAAAAATTAAAGAGAACGACATAAGAAAACTCCCCTTGTTGTAGAATGTGGCCATGGATGGCTTTGATTATGGAACTCCAAGAAAGTAATCCCTTTAGAAAGAAACTTAATATGGATAAAATAAAGAAGATAATGAAGAAAGTGAAGATAAAGAAAATATTCTAAGATTTTTTTATATGAAAAAATTAACTATTGAACCAATTAAGAGATATAATTAAAAAGGTTGGGTTACCTCCCAAGAAGCATTTGCTTTATAGTTTTTAGCCAAACTATCTCTAACATTACTGCTCCAAGAGGATGGAATTCCAACAATTTATAAGACAACTTGTGTTGCATGATGGTTGAGCATTCTTTAATAAACACCATTATCTCATATAGTTCTGCTTCCTTTTGTTCTCTAATATTTCTTTCAAAAATTCTACATAACTAAGCGTTTGAGTTGGAGCATCTACAAAATGAGTGTTAATGTGCAATTTTATAGATACATCAAGGACTTCTAAAAACTACTTATCTCTTTCATATTGTTGGAATCTTTGGGGAGATGAGGCTGGAGGCATATAGGGCTTAGGATTTTCTGGAACAAGTTTACTCCTAGGTGCCTCCTTGAGTTATGTGTTGACATCCTTATTCTTATCTTTAACAATCTCTTTGTCAGCATCATCTTCTCCCATGTGGTTGCCACTTATTAAGGTTATTGCCTTTGTGGTATCTGTAAGGCTTTTTTCCATATTACTAGGCGAAGAACCCTCCTAACTCTCTTAGACCATATTGATTAACTAACCCATTTACACTTCAAATTTTCTAATTGAAGCTTCTTGATTATGAAATCTTGCTTTAGTAATCTCCATAAAGTTTTGTGTGGTGATGGCCAAGTTGGTAACTATATCTTCCAAATTAGGCTTCAACTCTTTTGTTACACCCAATATCGCTTTAGTATTCTTCACAAAGCTCTTTGTGGTGGTGACCATCTTATTAATCATGTCCTCCAAGTTAGGCTTTGCCTTTGTTACTTGCTTGAATATTGGTAGTGGTATCATCTCATTGTGTTGCTTCATGAAAAATTTTGATGGTTGTCCTATCTTAGATAACACACGTTGGAGTAACGATCATTGTGTGACCTACTCAAAATCCTAACAAAATTAGCATATTCATTATTCTGAGTAGAAAGGTTATCCACTTGACATTCTTTGGCCGCATGTCCTCCACCATAAATTCACATTCTTTGCTATGAATTCTCACAACTGGAGTACTTAGCTTGTCTATCTTTTTTATTGAGCACTTCTAGTTATGCACACATTACATTGAAGATATCTACTTCATGGACTCCACTTGCTTGATGCATTGGTAGCCTTGTAGTAGACCATTGATAGCTATTGAATGCTATTTCCCTAGAAGGTTATATGCTTCTTCTGTTGTTTTGTTATGCAAGGTCCCTCTTGTAGCTGCATCAATTATAAAATGGAGTTTGTACTAGACTTATCATAAAAAGTTTGTACCTATAACCATATGGGTAGTCCATGATGTGGACATCTCCTCAGAAGCTCCTTGAATCTTTCCCAAGCTTTATACAATAATTTGTTGTCCATTTGTATAAAAGTAGTAATATCGTTACACATTTTTGTAGATTTCACAAGAGGAAAGAACTTACAAAGAAATTTCTAAGTCAAATAATTCCATGTAGTGATTGATTCTGCAAGAAGAGAAGAGAGTCAATTTTTAGCTTTATCTTTAAGAGAAAATGGAAATAACCTTAACCTGATAACATCATCTATAACTCCATCACATCTAATCATATCACATATTTCAAGGAAAGCTTCAATGCAAGCATTTGGCTCCCCATTCGGTAGCCCACTAAATTGCAATGAATTTTGAAGCATTTGGATAAGTGTTAGCTGCATCTCAAAGTGGTTTGCCTAAATTGTAGGCTTGATGCTTGATGTGGCACTCCAAAATGTTAATGTAGCATAGTCTTTCAAAAGTCTACATGTACCATTATTCTTCTCCATCCTTATTGCTTAAACTTTTGGCAATAACAACTTAATAAGGATTTTTTTTCCTTTTTTTTCAAGGAAAAAGAATAGTAATAATAAAGAAAAATAAAAATAAAACCTAAAAAAATGATTCTTTTCTTTTTTTTTCCAAAAAATAAAAAAATAAAAAGAAATAAATGCTAGATTAAACCTAGAAATTATTTGGTATTAATATTAATTAGCAATAAACAACCATCCTCAACAATAGCGCCAAAAACTTATTTGGAGAAATTTTAAATGCAAGTGAACATATTGAAAAAATAATATAATGATAATAAAAATATCATCCAATAAATATTGGTGATTATTAGACCAACTAATTACTAATGGTGAATAACTCATAAAATTTATCTAACAAATTCAAATGATAGATGATAGATTTATTAATTAAATTTAAGAAAACTCAATATAAGAAATATGTTAGAGTATTTGATTTCACCATAACTACTAAATATAAACGTTGATTATTTATACTTGTAAGAATGATAATACTTATGTGATGACAGAATCTTCTAATTTATTCACTATCTTATGTCTAGGTAGAATAAACCTATTTAGTTCATTAATTCATTATATCTCTATATGTGAATTGAAACAAATCAAATGCATTAGGCTTTATGAATATTCTGAGTTTACACCGAAAGCCACATAAATAATATAGTATATGTCTATCCATATTTAATTTATGGTTACACATTACAAGAAGCAACTACATATCATTTCATTTTGGTCTCAAACATGCAAATCATACCATTTAAGTGGTAGCTAATCACTTAAAAACATTAAACACAGTAATATGCAACTTCACATATGTTGGAAAAAGATATGTTTTGTTATGACAAATTTTGTTGTTAAATGCATATAAATATTTTTGTTATGTTAATGTGTAAAATAGAATTAAAGGAAGTAAAAGGTATGCAAATTGTAATATCAATCAATGATATTATAAAGTAGTTGGGTTTCTATTAAAAAAGGTGTGTTTTGTTGTGACAAATTGTTGGCTACATATAGTATTTGTATAAATGTTTTTCATATGATTATGTGCAATATTGAACATCAAGGAAGTGAAAAGTGTTTGCCAATGATTATATTAACAAATGATATTATAAAGTAGATAGGTTCCTACATTCCTTCATAAATTAACTTCATACAATGCCTTCAGAAATATTTTGTATGGAACAAGAGCCAAAGGAATATTTGATTATTTGAAGAAAAATGATACTTGGGGTTATGTACTTGTAGGTACATGTGAATCAAGAATCATACTATGAAGTCCAAAATCAAAATCATAATACTTGGTTTTACTTAGCTTGAAGCAAACTCGAGCAAGGCTATTTACTTAGCTGGTTCAAGTTCAAGTGATGATTTAATTAGAGCAAGTCCATGGGAAGAAGCCCACAAGCTTAGCCCATAAGCTAAGCCCGTAAACTCAGCCCAAATGATGTCTTAATTTGAAGCATGCGACACTGTTTCACTTATTTGTGAAACACGACCGTTTCACTTATGTTTGAAACATGACCATTTTACTTAAGAGAAACTCTCTTAAGCGATCACAAGGAGAAGAGCCCTAACCCCAAATCATCAAGTTGCTCTCTTACCTCTCTCTGTTGTTGATTTTCCAATGGGAAGAAATCTAAAGTGATAGTGTTGTCAGAACAGCTATGAAGATCATTAATCATCATTTGCATTGTTGTTTAATGGAGATTCTATCAAGTCTCAACAAAAAAATTGCAATAAATGTCTCAGGTTTGAATAGAAACCCTAGAAACCTAGTATGCTTTATATCTTCTATAAAGAGATGTTTTTAAGAGTTCTTTGAAGTAGTGTGGTGGATAAGATTTTGTTGAGAAATTGAGAATACATTGAAGCTTGCGAAAGATCATACACTCATGACATTCTTTACTGATATGTAAAGGAAGTTTGAATCTTTGGTGATATTCTTCCACATTAATATTCTTGTGAATATTTACTATTAGATTAAGTTGTTTATGTGCTAATTAAACTCTGATTATTATTTGCACTTAAACTCCTTTGTAAATCCAAAACCCTAACTTTGTGATAATTATGGGTTTCGTGATTAGAGCTTGAATTGAATTTGTATATTTTCAATTAGCTTTATGATAAACAATACTCCTTACAAATCTTATATATTTGAGGACTTGCTAATGTACTAAGGTTGGTTCAACCTTATCATTGTAACCATGAACAATTTAACTCCTTGAGGAGGAGTTGGAAAGTGTAGGAAAGGGTTTTCTCCTAGCCTTGAAGTAAAGTAGACTTCAACCGGTTGTGTTGAAGGAGAAAATGATATAAGTGGGTGAAAAGGGCCGAACCATTGTGTAAATTTGTGTTTTTTTTTCTCTGTTTAACTATCTATTTGTGTGATCTTGATATGCTAGAATACTCTCTTAGAATTTCATGAAAAGTGTTTGAACACAAAATTAGTAAAGAAAAGATAATCAATTCAAACCCCCCCTTCTTAGTTAGCCATAAAACCTAACAGTTCCTACATTTATATATCTTGTAATCTTATTCAAGTCCTAAAGGAATATTTCTTATGCAATAAATAAGGGGGAAATGAGAAAATATTAGCTGCGTAATATTTTCTATTAAAGAGAATTTGATGTTGGAATATTATTGCAAGAATAATAATGGCATTCCAACTTGAACTAAGAAGCTAATCTTAGTTAGAGAGACTTAACAGCTTGACCCAAGTTTGATCCATGAAGCTCAAGTCCATGAGTAACTAAGGCTAATCCGTGAAGCTCAGGCCTGTAGGAAGTAAGTTAGTCTAAGCTTGCAAGATGTGAGCTGACCCAAGTCCGCATTACACGAGCCCATCAGAACTTGTTCGATGAAATTCTACATACAAGTGTACATGGAACAAATAATATAATGATTAATATAAGTATTATCCCACAAAGATTGGTCTTTATTAAACTAATTAATTACTAATGATGAATAGTTCCTAGAGTTTATCTAGTCAATTGAAATGATAAAACATGGAGTAAACAACTAAATTTAACCTAAACTTGCTTAACGAAACATGCTAGGGCATTTGATTTTACCTAACTACTAGGTACGAATGTCAATTATTCATGCTTACAAGATCAATTCTACTCATGTGATGGAGAAATTTCTTAATTTATTTACTATCCTATGTCTAAGTATAGTGAACCTACTTAGCTCATTAACTCATTGTATTTCTACCCACGAATTAAATGAACTAAGTGCATTAAGATATGTGAATATTTTGGTTTACACCTAAAGCCACGCAAACCATATGGTATATGTCTATCCATATTAATCAAAGATTACACATTACATGAACCAATTACATGTCATTTCTTGTCGGTCTCAAACATACAAATAAGATCATTTAAGTGGTAGCTAATCACTTAAAAGCATTAAACTTAGTAAAATGCAATTTCACATTCATAAAATATCTCACAAAATACACCATAATCATACATTCATACTATTATAATCAAGCTCCATCATAGCTCTAACATAATAAACTAAAACATGGTATTTACAAACACCAGAACAGTGCAAAAACTTAAACAAAACATTCTTTAAACTAAAAACACCAAAGCTGTCACCAAAATGTCTTCATTTCAGAAAAAGTTTGGACAAATCTGTACATCAAGAAGAGGAAAAGGAGCTAGCTGGAAAATAGGAAGAAAATAGGCCGTCATGCTACCCCGTGCTGCCACCGTTTTGCATAGAAACTACTGGAAAATGTAAAGGAGGACACCTAAAGTGCAAATTTGCAAAAAGATAGTGCAGATCTACCAAAAAAAAAACTCCTAAACGGTGCTTGCTGTTCATCACTGGAACCACCACAAGACCGAATGAAAATCCCATAAAAATTCCAGAAATTGCACTGAGTTACTAGATCTATTCCTTCCTTGTTGGAATCGCCCCAGAATTCACCAGAAAAAGTACAAATGTGGTGGAGACTATCACTGAAAAACCCAGCTTCTTCGCCAGAAACAAATGTGACAGTTAACTTTCGGCCAACCATCAAACATTCTCAAAGTCCCATGTTATCGCGCGTATACCTGACTTTCTGGCAAGGAAAAGCCACACGCACGCCTCCCTCTTTTCGGTCTTTCCCTCCTTTGTTCCCTCTCTACTAAAAAAAAGCCCCCTTATCGATAATTCCTTTTTTTTTTTCTTCACTTAAATGCCCTTTTTCTTGTTTTTTTTTTTTCTCTTTCCTCATGCTCTCACGTTAATTTCTTAATTTTCTATTTTATGCTTGCTTTTTGTCTTTCTTTTCTATTTTCTTCTATTTTGGGTTTGCTACATGAAATAACAAATTATATATAAACATAGATGAATACAAATGTAATTGCACATATACTATATTATATTTTACCTAAAAAAACAAAATAACTCTATAAAAAATAGAGTTATCAAAGCTCTTAAGTGAAGGGATGCCACACTTACTAAAATGATTTCATTTAACTATTGGTCAAGCACCCTTATGTGTTTTGTGCATTAAGAAGCCCTCGCTTCTATTCTACTCGAGACAACGACATTGTCCTTTCTTTGCAGCTGCATGTCTACTCCTCTAATGGGAAGATTTGCAGAAGAGTTGATCATTTGTCAGAAAAGTTGCTTGGAATGATTAAGGATTTGATTTAAAATCCTAAATGATGAAATCGCTCTACCTTTCATTGGGAAGAAGCCACTAATATTGTTAGATTTGACATAAACCTTAAATTAGCTTCTATTGTTTTGAATCTCATATAAAAGGTTTATATTCTATAGTTCAAAGCAACTTTTGATGAGATTATTTGAGAAATCATACTGGGAAAGCAAGACTAAGTTCTACATTGCAATTTTGTGAAGAGCCTCAGTGATACTCTTTGTAAATCATATTCTTGTGATTATATGCTCGTGTATACACTCATTTATGTGTTGATTGAACTCTAATTATTATTTGCACATAAACTCTATTGTAAATCTGAAACCTTAATTTGCTAAAATTTAGGGGTTTCATGATTAAAGCTTGGATTTGTATTCTATATCTTAGATAAGCTCTTTGATTAGCAAAATCCCACACAAATTATGTATCATTTAGGGATTTGCTCTTGTAACAAGGTTAAGACAACCTTTTATTGTAACCCAAAAGTTTTGTGATTCCTTTGAGGTAGAATTAAGAGGATTAAGAGAATATTTTCTCCTAACTAGTGAGTAAAATAGACTTTAATTAGTTAAGTTGAAGGAAAAAAAGGGTGGACGTAGGTGTGAATGTCAAACCACTGTGGTAAATCTTGTGTTTGTGCTTGTTGTTCATGATTGTTTTGACTTGCTATTTATATTCTTACTTAGTGTATTATTTGAGGTTGTTATGGTTGTAAGAAGCCTAATTGATAGACATAGAGCTAAAGAACCAATTCAACCCCCCATTCTTGGTTGGCCATTATACCTAACAATTGGTATTGAAACTAGGTTCTCTAATTAAAGGTTTAACATCGTAGAGTAGATTCTTATAATGGCATGAGAGAAAGGTGTAGTTGTTACAAGGTTTAATAAACCACCATTGTTTGATGGTATAAACTATAAACATTGGAAGCAACTAATGCACGTATTCATCATCAGTTAAGTTCCAAAAGCATGGCAGACTATCAGAAAGGGTATTGCACTACTCGAAACTAATGAGTGGAGTAAAAATGAAGCTAAGGTTATGAACATGATATATAGTGGTCTAAGAGCTCATGAGTTCAATAAATTATCCTCTTGCCTTACCAGTAAAGAGATATGGGATAAGTTAGAAGTCATCTATAAAGGTACTAAGAAAGTCAAATCTTCTAAAGTTACTATGCTTACACATGGTTATGAATTGTTTGCTATGAAAGATTCTAAAACTATTAGTGAAATGTTTAGTAGATTTACTGAAATAGTCTCTAAACTTAAATTGCTAAGAAAGGCACATACAAATGAAGAAATAATTAGAAAAATGTTAGTGTCTTTACTTGAAAGTTGGGACCCTAAAAAGATGGCTATAGAGGAAGCATATGACTTAGATAAGTTGACCCTAGATGATTTGCTAGGATCATTAAAGACTCATGAAATGCAATTAATGAGAAGAGAAAGAGAAAGAGAAAGAGAAAAAGAAAATAGAAAATCACTCGCCTTAAAAGTAGATGTAGAAAAAATTGATGTATGCTTTATGATTGATACATGTTCTAACCTAGAAAATAAAAGTGATAATGCTGCTAAAATTGTTTGCACTAATTTTGATGTAGTAAAGTCTAAACATGAGAATATGTGAACTAGAAAGAGAAAAACAAGAAATTCAATTGAAGTTGAATGACACCACTTTGTTGTTAAAACAATTCACAAAAGGTAGTACCATGTTAGATAAAATGATGCAATCATAAAAAGGCATATATGATAAAGCTAGTATAGGTTACAAATCAAATGAGAATTCAAAGTCTTTCACAAAATTCTTTGTAAAGAAAAGCTACATAATTTCATTGCATGATGAGTGTTTATCTTGTAAATATACTAGTCATTCTTTTGATACATGTCCTATTAGGCTTAGAAGATCATACAAGACAAAGAAAGTATGGATGCCTACAACCTCTAGTAACATATGTTCAACTAACTCTCACAGACCCAAAGAAATAAGGTACCAATCACTTCAACAAATATCTTTATTTCTATAGGCTTTAAGTGCAAAAGTGAACAAAATGGATTACAAAAATCTGTGGATTATGGATAATGGATGTTCTCGTCATATGACTAGGATAATGGAGCTCTTCTCAATACTTGAACTAAAAGTTGGAGACACAGTTACTTTTGGAGATAACTCTATAAGAAAAATCAAAGGTATGAGAACTATAGGTAATCCAAAAACCTTGCTCATTATATGTGGATGAATTGAAATCTAACTTGTTGAGTATAAGCCAACTTTGTGATAAAGATTTCAAAATAAAGTTTGGAAAAGAGCTTTGTCTTGTTGAACACATGGAGCATGATATAAAGATTGTTGGAAAAAGGAAAGATAATATCTGTGTTGGATCTTAGTGAATTAACTACTGAACAAACATGTTTGATTGTGAATAAAAATGTTAATGCTTGATTGTGGCATAGGAAACTTGGACATGTCGGTCTAGGTTTGATAGAAAAACCGTCAAGGAATAACTTGGTTAAAGGTCTTCCCACTCTTAACTTTGATAAAAATAGATTATGTGAGGCATGTGTAAAGGACAAACATAATCAAAGTAGTTTCAAATCAAAGCTTATGCTAGCCACTACAAGACCATTAGAATTACTCCACATGGATCTATTCAGTCCTTTGAGAACAACCACTCTAAATGGAAAATATTATGCTTTAGTCATAGTAAATGACTATAGATATACATGGGTATATCTACTTGCTAGGAAGGATGAAGCATTTGAAAAGTTTGTTGACTTTTTAAAAATGATTCAAAATAAAAAGGGTCTTTCTATCACAAAAATAAGGATTGATCATGGTGGTGAGTTTAAAAATCACCTAGTTGAAAATTTCTCTTCTAAGTATGATATTTCTCATAATTTTTCAGCACTTAGGACACCACAACAAAATGGTATTGTGGAAAGAAAGAATAAGACACTTCAAGAAATGGCTAGAACTATGATTTGTGAATACAATCTTCCTAAACACCTTTGGGGAGAAGTTATAAGCACAGCTTGTTACATCTCAAACTGTGCATTTTTTAGACCCATTTTGAAGAAGACTCTGTTTAAATTATTCTTTGGTAGGAAACCCAACATATCTTACTTTCATGTCTTTGATAGTAAGTGCTTTGTCTTAAATTATGGTAAGGAGTCACTTGGTAAGTTAGACTCTAAGAGTGATAAGGCTATATTTCTCGATTACTCTCATACCAGCAAAGCTTGTAGAATATTCAATAAGAGAACTTTAGTAATAGAGGAATCTATCCATGTTAAGTTTAAAGATGACTATACTGTTTATCTAGAAAACGAAGTCAATCCTAGTTCTAATGAATAAGGAAATAGTGAGAAGGATGGAACTAGAGATTTTTTCCTTTGCTAGAGTTAAAGGGAAAGTAGATCAGCAACATATCTTAAGTGATCTCACTAATAGTGTGAGTACACGATCACAGTATCACAATACTTGTGAACACCAAGCCTTCTTTCTCAAGTATAGCTAAAGAAGATACATAAGGCTTTTGAAGATGAAAATTGGTTTCTTACTATGCAAGAAGAATTAAATCAATTTGAGAGAAGTAAAGTCTAGAACTTGGTTCCTAGACCAAAAGATCATCCAATGATTGGCACTAAATGGGTATTTAGAAATAAGCTAGATGAAAATGGAATTATCACTAAAATAAGGCTAGACTAGTTGTACAAAGGTATAGTCAAGAGGAATGAATAGACAATGATGAAACCTGCACTGGTAGCTAGATTAGAAGCTATTTGAATGATGCTAGCTTTTGTTTGTTTTATGAATTTTACTCTTCTTCAAATGGATGTAAAGAGTGCTTTTTTAATGGTATTGTTAAAGAAGAAGTGTATGTTGAACAACCACCTAGATTTAAAATCCAGTGTGTCCTAACCATGTCTTTAAGTTTTCAAAAGCCTTATATGGACTCAAACAAGCCCCACGGGCTTGGTATGATAAGCAAGTGCTTTTTGGCTTAGTGTAGATTTTAGAAAAGGAAAAGTAGATAACATATTATTCATTAAAACAAATGCAAAAAATATTTTGATTGTTCAAATTATGTTGATGATATTGTGTTTGGCTCCACTAGTTCTGCTTTGTGTAGAGACTTTGTTAAATCCATGCAAAATGAGTTTGAAATGAGTATGATGGGTAAATTAACTTATTTCCTAGGTCTTCAAATCAAGCAAATTAGGAAAGGGACTTTATAAGTCAAACTAAATATGCAAATGAATTAATTAAGAAATACAAGATGCATGATTCCAAATCTATAAACACTCCCATAAGCAAATATACTTTTTATCATATGATGAAAACGGGACTAGTGTTGATTCAAAACTCTATAGAGGGATGATTGGTTCATTGTTGTATTTAACTGCATCTACACCTAATATTATGTTCAGTGTATGCTTATGTGCTAGATATCAATCTGACCCTAAAGAACAATATTTTTCTGTTGTTAAAAGAATGTTCAAATATTTGAAAGACACAACCACACTAGGAATTTGGTATCTTAGGGACACAACTCTTGATTTGTATGCTTTTAATGATTCTGACTATGCTGGCTATAAGATAGAAAAAGTACAAGTGGCGTTTGCCACTTTCTAAAAAACATGTTGATTTCTTGGTATTCAAAAAACAAAATAGTGTAGCTCTTTCTTCAATTGAGGCAGAATACATAGTTGTTGCTAGTTACTATGCTAAGATTTTATGGATGAAATAGCAATTGGAAGATTATGATGTTTACTCCACCAATGTTCCACTAAAATGTGACAATACCAATACTACAACACTCTAAAATTAAGCATATAGAGACAAGACATCATTTCATTAGAGACCATGTACAAAAATGTGATGTTGCTCTTAAATTTTTTCAAACTAACTAGCAACTTGTTAATAGTTTTACCAAACCCTTGGATAAAGAAAAGTTTTATGCTCTTTAATGAGAGCTTGACATGTGTTTACTTAAAAATACTACTTAGCTTTCATAATTTATTCTTAAAAATGCTTAATTTTGAGGGGGAGCACAATGAGACTCAATTTGCTTCACCAGGTTAGTTACTTGATTCTTACTAACATCATTCTCAACTATCTTACATGATTCTTTTATGCTATCACATGCTCTTTTTAATTATAACAAAAAAGGGGAGAGAGCATTAGCTCATGTTTGTTCCATTTTTAACTAACTAGTGTAAAAAGTGAGATAATTCTCTAACACCTTAAACGTATGTTGAAAATTTATTTTCTCTTGATGGTGTTACTATTGTTGTTGTCGGTTAAATGAATGGATGTGTTCGGTGAAAATTCTACATGCAGGTGTACATGTCGAACAAGTAATAAAATAATGAATATGAGTATCGTCTCATAGAGATTGGTGCTTATTGAACTAACTAATTGCTAACGGTGAATAGTTCCCAGAGTTTATCTTGCCAATCGAAATGATAAAACATGGACTAAACAACTAAATTTAACCTAAACTTGATAACTAAAACTTGCTAGAGCATTTGATTTCACCTAATTACTAGGTATGAATGTCGATTATTTATGCTAACAAGATTAATTCTATTCATGTGATGATGGAGTTTCCTCATTTATTCATTATTCTATGTCTAGGTATAGTGAACCTACTTAGCTCATTAACTCATTGTATTTTTACCCATGAATTAAATGAACCAAATCATATGGTATTCCAATTTACACCTAAAGCCATACAAATCATATGGTATATGTCTATCCATATTAATCTATGGTTGCACATTACAAATAGCAACTGCATGTTATCTCTTGTCAATTTCTAACATGCAAATCAAATCATCTAAGTGATAGTTACTCACTTAAACACATTAAACATAGTAATATGCAACATCACACACAAAGTATCTCACAAAACACATCATAATCGTACATTCATACTATTATAATCAAGTTCCATCATAGCTCTAACACAATAAACTAAAACATGGTATTTACAAACACAAGAACAGTGCAAAAACTTGAACAAAACATTCTTTAAACTAAAAACACCAAAGCTATCACCAAAATATCTTCAATTTAGAGAAAGTTTGGACAAATCTACACATCAAGAAGAGGAAGAGGGAGAGGGGTTGGCTGGAAATAGGAAGAAAACAAGCAGAAACGTGTCATCACGTGCCACCGCCACGCGTTGCCATGAGTTATCACATGCCGGTGCCATAGGCCACCACCATTCTTCATGGGAACCACCGAAAAATGTAGATCACAGTCCATGGAATGCCAATCTACCAAGAAATTTCCCAAATCTGCTGTAGAAACACGCAAATCTAACAGAAAAGGCTTAGACAGCATTCACCATTCTTCGCTAGAAACCATTGCAAAACCACTTCATAAACCCTGGAAATCACACAAGGATTGCAAATTCATTCCCTTCTCACCAAAATCAACCTAAAACTTGCCAAAAAATGCACTTTAAATTTCGGAAATGGGCTGTCGCCAGAGAAAACAAAGGGCAGATGGTCGGCTTTCGCCCAACTATCATGCGCCTCTCTAAGACCCACGCTGTTGCGTTTAGTCTCTAATTCTCCGGAGACCTCTCTCTCTCTAGTCTCACCCTATTTCTCAGCTGCTTGAACCCGACTCTCATCTTTCTCTCTCTTGTTTTCCTCAAAAATTCATGACAATCCCCTTTTTTCTTTCCAACTTTTTCTTTTTGTCTTTTTCTTCTCCTTGCTTCTCATGTGCATTATTTTTTCTTCTTTTCTTCTTTTCTTCTTTTCTTCTTTTTCTTTCTTTCTTTCCTTCACATGCATGATAGACAAACACCTTCTTTTGCATGGTTTATTGCTTCTTTTTCTTCTTTTTCTTCTATTTGGGGTTTCCTACATAAAACAACAAAAGTTTCATGAATATAGATAAAATGCACTATAACTCAACAAATACTATATTATATATTGTCTAAATAGTTACAATAACTCTATACAAAATAGAGTTATCAAGATTGCTGGTTAAATGATGGGATGGTTGTTGTTGATAACTAGATTTAAAATATCTATTGATATTACTTAACTACTCTTCTGGTTGTTCATGAAACTTTGCTAATTGTCATGAAACACACCTAATATTGTGACAACTTTAAGCTGTGTTGACTGCCATGAAAAACATCTTATATAATACACTTTGCGCACTTTGTTGATGACATGTGCTATTGAATGCTTGAGTTATGAAAATTTTGTCATCATAAAAAATGGGGAGATTGTTGGAAAAAAATATGTTTTAGTGTGACAAATTTTGTTGTTAAATGCATATAAATGTTTTTCATATGTCAATGTGCAAAATAAAATTAAAGGAAGTAAAAGGTGTATAAATTATAATATCAATCAATGATATTATAGAGTAGTCAGGTTCTTATATTCTTATATATTTCAATCTTATTCAAGTCCTAAAGGAATATTTCTTATGCAATAAATAAGGGAGAAGAGAGAACATATGAGCTACATAATATTTTGTATTAAAGAGAATTTGATGATAGAATATTATTGTAGGAATAATATTGGCAATCCAACCTAAACCAAGAAGCTGATGTTAGTTAGAGAGACTTAACAGCTTGACTTGAGTTTGAGCCATGAAGCTCAAGTCCATGAGTAACTGAGTTTGATCCATGAAGCTCAAGCTTGCAAGAAATAGGCCAGTTCAGGCTCACAAGGAGTAGGTCCACGAGACACAAGCTGACCAAAGCCCACATTACATGAGCCCATCAAAGCTCTTAAGTGAAGGGATGCTACACTTACGGAAATGATGTCGTTTAACTACTAGTTAAGTGCCCTTATGTGTTTCATGCAATTAGAAGCCCTAGCTTTTATTCTACTCGAGATAGCGATGTCGTCCTCTCTCTATAGTTGCATGTCTAATACTCCAACAAAATTTTTTGCAGAAGAGTTTATTGTTTGTCAAAAAAGTTGCTTGAAATGATTAAAGGTTTGATTTGCAACCCTAAATGATGAAATCACTCTACTCTCTTAATGGGAAGAAGCCTATGATGTTGTTAGGTTTGACAGAAACCTTAAATAAGCTTTTATTGTTTTAAATCTCATATAAATGGGTTTTATTGTCCGGTTCAAAGCAACTTTTGATGAGATTATTTGAGAAATCGAACTAAGAAATCAAGATTGAGTTCTACATTGCGATTCCATGAAAAGCCTCGATGATATTTTTTGAAAATCATATTATTGTGATTATATACTTGTGTATACATTCATTTATATGCTGATTGAACTCTAATTATTATTTGCACAAAAACTCTATTGTAAATCTGAAACCTTAATTTGCTAAAATTTGAGGGTATTGTGATTAGAGCTTGGATTTGTATTTTATATCTTAAATAAACTCTTTGATTAGCAAAATCCCATACAAACTATATATCATTTAGGGATTTGCTCTTGTAATAAGGTTGAGACAACCTTTGATTGTAACCTAAAAGTTCTATGATTCATTTGAGGAGGAATTGGGAGCATTAAGAAAACTTTTTCTCCTAATCAGTAGGTAAAGTGGACTTTAACTAGTTAAGTTGAAGGAAAAAGAAGGTGGACATAGGTGTGAGTGTCAAACCACTGTGGTAGATCTTGTGTCTATGTTGGTTGTTCATGACTGTTTTGACTTGCTGTTTATATTCTTACTTAATGTATTATTTGAGGTTGTTATGGTTGTAGAAAGCCCAATTGACAGACATAGAGCTAAAGAACCAATTCAACCCCCCTCCCCCCTTCTTGGTTGGCCATTATACCTAATAACATAAACAAAATATCTTGCAAAACATAACAATCATAAGATTCATACCATCATAATTAAGTTACATCATAACTTTAACAAAAGTAAACTAAAACATAATAAAATACTAAGGAGGAACAATAATAGGAATAAAACAAGGTATCTTGAATTAAAGAATAAGACGTTTGTCACTCTTTTTGTCTTCTCTTCATGAAAACCTTAAATTCCTAGCCTCTCTTTTGAGTTGTGCTGAATTTCCTACTCTCTTCTTTTGATTCTTCTCTTCTCTTAAATAAGGTTTAAGTTTAAACATAACTCCTATCCTAATTGAAGTGGGTTTTGGAGACCCAAAATAATTGGGTTTTAAACTCCTCTATTAATTAGGCTTTGAACTCCTAACATGACTAAGTTTTCTGATTATTTAGAAAACCCAATAATAATGGAAAATCTAATAACAATCATCCAAAGCCAAGCCCATGTTGACTCTCTTGATCTTGATATGACCCTATTTTGCCACACAATAAGTATCAGGTTCTCCATGTTCATCCTTTTTCTTCATGCCTCCTTATACTACATAACAAGACAAATTTAAGTAAATAAAAAGGAATTCAAATATTTTCTCACAAGCATTATATTATTTATTACTTAAATTAGGTAAACTAACTTTATAAAAATAGAGTTATCAATGTGGGAGCACATGGATAATTGGGATTTTTAGAAACCATGGAGTTAATTTAAGGTTGATGATGCTACTTTATTATGATAGCAATGCAACAAGACACAAAAAAGATAATCCTATATGTTAGGAGTAATGGAACAATTAAGTCAAGTGACAAAGTTATACAATCCTAATTAGTAAGGACATCTATTAATTGTAGAAACTAAGATTTTCTTCTATAAATAGATTAAGTATAGAGAAACTTAATGAACTAATTGTCTGACAAAGAATCCTTTAAGGTTGGTTATAAAGCCACACAAACTTGTAATGGTTGCCTTATAAGTTCTAAATGAAAACAAAATCTTACAAGATGTTACTCATTTTTTTAGAAATAAAGTGAGAAAACATACAAGTGTTTATAGGGCATGTAGGAGATTGTATTGGTCTAAACCTTCTTAAATCTATTGTATTACTTGTGTGTGTTTGTATTGTCATGTGTTTAATCCATATGTGGTGATGATGTGATCTCAAGATTCCTAACAGGTGATATTAAAGTAAGAAATTGGAACCAAAGATGATAGATCAAAATTGTTGATCCATATGAACACAAATGAAAGAGTATATTGTTATTTCGAGGTGATATTTTTTTTTCCCTTATATGTAGTTTGATTTTGAATGATATTCATATAAACTAATCGAAATGCGTCATTGGAGTAGTGAATTAAGATCTACAAATTGTAGATCTAAATTGCTTTGTCCATTTCTATGCGTTTGTAAAGCCATATTAAATGTTTTTATTAAAGAGTACATGTTTGGAAATGATCAGGATTTTTCAATTTTTTCGAATTAAAGATTGAATTAATCAGATTGTTTATAGTAGTTATACAAATCATTTGGCTCAACTTGCTGCATTAGATGGTGGAAAGTGGCAAAGATATTGAAGGATAAAGTCGAAGACTGAGATGGATGGCTGAATAAGGATATGACAATCTATTTTGATTTACTTAATGTGGTGGCAGAGGAAATATTTCCAAATGGTCTATGATCGATTTTTGTTCCAACCTAGGTGGAAGAGCAACAAACAGCCATGGGGGTTGATAGGAAAATTCCAATCGAACCAAACTCCTAGGTGATGGGTGAAACCTAAAAATCAATGATAGCTTGATGAAGATGACGATTATAAATGATAGATTAATGCATTCCAATTTGGTCCATGGCTAAAGATTAAGAGAATTAGCGGCAAATGATAAAGGAGTTGGTCACCACTATGGTTGAAAGTGGGTCAAGCGATCCGCTAAGAGGAGAAAGCACTCCCTCATGCCAACATGGTGCACCAAAATGCACAGCAATTGCGCATGAGGTGCACATGCTGGACCAAAAAAGATTAAAAAAAAAAAGAAAAGGAAAAGAATATTTCTTTAGTAAGGTTGTGCAAGAGCTTTGCATGAAGAGATTTTTGAAAAGGAGTTTATGATGCTTTAGATTTTGATGCGAATGATTGCAATGAAAATTATAGATATTTTCAAATTGCAAAGATTCCAATAAGGTGTGTGATGCTCCAATAGTTGATTTCAAATAGATGTAAGCTTGTGGATATTTTGGTTGCCATTTATTGGCTTCTAAAAGTACTTTGCATTGTATCTATCGCGTTTTCCACATATACAATCCCTAGTTTGTATAATCATCAAAATTTCAAGGCTACATCATTTAAAAATTATAGAGAATCTTTTCCTTTTTCTGGGTAGTTATGTGGACTCAACAAATTTTGAGAAACTATTAAGTAAAACTACAATAAAATGCGTTGTCTTGGATATTTGTGTGTGTGTGTGTGTGTGTTTTTTTTTTATTTAAAAAAGTACCTTAATAAGTTTTATTAGTACAATAAAGCTGGATATAATACCTATATCTTGGATTAGTACAAAAAGTAATATTTGAGCCTAACTTATATTAAGTTACCACACAAAACACATTTGCATGTTTATGTGTTTGTTTGGACTTGCTTTTATAGGCAAGAATAAGTTAATGCTGCCTTAAGTTTGGAGCAAGAGGAGGAAAAACTAAGAGAACCCAAGCCACTCCGAAATTACAGGCGTTAGGTTTCCTCGGTTATCAAAGGCCGAACCATATAAGCATTATGGGCCAAACTCAATCCAAAAAAATGTTGGCAACTGTTACGTTCCAACGCAAAAGTATGGGTGACATCGGGGTTCACGGGAATGGTGTCCGTAAACAGGGTGCTAAATTTCTTCTTTTCTCCTATTTTGGCTAAACAAAATAGAACAATAGAAGAACAATAGAAGAACAAAAGGATATAGCCTCATCCGAGTAAGAGCCAAAACCTCAAGGTAGGTTTGGTAGGTTTGATTAAGAAATATTTTACCATAAACTTACAATCTTCATGCTATAAGCTCAACTCCTTCCCCATTTTCAGAGTGTAGAGGTATCGGCAAGGCGTGTTGTTAACCTACCAACCATACCCCTACCTATATCCAGAACTTCATGCAAATTACGAAAAAAACCTTCCATTGCTAACTTTCAGACCCAAGGTTAGACTCAAACTTACAAGTGCTAGCCCTTCCCGTACTAATTTACAGACCTTAAAAACTCTTAACAACTATTAAACTCAAATGATGCACTGTTCATTAGTAATATGTCTATGCTACCTTCATGCTCAGGAATGTGTAATATCTAGGCATGAATAATATTGAGAACTGAATGTGGGAAAATTTAGTTCTAACACCATATTGAGTTATTCAATAATATTTTCAAAAGACACTTCCAGAGCAAGGAAGGAACCATTAAATATAATACCACAGGATAGTACTAACTTCTAGTGTAAGACAAATTCTAATTGTAACCCTTGCCAATGGATTAGAATCTCTTTCCGTTGGTTCGCAGTTCAACAATATTGCTTACAAAAGTGTAGGAAGAGCGCGTTGTTCCTCCAAAAACTTTTGCAAATCAGCTTGGACCTTTGCAAGCACTCTAACAAAACTTATGAGGTAGGACACGTGGAATATAGAATGAATTTTAGTTCCAAGAGCTTAAGCCAGTAAGCAACGCTGCTGATTCTTTCAATGATCTAAAAACGCCCATAATTTTTGGGGAGAGCTTGAGGGAGTGCTACATAGCTACTAAGGTTTAGCTGTAAGGCTGCAAACACCCACTCCCCTAATCTTGGGGATTTCGTGTTCAATAACAATTTGTACAGATTTTTGTTCCATAATGTGTCTTAGAATTTCAGATAGAAAGATACTAACAATGCACAAAAATTGCTACTAAAGTAGCCAAAAAGAGTGAATAGGTTGTAGTGCAAACCACTACAAAACCTGTGATAGTAGTTGCAAGACGGAGGTTTTAACAGTTGCAATCACCTCTACATCACTCATCTGATTCATGGGTTCGATTTAATGATTTCGCATCTCTAAAAATGTCGTACATGTTTCCAACTACATAACTTATGCAAATTGTTTCTGCTAATGACAGCAATAGGTCAGCATAGCATCTCCTAAGTAGACATAAGTTGACAAAAACGTTTTTCAAGATCCAACAGTCGCGCCGTGCACCTGTCCTAGCCAAGTTCTTATCCTATATACGATGTTTTTTTAAAAATAAAAAATAAAAGGGTTCAAACCCTTATTTTTTATATCTCATAATATGAGCTAAGGCCCAAAGCTTGTGTAAACAAAACTACATAGGGTAAGGCATTGAACCTAACCCCTTAATACATAATCCCAAACTTCAAGTGATAAGACAACATGAAATAAAACATTCAAAGTGCCTGAGAAAATTATACAATAAATAATAAAATTAACAACTAAAGACTCCTGAAATTGAAATAAAACCTTCAAAGTGCATGTACTGTTCCAAGCCTAATTGATCTTCTCAAGCTATCTTCCTACAATTTGTTGGTAGAAATCCTAGTGTGGATAAGACTTGTATTCCTATAATCGAATGGCCAAAGTTGGCCAAACCATTTGCAAGAAAATTTGCTTCTTGAAATATGTGAAAGATCTTGACATTTGATACTAGATACACTAAGCACTAGTGTAATTCATATTCTAAATCCCATGGAACTGAATTCACCCTGTAATGCATTGAACCATGAATTAAGAATTTACTTCTATCTCCTCTATATTCAAACATTACTGATAACATATCTTAAGACCTTTTAATAAAGCCAAAACCTCAACTCTTGTACTATTGGCTTGTCCCAAGTTTACCACATAAGCCATAATAACACTTTCCCTCCAATCCCTTGCCACACCTCTTCCTACAGAAGCTCCATCCTTAAATGATCCATTTGTGTTCAACTTTAGAAAACCTAAAGATGGGCATGACTAGTGTACCATATGACCTCTGCGAAGTGGCAGAACAACTATTGGAATTTGTAATTCTTCTAGTCTTTTGCATTCATTCATTGAGGGGAATGTACTACTTTGAAAAGAAGCCATGAAGTCATGGACCTTCAAAAGCACTTCCCCTATCACAATAAGTAAAAAAAAAAAAAAAACCTTGATTGTTGAATATGACATTATTCCTAGTAGCCAAATTTGCTACAAAATTATACAACTAATTAAGATGACATCCCTCCTTGTGAGGAGATACTGGCCTCATGAAACCAATCCTTAACCAAGTTCAAAACCATGTTATGTCGAAATAACATTTGCAACATATGACAAAAATGATTCCATAGTCCTATTGCGTTCTCCTTGACAAAAAAGATGATCTAGTGTCTCATAATTTAGTGTAGAGCAGCAAACACATCTTGAGGCACAAGAAAAGCCTCTCTCATGAACTTTTTCATATGTTGGAAATCCTTTATACATCACTCTCCACATGAAAAAGCCAATCTTTGGTGGTAGATGCTTATTCCATATAAACTTACTCCAAGTTTTCTTCTTACCATGTGGTGATTTGTTTTCATACATTGATGCTATAGAAAATTCTCCATTAGAAGTTAACTCAAAGGCCATTCTATTTGAATCATTGGTGATGGTTATTCAGTGAGCTTGCTTCAATTTCTTGATTGATAAATTGGCCTCTAGAAACTTTGGATCCTCCAAGGCTTCGCAAATACTCCTTGAATTGTCATCACATGATGGATACCATAGTATCTCATCCAACCATTTGTTTATCTAGAAAGAGCATTCTCCATTTCAAATCACACATCTACTATGCTGTAAAACAAAAACAATGTAAGTTTTAGTAGCCCGCCAACAATGTGAGGGTTTAGCATTTTTTTGGTTGATGACAAACTTCCATCAGATTTTCATACTTCCTCTGCATGAATTGTGCCTACAAAGAATCTCCTTTAACATAATTCCAAGCCATTTTCACTAGAAGAATTTCCATAAGCATGTTCATATACCTTATTCCTAGTCCACCTTCTTCCATAGGGTGGCATGCTTTTGCCCACCCCACCCAAGGTGCTCTGTACTCCCCTATATGACTCTATAAGAATTCAAACATTTGCTTATTTATCTCTTGTAACATTACCTTTGGAGCTTAGTAATCGATAAATAGTGGATAGAGATGGAAAACAAAACACTCTTAATAAGCACTGACTTCCCTCCATGGGATAGAAACGAGTCTTCCAATTAGAAATTTGCCCTATAATTTCCTTCTAATCTTATCAAAATAACTGAGCCTCTAAATATTTCATTGGTAATTTTGTTAGTGAAAATCCTATCTAATTTTGAATCTATTGTTTTCTATGAGGGGACATCTTTTTTGCCACTAAAAATTTACATTTAGCCACATTTACTTTTTGTCCACTGTTTTGCTCATATCCTTGCAATAATTCCATAAACTTCTTAATTGACCTTTTTTGCCCATTTATAAAAACTATCATATCATCTGCATATACCAAATGAAAGACATATCCAAAATCATTTGTTCCTTTGTAGCTCTCAATATCCCTAACTTGCATTAGCTATTTCAATTTATGAGATAATGTTTCTTATGCTAGTATGAACAGACTTGGTGACAAAGGATCTCCTTGATGCAACCCCCTTGCAAAGTAAAAAAAACCAAACTTCTTTCCTTGTATCTATATAGAAAACTAATTGTTTGAAATACATCTGTACATCATGTCAATCCATGCCTCTGAAAATCCAAATCTCCATATTACTTTCAATAAAAAAGACCATTCCAACCTATCATATGCTTTTGATATCTCCATTTTGATTTCAACATTACCCCTTGGAACCTTTCGGTTTATTTCATGAACCATCTCCTATGCTAGAGCTATGTTTTCTTGTATTAATCTATCTTTCACAAAGCCATATTGTTCTAAAGATATTACTTAAGGAAGAATTTTAGCTAGCCTATCATTTAGAAGCTTAGCTAATATCTTATATCTGTAGGTACATAAATTGATTGCTTTGAGATTTGAGAAGCTACTTGGTTGAGCAACTTTGAGAATCAAAGCTAAAATAGTTGCTATTGTGCTTCTTGGAATGGGAATCCTCTAAAAAAATCAATGATTGCTTCATGTATATATGCTTTAACCACTGCTTAAGCAACCTCAAAGAAATGACCAATGAATCCATCTAGACTCGGAGCACTATCATGATCTAAGCTTTTTATTGCATGTTGCACTTCCTCCCATGTTGGGATTTTACATAGTATCTTATTTTGCACTATTGTTACTAAATTTGGGATTGGATTGAAGAAATCTTCCATATCATAATCATCATTCTATATCTTGTGTGATGTCAATAACTCTTTATAGTAAGCTACAGCCATAGGTCCTAAAATCTCCACATCATTTGTCCTCATTCCATCTGGTAGTTGAAAGTTAAATTGAGAAGCTTAATGTCTTTCCTTGATACACGCGTGGAAATATCTCAAGTTTTGGTCCCTTTCTTGGAGCCATTTGACCTAAGCTTTATCTCTTTACATAGTTTCTTCTTCTTTGATGAGCTCTATCAATTGTTTTTGCAATGTTTGTAGCTCTTTGAAGATAGTTTTTGACCATGTCTCTTGTAACTGACAGTCCTTTTCGTGCACCTGCTTTGTAAGATTTGTTATTTGCTACTCCTTGTTACTTTTATTTTGCTATTGCCACCCTTGCAAGGCTTTTTTAACCTTTATGTTTCTCAAATGCAAGCATATCCATGGTGACTCCATTGAGTTCCTTGTCCACTATCTTGATATCAAATCTGTTATTGTTGCCACTTCCAACCATTGTTTTTGAAAATGAAATGACCTAGTTCCTTTACATGCCCCACTTAACTGTATCAATGATGGTGAATGACCCAATCCTACACTAGGAAAATGCTTCACCTTCGAGGAAGTAAAAGTCATGGATGCCTCCAAATTACAAAGTATTCTATCCAATCTTGCCCATATTCGTCTTGTTCCCTATACATTATTACACGACGTATAAAGGGGACCCATAAATCCATAATCATTCAATCTATGTTGATAAATAAAGTTTTGGAATTCTTTACTTGCCACAACTGAGTATTATCTACCTCATTGTTTTTCATCCAAACAAACTATGGAATTAAAATCACCTCTTATTATCCACAGTCTACCTATTGTTTAAAGTCCCTGTAAATGATGCCATAGCTTTCGCCTTCTAATATAATATGTGCTTGCATATACTATTGTTGCTAAGAATTGTTTCCCATCCATTTGCACATCTACTATTATACTCTGATTACAAAAACAACTAATGACACTCTTACTTTTGTTTTCTACATTAACCATATATGCATGTTTTTAGAATTATAGTGTAAAAAATTGAGAAAACCCGACCTCCTCATTGTTTGACTCAATTGTTCACCAGAATGTTTTGACTCCAAAAGAGCTACTATAGATATTCTATTTCTTTTGTATTCTTGTTTAAGAAAATCCATTTTTTCTAGAGGACTCAATCCTTTAATATTTCATATTATAAAACTAGACATAAGAGGTGGTAGGTGTTTTACTATCCATGGCAAGTGACCTATGATCCCTTCCATTGTTATATGAATTGTGGTAGGTTTTTGAATCATCTAAGTTGATATTGTCCTCCTTGTCTTTTTCCTATTGCTCCATATTTTGCAATATTTTCTCCACTTCATTTTCCAAATCTTCCTCTGTTAGTACTACAAACTAATTTCTCAATTGTATGTCCTTCAAGGTTTTACTATTATAAGAAGCCATTTTCCTTTCCGCTAACCCTTCTGTTTCTCTGAAGTTCATTGTCTTTTCATCTTTCCATTCCTCCTTCTTGTGTATTTCACTTTTCAAATGTCGCCTTGGTCTTATTCTGCCTTAAAAATTGGCTCTTTCCTTTCCTTTCCTCCTCCTTTCATTACGGCATTTTCTTGAACACTTGACCTCCTATATGTTACACCCATTCTTTTTCTGTTGAATTCTTGTTGCTTCTTTAAAATTTCCTCCTCCATTTTCTGTTTTCCTGCCTTGTCTCTCGAAACTACATCCTGATCATCTACCTTTGTTCCACTCTCCTTCAATCCTGAAATCTCCTAATCTAATGTCTTTTTTTTACTTGATATTGTTTCCTTTTTACTCTTCCCCTCTGGAATACTCTTGAGCAACTTCATTGTAGTCAAATCTTCTTAGAGTCATTTTGTCGAATAGCTGATATCCTTGCCACATCAGGTCGCTCGGTCATTTCTTTGACCTTGCGCTCGGCCTATTCGCATGCTGTGCCCTTGGCTTGCTCGCATGCACTGCACTTGCCGGCTCAATGTCAAAATCTACTCTCGCAATTCATGAGGTACTACTTTGGAGTAACCTTTTGTACCTTTCCTCTCAAATGGAATTATAAAAGTTAATTCAAGAGTTAAAACATTTTCTATTTAAATTTCACTACAAAAATTCACATACTCAATATGAAACTTTTGTCATACACACATGAATAAAGCATAGTGGCAAACATCAGCTTGCAAATTAATCTAAAGACATCATAAATTTGGTAATCAACCATGAGATATCACGTTTCATATTAAACCCGTGAGATATCTCGTTTGTTTTCGCACGAGCCTAAGAATAAACATATTTGTGCGTGGCTTTATTCCTTAGTTTAGGAAAGGACATACAACGTGTCCTAATTGATAATAGTTGCCAAAGATGTGCCGAGTACTCTTCTTCCTCCTCTCATTAGTTAGTCAAAGGATACAAACAACCTTGTGCCAATCGTCTATCGGATCACTAGAAGGTTGTTGATCCTAGCACTTTAAACGGGAAAGATATCAACGGACAACAGTTAAGAATTGTTACCTTATACAAAAGAGATGGATCCAAAGTCTTATTTAAATATGAACAGTTTTGAGTTGAATTTCAAATTGTTTTTTATTTGATACAAGAACCCAACAAGAGGTCTGCTTCAAATCATGTCATCTTATGTAAAAGGCCGACCAGAGTAAGTGAATCGCAAACCACTCCGCAATCTACCCGTCTCCTGTCATCTAAAAGGAAAGGAAAATCGTCCAAGCAACGTATGATGTTGCTTATTTGCCGATGTCGTTCTCTTCTGAAGAAGAGAGTGAAGAATTTGATCCGTCTACTTCACTCTTTCAAAGGGATGAAGGGGAGGAAACTAACAATAGTCCGAATCCAAATAAAATTAATTTGACGGACCGATCCATAAAAGATTAGGCGCCGTGCGTCCAATCTCCAGTCCCCACGACAATTTTATTACCCAAAGCCAAACAATTAGTCTCTCAGGTCATAGGACATAGGAAGCCTTCACAACTAGGATAAGTATGTACAAAGATGCATATAGTTCAATTGTGAATAGATACTATTTGAGATCTCTTAATTCTAAATTCAATACTTTGAGGATGGGTGAATGAGTGTATTAGTGTTATTAAAATAATAATTAAAAAAAAAAAAACAAGAACACTACCGTTAAGTTCATTATATATCCTCAGAGAGACCCTATTCGCTCCTTAATTTGATTAAGGGATTCCTAGGGTAAAAAACATGCAGTCCCAGAGTCCCACTTGAGAGTGTCGTACACCTTCATCAAATCAACCCTAAGGAGCAAAAATGGAGCATCTTTCTCTCCACAAGTACTTGGACTAAGAACTTACTATCTTCAATTCTACTCCATTAATAAGTTGAAAGTTTTGTTTTGTTTTCTTAGGACAAAAAACAAATCTCAATGTCCAATTTTAAGTCTTATGTGAGAATATAATAATTTAAAAAAGTAGTTTATAAAGAAATGAATTTCTCCACTTAATATTTTAGAATTTTAAGTTAAATATAAGTATTTTCAATAATTTTTTATATAATATCATAATCTAAGTTTTTATTATTATCTCTTTGCTTTTTTGATTTTATCCTAATAATTCTATGCTCTCCTTACATCTAACACAAAAAGATGTGTTAAGTCCTATATAAGAATATAACAACTTAAGCGAATGTTTATGCAAAAATGAATTATTTTTCTTTTTAATGTATTATGATTTAGAGTTGAATATGAACTCTTTTTTTTTTAATGATTTTTAATAATAAATTATCTTGTAATAACTTAGTATATTTTTTCAATACGCATGAATTATGGTGTTGCAAGATGAGATTGACTTAAAATCCTCCAGCTGATAAAGGTTAAATACTTAGAGGTCAACCTCCTTGAGATCGTCAAGCGGAGCGTCATCGTCACTTCAGACGAAGACCCCCTACTCCTGCCATGAAGACAATTTAAAGTCTTGAAGGAAAGTTCGTATTCCGATCGTTCTTCCGAGGTCATGGTACTTCGGACTTCTGTTTGTAAACGCGGCCCTACGCCCTATTCAACCGGAAATATTCCTGAAAAGTATGAAGGCTGACGTGAAAGGAGTTTTGCGTTGGCAGGAGCTTAAGTTCGAGCCAACTTTTCCTTCACAAGCACTGTCCCGAGAATTAAGCCCAAAACGACATTCTTTGTTGGGCTGTTTGCTTGCCCCCCAATTGCAACGTGGGAATACCATATTTGGGTGATCAACCCACAAGTCAAAGAATTCGTAAGGCCATTGGATTCTAGGAGAATCAGTCACTTCTCCAATCATATGGGAATGGCTAGATGCCGCAACGAAAAGAAAGCAAGTTCCCACCCCCTCTAATCATTCGTTAAACACGGCTTAGCTTTCTCACTATTGCTTAAAATAAATAGATAAAAAGAAATTCTGAACTAATAATTAAATGTCTCATATGTTTCATATCTTGAACTTACAATTAAAATGACTCAAATCTTAATAATTTATCATTGAACTAACATGTAATTAATAATTTTAAAATTGGATATACTGAGGAAACTAAGTCATATATTTTGACAACGCATAACAATAATCTAAAAGAATTTTTTAATTTTTCAATCGTTAATCAATAGTTACAAGATTTTCTTCAATAAAAGTAGCCCTCCCGAAATGACACCGGTCGATTATTTGTATTGATAACGCAAGTGATGATGTGGTCGTCCAGTGGCATGTCGGTCCCGCAGTCCTCTCAAAGCAGGAGCCCTGGAAATAATAAATTTTGTTTCCTTGGCAGTCGAAGCAAATCGCCATTAAACAAATCGAACAAAATCTGAGGTTTCAAATAGAAAGCTGCAAAGAAAGAAAGAGATCTGAGGTTGACGGCGTAGGGCCAATTGTGCTCTCACAAAGTCTTGGGAGTATTCCGCCCGTTTGTTCGACTGTCGCAGTTCAATTGAGACTCTACCAAAGGCCTAGTCTTCTCTGACCCACGCGTACGCGCAGGGGACACGCAAGGGTTTGAAAGAATTAATAGAATATCTTTAGCGCGGAAGGGCTTTTCGCAGTCAAATCACGGCTATGCTGCTCGGACAAAATTAATTTTCCACGGGAAATTACCCCTTCTGTTACTTGTTTGGTTGGACGTCACCGTGTATTTGAGAAAAGACAAACAAAGGGATATTCGAATATTATACTAATTCCCTATCCATTTCAAGCTTCATATCTTGTATCCTTTCATATCTTGGACGTGGCCAACTTGCGTACCAGCAAGCTCCTTCTCCAAATTATCTCAAGATTATATTCAACTTGTAGCCCAAATCGGCGTCCTCCACCTTCATCACACGCTAGTTGTACTCTCGTACTTTAAAAACAAAAGCAAAAGAAGCAAAAGATACAGAAAAAAAAAAAAAGGAAATCTTAGCTATTTACTGTTACAACTTTTTGCTTTTACTGTTATCCTTTTAGGCATCCAGTTATTTTTGAGGCAGTTGGCCTTTCGGTGGAAGCACCATCTTCTATGTCACAGATCGCTGACTGGACGAAGAAGTTCGTGCTGAACACGCCTTAGGCTCATTATTACGTCGTTTTGGGCTGCTTTTAGATCTAAATCTTTTAACTATCATGTCAAACATATTTTTATTTATCTGATAAAATAAACATCATTGAAATTCCTATCATAATAATAAGATTTCATTTATTTTAAAAACATTTTTTAATAATTTAAAATTACAATAAAAATGTTAAAATATCTTAATCAGGAAGTATTATTTTTTGTCCTTCTAGGTACGAAAGAAACCTTGTTGCCATTTAAATAAGGCGGCGAACTGCATCCTGGGGTCTGCCCCACACCAGATCAAACCATTCCCGCAAAAAATAACCCCAGACCATACAAATTGACTGATGGAATCCCAGTTACTTTCTCCTTGAAATTAAAATGTTGATATTTTTGTGAAAATTGCTATGTTGAGCGACTGAGGTTGTTTATATGAAGGTTTGCACGTGTACCAGAATCTAATGTTAGGACTCATGGGTGACCCGCCACTGATCCAGGGTCCGACTAGTAAGAAGGTCAACCGCAAATCTAGCTTACTGCTGAAGATTCGATTGGGTTAGTAAAAAAATCCGGAACCATCCGCCAAGCGGCTGGGCTTGAATCCACACCCGCTAACGTACAAAAGGAAAACAATTGCTGAGGTGGCAGAAACATACGGGGACTAGCGGACGCCGGATATCCCTTGGTACAATCCCAAAGGAAGAGCTAACTCTTTAAAGGACGTAACCAATGAAAGATAGAAAACGCCATCACCGTCATGGATGGAAAGTTGTTCGAAGTGACGGAGAAATAAAAGGGCCTTCATCGCCCTCCACCTCTAGAACATGCAGCAACCGTGATCCTTGTCTTCCCCACTGCTTCCTTCGCTGCATCTTTCTTTCTCTCTCTCTTCTCTGACCTATCAACTTTGCCGGCTGGCAGCCGGTTGTAGTTAATTTCGAGTAGTATGTGCTTGTCACGATTAAAAACCATTGTCTATGCTCTTTCCTATGCATGATCTTTCTCCACACGCTTTCTTCAAAACTACCATTATTTTCTTCCCCTTTTACCTTTTCTCCTTCCGATCTCTCTCTCTCCTATCGCTTTGCCTAAGGCAATGATTTTTCTTCTCAACAGCGATAAAACACCCAGGAAAATTCTCTTGCCGTCCGAATTTCTTCTTTAGGGGAGAGAAAAGGCCCACCAAATACTCTAAATTTGTGCCTCACGAGACACCATGATTCTGCGAAACCTGATTCTTCTGGGATTTGTAATTCTTTGTCTTCTCGTGTTGATACGGATGCTTCTCTTCAAGACCGGGTTGATTTATATCGTGCAAAAGTGGGGAAGATGGATCGAAGATCGTTTTCATGTCAACCAGTTCCTCAAAGTACCCGAATACAACGAGAGCATGCGGGAGAATCAGCTTTACAGGAAAGTCTCCCTTTATCTCAACTCCTTGTCTGCGCTGGAAGACTCCGACTTCACCAACCTCGTCACCGGTAAGAAGCCAAACGACATCGTTCTCTGTCTTGACCCGAATCAGACCGTCGAGGACAACTTTCTGGGCGCCGTAGTAACCTGGACCAACGGCGACAACATTCAACAAAACGGTATCCGAAGCTTCGTGTTGAGGGTCAGAAAGGTCGACAAGCGCAGAATCCTCAAGCCTTATCTTCAGCACATCCATACGGTGGCCGACGAAATCGAGCAGAGAAAGCAGCGGGACTTGAAGCTCTACATAAATGTCCACCGGCCAGACCAAGACGAAGATCACCGTGAAGATCATAATCGCAATCACCTTCAAGGCCATGGCTGTGGTAACGTCCTGTGGAGATCTGTTCCCTTCACGCATCCTTCGACCTTCGACACCATCGCCATGGAAGACGATCTCAAAAGCAAAGTCAAGTCTGACCTTGAATCCTTCCTCAAAGCCAAACAGTACTACCACCGGCTAGGCCGTGTATGGAAGCGGAGCTTTCTCTTGTACGGCCCTTCAGGGACAGGAAAGTCGAGCTTCGTGGCAGCCATGGCTAATTTCCTATGCTACGATGTCTACAATATCGATCTGTCAAAGGTTCAGAGCGATTCCGATCTGAATCTGCTTTTGTTACAGTCGACGAGCAAGTCCATAATTATTCTAGAAGACCTCGATCGATTTCTGATGGAAAAATCGACGGCTGTGAGCTTGTCGGGCGTGTTGAACTTCATGGATGGGATATTAAACTCGTGCTGCGCGGAGGAGAGGGTTATGGTGTTCACAATGACCAGCAAGGAAGCTATTGATCCGGCACTTCTTAGGCCCGGCCGGATCGATGTGCACATCCATTTTCCTCTCTGTGATTTTTCGACATTCAAAACTATGGCCAATAACTATTTGGGGGTGAAGGAGCACAAGCTTTTGCCGCAAGTAGAGGAGATTTTCCAGAACGGGGCGAGTTTGAGTCCTGCCGAGGTCGGTGAGTTGATGATTGCGAACCGGAATTCCCCCAGCCGGGCGATAAAATCAGTCATCTCGGCGCTGCAAACGGACGGGGACGGAAGGGGCCTGGGGAAAATGGGACCACGGCATAACGGGCAGCGGAAGTCCTTCGACGAAGCGGGGGAAGCGGGCGGTGAAGGTGGTGGTCACACGGTTAAGGAATTTCGGAAACTATACAGTTTCTGGAGATTGAAGAACAACAAGGTCTCTCATTCTTCTCAGTCGTTCGATGGAGCCTCGCCGCAGAAGGAAGGGTGACGATTTAAACGATTCGAAGCGTTCCGGAAAAAAGATTCCGGCGTTTTGTGCGTGTCAAAAAGGTTTCTATTGTTCATAGGATGGGACGAATTATGACAATTAGTCATAAGCTTAAGCCATTCAGTTGGAACTATGATCGTGGGAAAGGTGCAAAGCATCAGAATTAGTTGTTCATATGCACACAGTCATATTCCTCTGCTGTAGGTATTTATTTGGTGGGAGTCTTTTACAGAACCTCCAGTTAGAATATGATTCTATATTATTATGTTGATTGTACCTCAGATAGCATGCTTTCAAATGTTCTATTTTGTTAGTTAGCCCTGTGGGTATGTAGATTCACATGTGTTAGTGGTTAGAAGGATACAATTCAGAAGATGGTACATGCTTCCTTGTACAGCTTGTTGATTTGTACATTTGTTCAATCTTTTCATTATTTTCTTTGTCGTACTATTTTTGAAGAGTTAAAAGAACGAGTGTGTGGAATCAACCGGTTAGAACTTGCAGCATGGTAAACGTGGTTGTTCTATCATTTTTATAGTTACTAGTGCTGCGATATTTTTTGAAAGAAACAAAAACAAGAATAGAAATTGAAATACAAGGAGTCGAAAGCACACTTAGCTCAGGTGAAAAAGCATATGCGAGTAAAAAACTACTAAGATTTGTATATTTTGAGGTCCTGATTGTTTTCCTTATATTTCCAAAGGAAGCCCCCTTAAGAGGTGAGAGATGCTCAGGTGGACCCGGTGAATTCGCAATAACCACGTACGCTGTGTAAAGGTGGAATGCCATCTTCCATTTTCCCTTTCCATCTAGAAAATTCTGTTCTCACTATCATCATTCGTGATGATGTACTTACGCCATTTCTTGATAAAGCCAGTTTGTCTTTAGGCATAGATTCGGCGAATAAGCATCATTTTCTTGCGCTCCGCTTCACAAAATAACTTACTCGACTTGTGCGTTAAGTGGCTTCCCACTAGCAACCACGAGCCTTGTTTGGTCACCCTTAACACAAAGATCAACAAAGCACAGGCTTTTGTGGTCAACTATCAAACTGAAAACTACGGAGATCTTTGAGAAGCGGTTGTTTTCTGGTGGTTCTCAGTCATTCAAGGCCTTCTATAATAGCTTCGTCTGGACATAGTTTGTTCGAATTTCTCGCCTGGCTGATAAGCGAACCCAAACCGGTAGACTCGGATGTGTAGTTTGCATATGGCTGAAGAACTAAGCAAAACAGGCAAGCAGATAGCTTCAACTGAGGACTAAAAGAATTGAACAGAATCGCAACCCCACTTAAATATTCCCTATATTCTTTACGCCGACCGAAGCCCATAGCATAACTTTGAAACCTGAATTCTGGTTGACATTTCCGAATCGAACAAAAATAATTCACTTGATTTTTGTCCAGTGTCCAATTTGATTCGCTGTTATTTTTCCGATCCCTCATTTCCCCAGCAATCCAAATCGTGGGGTCTTCGATTCTGCATCAGGCCAGCTGGTTCCTTCGCATTAATTGAGACTTAAAATGCCTCGATAGGATTGCCGAAGCGACCCAAGTCACACAGCCGAACGAGCATGGACAATAGTATATTCCGCCACCCTATATTTGTCCAATGCCATCCCAGCTGTCCCGATTCTATATTTATCATTTGAAATCATTTCGACCCTTCTGAAGAAATTATTACGCTACGCTGTCATGAAGACGAAGGTCCGGAATGAATCCCTTCCTTGAGTGCTTGCAATCCTCCTTTAAAGTGCTTGATTTCCTCGGGGAACGTAGCAAATGATACCCAGCTGTGAGATTGCTGCAAGTTCGATTTTATCCATGCCAAAAGTTACTGAAATCATTGTTTCTCGGAAGACAAAGGCCTTTTACTGCGACGTAGGTTTATCATTCGGGGGTTGTTGAAAGATCAATAAATCCTTCCCGCCTTGGTAATAAGTTGTTGCTCCTCGTTCTTAGTTGTCATCAATCACACCTAAGTCATAATTGTGTTTGGTTTGGTTCCCAACAAACCTCTATGTAACTCGATGAGCAACAATAAAAATATACAGACAGGTGATGATGGAGATACTTCGCCTCCAAGGTTAAAGAAATGCTTGATGGTGATGCCTCCAGATTTTCCATCCTACCCACTACCTTATTGGTAGGGAATCTTGTTACTCGCAAGTTTGGCAAATTAAGTTAAAAAATATGCCTTACTGTTTTTTTCTAGCATACTCATATATGTATTCAGTTTGGAACATGAAATCAAGAAATCTAAATGACATCTGCTTCTAACTAAATTATACATATGTAGAAAATATTTTCAGCTTTTGGAAATTTTAAAATTCCAGAGGTCTCGGGGCTGACCCACAGGGTTGCTTTAAACTCCAGGCTTAACCTTCATACCCAGCCCCCATCTAGCAGCCAAGATTTTATAACAACATACCAAAATCAGTCATATTCAAAACTCTGTATCTTATGAAACCTAGAAGAGTGCTTCTGGGTTCTCAACAAAAACGCGAAGATACAATAATAGGTAGGCCATTTGTCTAACAGGAGCATGCAGATAATTTCTTCATCTCACTAATTTCCAAGTCGGTCCCGGAAATGACATCAATCTTCGATCCTTTCAGCGCCGCGGCATCACCACTGTTGGATCTTCCATTTTGACAGCCCAGAGTCTTTTTAGAAACCACAGCATAAATTTCTTCTAGTAGCCTAAAAAATGCGCTGTCCACGTTGTCACCACTAAGGGCTGATGTCTCCGAGAAAAAAAGGCCCTGGTTCTCTGCAAACTCAACAGCATCTTCTGTAGGCACGGCCCTGAGGTCTACAAGATCAGCCTTGTTCCCAATCAGTGTGATCACGATGGAATTGTCAGCATGGGCCCGGAGTTCCTCGACCCACCTCGCCACATGATCAAAGCTGGGCCTCTTGGTAATATCGTATACCAGCATGGCCCCCAATGCACCCCTGTAGTATGCACTCGTCACGGCCCGGTACCTGGAAATGTTGATTCAAAAGATAGAAAATTCATCGCATTTTTTAGTTCAAGATCTAGTAGTGTTTCGAATAATTGTTTCTTTTTCCCTCTCTGTTTCCAAGTTAACAAGCATCTACTTATATCGTTCCTTTCATACTCCAATTACTACTGAAGTAGAAGGCTTGCATTGCCTCAAATAAGTAGCAATCTTGTGGATTTTCTGTATAATGGAGAACAAGTACACACACTTATATTCCCTGATGGATGGTCATTCTAGTATCTGACTTGCCCACTACAATTCTGGATCCGACATTCGGTGGCATATTACTAATTTGGGTATTCGAAATTGATTATGAAACAAAAAATTTGTTTATTATACCTCATGAAGACAACGGTATCTTTTAATATTGTCACTTCGAACTTCTACTCTGTGTTTAAACAGTCATATCGCGGTGCATATGTATCTAAGTTCAGTGCCTTCAGTATCGGGAAAATTTAAACTGCCAGAACCAGAGCAGAAAGATCTATGAAAAGAAAGAGGGCCTAGAATTTGTGGGAGAGAAGTGAACCTTTCTTGGCCAGCAGTGTCCCAGATCTGGGCCTTGATGACTTTGTTCTTTATAGTGACAGTCCTGGTCTGGAACTCAACGCCGATGGTGGACTTGGAGTCAATGCAGAACTCGTTCTTGGTAAACCTGGATAGTAGCTGACTCTTCCCGACCGCTGAGTCTCCGATCACCACGACCTTGAACACATAATCTATTTTCTCAGGCGCATGCTCTCGGAATCTCTCGGTGTCAATCCCACTCATTTCTTGATTCATTTTCGGTAAGCAAAACCACGGAGAGCTGGAGAATTATGACAATCGGACTCTGATCGAAGTGTCGGCTGAATTGTTGTCGGACCCCTGTCTCTGTCGCTTTGGGTATTGGAGTCAGCAGGAGTAAGTAAAGAAGGAGAAAAAGATTGAAAGATGAGCTAGACAAGACTGCCTTCCTAAGGGCACTGATGAAAAGTGGAGCAAGTATGAAATACGGGCTTGTCCTTGTCTTTCCTTTAATGCTTTATCACGGTGGACGTATCATGCATTATTTTTTAATGATTTATGATTAAGCCTCTTTCCTGGCTCCATGGTCTGCCATAAACTGTAGTAAGGTTTGCCAATGGATTGAGAATTGGGATTTTCAACTGTAGTTCAAGACCCCTGGCAGGTTCTCGTGTACATGCTTATCACGGGCGAGTTGCCACTCGTGAGTTGGGACGAGTCCTAGAGAGTTGCTTGAATAAGCTTGAATAATCAAAAAGCGAGAAAGGAAAGTCTCTGACATGGAACAATTCATGAATCGATGTCGGTAGTCACTGAGACTTCAACAAAGGTTCAAGGGAGAAAAAGGAAAGACAACATTCATATAGGGTAATCTAGTCACTACGTAGGGACTGTATTTTCTTATTTTTGGTTTGGGACAGTAGCCTTTTACGACATAATAGTAGGTATGCGTGTGAGAAAAGTTTTATATTAAGTATGTGATTTTTTATAACAAAGTTTAAATGAAAAATATATTTTTTTAACTCTTAATTTAAATTTTAAATTAGGTTTTTTAACATAATATCATAACCTAAATTGAATTTGTTCTATTTCATACAACCTTAAGTTTAATATTGTTTAACATGCAATGGTGTGTGTGCAAGAGAAAATTCTTATATTAAGTACATTATCTCTTATAATAAAACTTAAATAAAATAAATTTTCATTTAACTCTTAAAATAATTTTTAAATTAAACTTTTGGATCATTTAATAGTTGGGAATATTAATTCTCTTTTCATTTTTGCCTCAATCTTAATCATAAAAATATTGACGGAAACATTAAAAATAAAATAAAACATGCATCACATGTCAGTGATGTTTCCGCAGCCTTTACAGGTGGAGATTTTCGACTCCATTGTGTTGGATATTCTCGTACTAAAAATTGTAGATCAAAGGATTCACTATGTATTAGTAAAATAATCATAAATATTCAACCAAAAGTCTCAGCTTCGTTTTTAAAGTTTAAGCATAGGCGGAGTGAACCTCATTAAACAAAAGTTTAGCAGCATTTTTTTTTTTTTGGTTTTTTTATAAAACCTGTACTTAGTCGAAACTTTTTATAGAATTTACTATTGAGATTGGTCATGTAAAACTGCAAATGGCATGTAATGGCGATAGGGTCCATGTGCCTCAATTTATGATAGCATGGGAAGACTTAAATCCCCTGACCCATGGTAGCAATCAATACGTTAAACTTCGAAAAGCCTTCTTACCTGTGCGAATCGGGCAACCAATACATGCACCGACAACAATTTGGTAGAGTGACCTCCTTGGAATCATGATAGTGGCCCACATCTTTAGAAGGAAATATAAAATCCAAGGTGGGAACACGAACAAAAGCTTGTCGTTGCTAATGCAATTTCAGCTTGTAATCTCTTTCTTTTTACCCGATTCACTAAGCATTACTGTACTCGGTACGCCCAAATGGACAACAATTGGAATGTGCCAAAATAGTACCAACCTTCATCAGATGTTTCTGAATCTTTTTATGTATCTATTTATCCTATGGTTAACAGACTTACGATTGTGTAGGTTTCATATTCACCGCCTGATGTACTGTAGATGATATGTGAAAAAAAAAAAAAAAGTGGGGAAAGATAGGAGGAAACAAAGGTTCCTAATGCGAGGTGAGCTGCTTCCCGGCTAACAAGGCCGTCACTTCGGTGGAGCACATAGAAGTACGAGACCCGAGATTCTGGGTACCATCAGCTGTTTTATCTTTCGTTTCATGGGCAAGATACGTTTTAATAAAGCTAAAATAGATACGTGAAAGAAGTGGGAACTAAAGCAAACCCTTCCGTAAAAGGGGGTTACAAAATTGATCAAGTTGCCAGACGGAGGGACAAAGTCCTACAAGCGCTTTTGAATAAAAACCAAATGGTGCGCTGCCTGGAGAGTTATCCGATAATAACAAGGGAAAGTAGATTATATTGGTGATATGCCCTAATATTTTTCTAATATTAGCTTATTATTATTTCCATATGGCATAGTTTATTTAAGGAATTAACTGTACAAATGGTAGAAGAATATTTGTCATATTTGTTTGTATATTCTATGTTGGTCATTTCCTTGTATTATAAAAGGACAACCTCTGTATGTAATACCCTAAAAAAACAATACAGAAATTCCTAAACCTCTCATGCTTTCTTCACTCATACCTTTGTGACATGGTATCAAGAGCCTCCCTTTGTTCTTGATTTTTTTCTACTTCCGCTCCTTTCTTTTTTTTTGGCTCCCTTGTCCTCCAATTTTTCCCATAATTTTTTCTCATGGCCACTCACCCCGTTGATCCCAATGCTCCCATCATCGAGGATGCCTCCCAATCCCTTTTCCTACGGCCTCTCCTGGGTTACACAATAAACCCCCTCTCACTGGCTCATCTTCCTTAAGGCCTGTCGACCCTCTACCCATGTCCTTGGGCCTTTTTCTGCCGACCCAGTCCCTTTCCTAGGCCCCTCTCTCAGTCGCTGATGGTACCAGCCCGCATGTTCTAGCTCTCCTCATGCCCTGATTTAGACTTGGCTCGAGCTAGCCCACAATGAGCGAACCCAACCCAACCCTTTCTGGTCATTCGGTTTCGGGCTTGCCCCCTTACCCGCCTTACACAGGTTTAGGTCCAAATCCTTACTCGGTCTCCCATCCCCCCCTTATGCCCTATTCCTCTACTGTCCGCCTCGAGCTTGGTGATTCGCTCTACACTGCCGTATTGGACAGCCTGGAATTGCATCTCATCACGCAATCTTTGACTAGCACTGCCATTTACTCTGTTTGGTGCCGTGATTTCCACTGTGCCCTCATCACTAAGGACAAAGATGGTTTTTTGGATGGCTTTGTTCCCTATCCGTCCGACGGCCGCCTTGCCTAGCAGTGGCGTAAGTGCATGCAACTTATCTGTGCCTAGCTCAGTAATACCCTTTCGCCAAAGGTTGCTGCCGCTCTTCCGCCGTTGACAATGTTCACGTTCTTTGGGATTATCTTCGCAAACTATATGGCCATTCTAATTGAATTCAGCAATTTCAGGTTGAACAGGCATTCTATGATCTCAAACAGGGCAACCTTATCGTGACTGTCATCTACAATCGGTTCGTTCCCTCTGCAACGAACTCGATCAGCTCGAACCTCCGTTTGAAAGGCTTGATTCTGTTCACAGTCATCTGCGCCAACTCAAGGAAGAGCATCGCATCACTCGATTCCTCCTGATTCTCAATGAATCCTACACCCATTTTCATTCCCACATCCCCATGATGGATCCACCGTCGTCCCTCCGCCGCTTATTCTTCCTCATTGTCCAGGAGGAGAACCAACGGATTGCTTCCACAGAACATCTCTATGTTGGAGAGAATTTTATTCTCTCTGCCTGTGCTACCACCACTCAAAAAACCCTTTCGGCAATTGCAATGATACTCTGGCCATGTAATTCTCCTATCTAGGGTTTCCTAAGATTGATCCAAGACCTGGATTTAACGGTTCCCACTCAAACCCTAGATCAAATGGTCTTTATTTACTCCTAGGTGCGACTCCATCTGACGGGGATGTCTGGATGCAAACCTGCTATTATTCTATTTGATCAGAATTTGAACCTTACAATACTTGAGTATGCTGTTGGAGTATCACCTTTAGATGCGGACCCACTTCTCAAGGATCCTTCAAGTTTTCAGAGTTTAGTTGGAAAACTTACTTAGCTCATAATGATGAGACCTGACATTTGCTATGCTATTCAGATCCTTAGTCAATTCATGCATAATCTCAAACAATCTTATATGAATGTAGCATTGAAAGTTGTAAAATACCTAAAGGGATGTCTAAGATTGGGAATCCTTTTGTCCAGAAATTGTAACATGGAAATGACAGCTTACTGTGACACTGATTACACCACATGTCCTATGAGTAGGAGATCCACTACGGGTTTTTGTATCAAACTTGGAAATTCCCTGTTATCATGGAAAACAAAGAAACAGTCCACTGTCTCACTCTCATTTGTTGAATCTGAATATCGTGCCATGGCTAAGACTACTTGTGAACTTATTTGGCTAAGAGGGCTTCTTCAAGATCTAGGAGTTTGTATAAGAGGACCTACTCTCCTTTTCTGCGACAATGATGCCGCTCTTAAACTTGCTACGAACCCTATGGTTCATGAGAGAACAAAACACATCGAAGTTGATTGTCATTTCATAAAAGATAAGATTCAAGAAGGAGTCATCAAGACAAAGGAAATTCAGACTACAGAACAGCCTGCTGATATCTTTACCAAAGCTCTCTACCAAAGACAACATGCGTATTTATTAAGCAAGCTTGGTGTATTTGATGTCTACAAGCTGCCTAAACCACCAGCTTGAGGGGGAGTGTTGGCGATACACCCTAATATTTTCCTAATATTAGCTTATTATTCTTTCCATATGGCGTAGTCTATTTAAGGAATTAACTATACAAATGGTAGAAGAATATTTGCCATATCTGTTTGTATATTTTCTATGTTGGTCCTTTCCTTGTATTATAAAAGGACAACCTCTGTATGTAATACCCTAAAAAAGCAATACAAAAATTCCCAAACCTCTCATGCCTTCTTCACTCATACCTTTATGACAGATTCCATAGTGAAGGAAATGCTTTGAAATCGTCTCGACTAGAGGGACGGGAGATAATCCTTACTTTGATAGTTGAGGAAAAGTGTGCAGTGGTTAAGGGGGGGGGAGAGTGTCAGCATTTAGGGCTACATCAGTCCTACGTGCGTGAGTTTTCTGCGCACTTGTGGAAAATGTTGGCCAAAAAATTATATTAGTTCTATGAATATGATATGATTTTAATTTATTCTTTTTTTATTCTATTTTACTTGACTTTTATCAAATAAAAATTCATGTAACATAGATGAATCGATCATTGAAGTGAAATGAAAAAGTTCAAAAATATGAAAAACTTTTAGATTTTTATTTTCTCTTCAATGATTAATTAATCTTTGTTACATGAGACTTTATAGATGAATACATATTTGAGTTATATTGTTTTGTAATTAAAATAAGATAAGATTGAATAGTTTCAATAAGTGTATTTAAATTCTATTATAACTTCTAATAAGCATGCATAACATTTTAAATAATAGCTACTTAGACTAATGTTTAGTTAATTAGTTCAGTATTAAGTTAGTAATAACTCAAATTGTGAAGTTTAAAGTTTGAGACTTTGTGTGCATAAATTGGAATTTACATTATAATATTAAAAAAAATCTTCATTAGTTTACATTGTTTGTATAAATGTAACTCTTCATTTATAGCCAAAACCTATAATTTTATATTAATCCATGAAATTCTATACTTTATTCACCTTGAAATGTATTTCTTTGTAATACCCAAGCTAAACGGGGACCAAAATGGAAGTCTGTAACATATTCGTAAGTCACATTATAAGATTGCACGCTCATGTTTCATCTTGATCTATGAAGCTTAAACCTTTTGTATCTTTGCCCAGCAAGGTGGCACGAGTGTAAGCCACTCTTTGTCACCCCTTATAAGTTTGAATCATTTGTCAACTTTGTTTTTTGTTTTCCTTTTTTTTTTTTTTGTCCATTGTTTGTTACTACACATACAATTAGTAAGTCATCTTTTATTTTGTTAGGATGACAAATGGTAATAAAAATGCATATATAGTATAATATCAAATATTTACTTATCAAAACACTATCATCACAATTTATTTTCATTGATCTAGCACGGAGAGGAAGCAATTTAGTAATATTTTTAGTTCATTAAAAAGGTAGATGAAAGCATTATTAAGAGATTTATTTATTCAAAAACTAAAACTCAAATTGTTTTTTATTGTCAAAATAAGTGCGTGAGCATGGTAATGAATAATAAAAGATGAGGAAACCTCTGTTTATTAATGAACAAGAGAAAACCAACATTACAAGTGGGAGATAATAATCCCAAGAATGAATTCAAAATGTTTACAATGGTTCTATATATAAGCAAATAAAGATAGGTTGCTTGAGATGTCGTTATTGTCCTCTCTACAGAAAGGGTTGTAGAGAGAACAGTGGTCGGTGTTGTTGCATGCTGCAGAGTCATGTAGCATGTGTGGTTTCTTCTATAGGAACCAGAGCATGTTAATGGTGATATGGTAGCCACGTGGATGCGACTGCCACCTCATCTTTAAACATCCTCCCTCAAGCTAATGGTCGATGGGAATTGATGACATTTAGCTTGCCAAGGAGATGATTGTGTTGATTAGCCCCTTGGTTAACACATCTATAGGCTGATCTCTAGTGCCAACGTGGTCTGTACAAATGATTCTTTTACGAATCTTCTTGCAAAGGAAGTGACAATCAACATCAATGTGCTTTGTTCACTGATGAACCATGAGATTTGCTATTAACTCTATAGCAATTGTATTGTCATAGAATAGAAAGACGGGGTGTGAGGTATGTGAAACCTCATGTCTTCTAAAAGGCCAAGTAACCACATGATCTCACAAGTAGTAAGGGCCATAGCTCGATACTCAACTTCAGTAGATGATAGTGACACAACCCCTTGTTTTTTGCTCTTCCAAGAGATAAACATATCACCCAACATAACACAAAACTTGGTGAGTGACTTTTTGCCTACCTTGCATGTGGCATAATTTGAATCACAATAAGCTTGCAACTGATAACTACCCATAAAAGAAACAAAGAGGCCTGAACCTGGACAACTCTTTAAGTACTTGACTAGTCATATGACAACTTCCCAATGAGATTTCTTGGAGGAGTGCATGAACTAAGCCAAATTGTGCATAGTGTAGAAAATATTTAGTCGTGTGACATTCAAATAATTTAGCTCGCCTATAAGTTGTTGATACTTTAAGGGACCGCTCAATGGTGGATCATTATCTCGAGGAACTAACGCCCCTTTGTCATGCTTATAGTAGTGAGGGACAAGTTGGTTTCCATAGGGTTTCCCACCAACTTAGCTCCATTAAGACCAAGCTCATCAATCAACTCCAAGATGTACTTGCACTAACTCAAATGAATTCCATTGTTGTCTCCAAGGACCTCAATCCTAAGGAAATACTTGAGATCTTCCAAGTCCTTAATATAAAAGGAAGAGTGTAAATGCTCCTTTAGTTCTTAAATCTCATAAATGTTGCTTCTTATGATAAGGATGTCATCAACATAAATCATAAGGATTACTATCAAAGTACATCATTTTTTAACAAAGAGTGAGGTGTCATGCATGAAGTCCTGATATTTGGTAGCTAGCAGAGCATTTTTGAATTTTTCATACCATCGCCAAGTTGCTTGTTTCAATCCATATAAAGATTTCTTTAACCTACACACTTTCTCAAATTTCTCATTGAGATTTCTCGGTGGTAAGTGCATGTAGACTTCCTTATTAAGATTTCCTTGAAGGAAGGCATACTAATGTCCATCTAGTGGATTTGCCACTGATTTTATGCTGCCAAAGAAAAAGCACACCAAACTATAATGTGTTTCATCATAGGTGTGAAGATCTCATGTTAATCAACCCCTTCCTTTTAACTATATTCCTTAGCCACTAATTCAACCTTATACCTCTCAATGGTCCCATCAACATTGTGCTTAATCTTGTACACTCATTTACACCTTATAGGTTTTCTTCCAAATGGTAGGTTCACAATATCCCAAGTGTCATTAGCCTCTAAAGTCTTAATCTCCTCTGCCATGGCTTTTTGCCATCTAAGATTGTCAACAACCTTATGGTAAAAGTTTAGTTCCACATTGGTAGAAATGGATGCAATGAACTATTGGCTATCATTTGGGAGGTGGTGGTAGGCAATGTAGGCTGAGAAAGGATATTCAAATGATTCAGTTTCTAAGGCATTTATGGTGGGACAGATATTGTCATTCGACCAAAGTGGTGGTTGACTTTCGTTGGTGGATCACCTAAGAAGTGCTGGAATGGGTGTTTCTTGTGGGTTTCTAGTCTTTGTAGAATATTGTTTGTCTTTTCATTAGCAAAGATGTCATAAGAATTTGCTAAGGGTGGCAGAAGTTTTAGTGTTTTGTGAGGTTTTGGTGGAATGGTTGGGTTGACAATAGTAGTTGGTGATGTGTGAAATGAGTTGTCAATGGTTTGTGGATGATTATGAGTATGGAGGACCATCTTAACAGGTGTAATCAAAGGCACCTAAGGAAAAGCATGTGATGCAGGCTCTGTGCGTGTGAAGGGAAATGTATCCTTATAAAAGTGTACATCTCAACTAACAAAGAAAGATTAGGTCTCGAGATTATAAAGCCTATATCCCTATTGCCCTTGAGTGTATCCCATAAATATGCTAAGGATAACTCGTGCATCAAACTTGTCTTTGTATCCTACCATAATGGCATAACAAAGACAACCAAAAACTCTAAGATGAGAGATCTTTGGTGGTTTGCTAAAAAGTTTCTCAAATGGGGTAATCATGTGTAGCACGGTTAAGGGAATTCTATTTATGAGATAGGTTGTAACAAGTATGCATTCCCCCTAAAACCTAAATGGCATGTTACTTTGGAATTTGAGTGCTTGTGCAACATCTAAGATATGACGGTGTTTATGTTCTACAACACCATTCTATTAGGGAGTATGTACACATGAACTTTCATGTGCAATCCCTGGTGATGAGTGATAACTCTATTTTTATAGAGTTATTTTAACTATTTTTAGGCAATAAATAATACAATGCTTATGAGAAATATTTGAATTCCTCTTTATTTACTTGAATTTGTCTTGTTTTTGTAGCATAAGGAGGCATGAAGAAAAAGAATAACCATGGAGAACCTAATGTTTATTATATGACAAAATATGGTCAAAATATCAAGATCAAGAAAATCAAGATGGGCTTGGACTTTAGATTTTCCATTGTTATTAGGTTTTCTAAACTAGTCATATTAGGAGTTCAAAGCCTAATTATTATAAGAGTTCAAGACCCAATTGTCTTTGGTCTCCAAAACCCACTTTTACTAGAATAAAAGATAGGTCTAAACCTAAACCTTATTTAAGATAAAAGAAGAGGCAAAAAAGGGGGAGGAGGAAATTAAACACAACTCAAGAGAGAGGCCAAGAATTCAAGGTTTTCTTGAAGAGAAGACAAAAAGGGTGACAGACTTCTTGTTTTTGGATTCAAGATGCCTTCCTTGTTTCTTATTATTGTTCTTCCTCATTATTTCATTATGTTCTAAACTTCTTTTGTTAGAGCGAAGATGTAGCCTAACTATGATGATGTGAATTTCATAAATTTTTATGTTTTGCAAGATATTTTATTTATGTGAGTTATATATTATTATGCTTAATGCTTTTAAGTGATTGGCCACCACTTGAATGATAGGATGTGCATGTTAGAGACTGAAAGGTAATAATATGCAATTGCTTATTATAATATATAACCATAAATTAAATATAGATAGACATATACCATGTTATTTGTGTGGCTTTTGGTGATAAGATAATCGAAAGATTTATTGTAAACTAGGAATATTCACAGATCCTAATGCATTTGGTTTGTTTCAATTCACATATAGAGATATAGTGAATTAATGAACTAAATAGGTTTATTATACCTAGACATAGGATAGTAAATAAATTAGGAAGTTCTGCCATCACATAGGTAATATCATTCTTGCATGCATAAACTATAAAAATTCGTATCTAATAGTTATGGTGAAATCAGAAGCTCTAACATGTTTCTCATCTTGATTTTCCTTACTTTGATTCAATTTTAATTAGTTTTAAGCTTTCATTTTAGAAATTTTATATTTTAATTCATCATCAACAATATTTTAATTTGCTAGATAAATTTTAGGATTAATTCATCATTAGTACTTAATTAGTTTAGTATTCACCAATCTTCGTGGGACGATACTTTTTTTATCATTATATTACTTGTTTGACATGTTCACTTGCATCTAAATTTCATCGAACAATGAGAAGAGATTCTTCATATGGTGATTGAAGAAATCTAATGCATTATCAGTTCTAACATATTTGACTGTGGTGTCAAATTGATTTCTCACTAGGTTGAGAAATTCCTTTAATCAAGGAAAGGTTTCACTCTTGACTTTCATGAGAAATGTCCAAGTTCCTCGAGAAAAGCCATCCACAAGTGTGAGAAAATATCTCAACCCATCATGATTGGGGTTCTTGTATGGGCCCTAGACATCTACATGGATTAGGTGAAAAAGACATTGCACTGTATTGTCACACAAATGGAAAGAATTATGAGTTTGTTTTACAAGTGGACAAATTGGACAATGATCATCATGGGAAACATTTTTGAAATTTAAATCATTGATAAACTTGAACTTGGCATTAGACAAATGTCTGAGCCTATAGTGCCAGAGTCTGGAATTTGAAAAAGTACAACTTAATAAAGCATTAACATAACACGAGTCATGCCTAGGGAGATGTGCTACAAAATTCCTTTTGTCTAAGTGTGTGACAAAATGGTACAGCTTGTTTCTCATCCTAGATGGTCCTTTGACTTCACTCATTGAAAGGTCCTGAAAGACACAAAAATTGGCATATAATATGGTGTGACAATTATTTTCATGGCAAAATTTGGACATAAATATGAGATTAAATTTGAAATCTAGTGAGTATAAGACTATGTGCAATTGTAGATATTTGGATATACGGATGTTCCCAGTATGTGTAACCATAGCACTTTCACCATTTGGAAATTTGACTTTCCTAGATCTAGATGCACATGATATAAGAGATTCTAGGTAGTTGAAGTTTGTAGTAATATGATTACTAGCACCACTATCAATAATCCAACTTTGATTAACAAATTCAAATGTACCTTCCATGTGTGCATGACTCTGCTGGCCATGCTCCTCATCCATGAGTGTTAGGAAGTGCTAGTAGTTAGTTTTAGTGATGAAGACTTAACCAAAATTGTTCGCCACTAGATTAGCCTTTGCTTTTTTCTTGTAGTTTCTATGTCCGAGTGGAAATACATGCAATTTGTAACATTCCTTGCGTTCATTCCCGTATCCTTTCCAACACTCATATTGCGGGCTTGTCACCCGATAACATTTCTCCTTTTTGTGCCCTTTTTTCCCATAAAGGTCACATTTTTCGTTTTGCCTTGGCCTAAACGACTTGCTGCGTTTTGTGTTGCTTTAAGCGTAAATGACACGTCTTTTTTAAGAATGAAGCCAGCACCTGATTTCATCCTTAAAAGTGTGGTCACCACAATAGTGCCTCTACGTGCATCTAAACTTGTTGCGTCAAACCCATTTTTCATTGTAACAAAGGTGTGTTCCCTGACCGTCTTCCTTGACATGCTTCGACAATATTCTGCATTGTAGATGATCAAGTAGGTGTTCATGAGGTCCGAAAGAGGCTGTATTACAAGAATTTGCTTTATGAGTGGCAAATAATAGTCATCAAGCCCCCAAAGTAGCTGGTAGAACTTCATGGTGTCTTCGTAGAGCTTCCATGGCTAGAAAGTGGCCATTTTTGGTAATTTCAGCTCAATCAAAGTGTCAAATTCATTCCAGAGCTACTTTAATTGGCCAAAATATGTAAAAATCAGCTCTCACCCTTGACAAATTAAGCATAATTTGTTCACAACATTGCAAACCCTAGACAGGTCAACTTGATGATATTAGGCTCGGAGTTCTACCTATATTTTAGTGGCGGTTTGAGTGTAGATGAGGCCGTCATGGAGGTGGTCGGTGATGGAGTTTAAAATCCAGCCACGACACACTGAATTGCAGCGTTCCTAAAGAGTTTGGGTTGAGAAGCCGAGTTTGAGTCGATTGTAGGACTTATCGACGAAGACCATTTATTCTTGATCAAGAGGGCGATGGTTATCGTTTCTCGCCAAACTATGTAATTGGCGATGCCAATGAGCTTTATCCTAACTAAGGCGGCTAAATTGGTGTCTTTGATCAGAATATAAAGTGGATTGGTGTAATCTAGGGTTTGTGCCCTAGTTTCAATTTAGCGATCCTCTTTATGCAGTGGCAAAGTGGCAGAAGGGTGAGCAAAAGTGTGTGCTTCTTGCTATTGCTTTGAAACGGCGGAACATATGGGGGTACATCGCCAGATTTGCTGCTGAATTTCGTTATTTGGGAAGTTGCGATGGTGGAGTCAAAAGCATTGTCGTTTTGGATTGCAGATAGTGATACGATGTTGCTTGGCTAGGATGCAAGCAGCGTCATTTGAATACCCTTTTACGGCGTTGTTCTCATTGAGAAGCAAAGCGTCATCATATTTTAGCAAATGCACGTCATTGCGTTGTAAGGCAATGTGATGTCATGAGACTTCACTAATTGAGACGGCATCGTTTGTGTTGTATGACAATACGATGTCATTGGACTAATAGGAGTGAGAACGACATCGTTAGGGATCATCATCTTTGCAAAGTCATTGAAAATCTTAGAGAAACCCTAGATTCACCAGTGTTGTAGTAATAACAAAGAAAGGACTCTCAAAATAGAGGGAAAAAACTGGGAAAGAAACCAATATGATCTATGCGGAAGCGTTTCTTCATAATCGAAAAAATGGACAAAAAACCAAGGTTTTAAACCTAAGCTCTCAGTACCATGTCAAAATAAATGCGTGAGCATGGTAATGAATAGCAAAAGATGGGGAAAACTTTGTTTACTAATGAATAAGAGAAAACCAACATCACAAGTGGGAGATAATAATCCCAAGAATGAATTCGAAATGTCTATAAAGGTTCTATATATAAGCAAATAGAGATTCGTTGCTTGAGACGTCGCTATTGTCCTCTGTGTAGAGAAGGCTGCAGAGAGGATAGTGGTCGGCGCCATTGCATGCTGCAAAGCCGTGCAGCATTGTGTGGTTTCTTTTGTAGGAACCGGACCGTGCTAATGGTGATGTGTCAGCCACGTGGATGTGACTGCCACCTCATCTCCGAACAATTATCATAATAAAAAGAATTATAAATATCATTTACTACAAAGTGAAAATTGAAAGATTTTTGGGATAGTACTTTTACTTTAAATAATGCAATAGAACAAGATGACTAGCACCGAACATGCTTTTGTATTAAATGTGTACCCGAGTGAGGAAGACTTGTCTTCTGTCAAACCATCTCTCCTTTTGGCATTAACGGGATCTCCACAAATCATATATATGAATCACGTCTTCTGTCTTCTTTCTTGCTTTTAGGTATTAAAAGGAATGGAAAAAATATTTTTTAAAACAAAAACACCTACTAACAGAGTTCAACACTAAGTGAAAGTATTCTCATGTTGATCACATATTAATTTAGTAATAAACTAGTAAGCTTTAAGACTTATTGACATTAGATTTGACATATGAATATGTGAGTTTGATTGTATGTGTATGTGTGAAAAAAGAGGAAAAAAAGGAAAAGAAAAAAGTAAAAGCATTCTCAATTTAACATGTAGTCGCTTTCGCTTTCCAAACAATCGGGCAACTGACAATCGGGCCGAACGGCATGTCGCTTTCCAAACATGTAGTCTCCTCTCAACGCTGAAGCTAGTCTTCTACCCACGGTTCTTCGCCCAAAGTGAGAGAAAGGTCTCAGCCATGCTTCTTCGACGCCAGTCTTACTGCCGCCATCTCACGATCACCGCCGTTCGTTTTTGCCCTTTCTCCACCGGCGACCCCAAGCCGACCGCCCAATCCTACACCGTAACGCCCCCGATCAAACCGTGGCCGCAGCGGCTCTACCCCAAGCGCCTCGTCTCCATGGTCCTTCGCCAGCAAAATCTCGACCTTGCGCTGCAAATATTCTACCACGCTGGAAAATTCCACCCTGGTTTTTCTCACAATTACGACACCTACCACGCCATCATCCGACGCCTCTGTCGCGCCCGGGAGTTCGAAGTCGTCGAGTCCCTGCTGTCGGAGCTTGGTCGTTCTCAGATCAAATGCGGCGAAAACCTTTTCATCGACATAATCCGAAGCTACGGCCTTGTGGGTCGACCTAATTCGGCGTTAAAAACCTTCCTACGCATCGAAGACTTCGGTGTTCAACGCTCGGTGAGGTCGTTGAACACTTTGTTAAACGCCTTGGTTCAGAACAAGCAGTATGCTTTGCTACATGCATTGTTCAAGAACAGTCAGTCGAGATTTGGGGTTGTCCCCAATGTGTTCACGTGTAATATTTTGATCAAAGCCATGTGTAAGAAGAATGATGTGGAGGGTGCAGTGAGGGTGCTTGATGAAATGCCTGCGATGGGAATGATACCTAATTTGGTTACTTACACCACGATTTTAGGTGGGTATGTTGCGCGGGGAGACATGATTAGTGCGAGGAGGGTTTTTGGTGAGGTTTTTGATAGAGGATGGATCGCTGATGCGACTACGTATACAGTTTTGATGGATGGCTATTGTAAGCTAGGGAGGCTGGTTGATGCAATCAAGCTGATGGATGATATGGAGGAGAATGGGGTTGAACCCAATGAGGTTGCTTACAGTGTCATGATCGACGCTTATTGTAAAGAGAAGAAGTCAGGGGAAGCATGTAACTTGCTTGACGATATGCTGGAAAAGAAGTATATACCAAGCTCGAACCTTTGTTGCAAGGTGATCGATGTGTTGTGCGAAGAAGAGAAAGTTGAGGATGCTTGTTTGTTGTGGAAGAGGCTGTTGAAGAAGAATGTCATGCCGGATAATGCTATATCAAGCTCCCTTCTGCATTGGCTTTGTAAGAAGGGTAAAATATGGGAAGCAAGGAAGTTATTTGATGAATTCGAGAAGGGTTCCATCCCAAGTGTTTTGACGTATAATACACTTATAGCAGGGATGTGTGAGAGGGGGGAGTTGTATGAGGCAGGTAGGTTGTGGGATGACATGGTGGAAAAGGGATGTGCTCCTAATGCTTTTACGTATAGCATGTTGATTAAGGGCTTCTGTAAGATTGGCAATGCAAGGGAAGGGATAAGAATCCTCGAGGAGATGTTGGAAAAACAATGTTTGCCGGACAAGTTGACTTACTCTATATTGATTCAGGGACTTTATGACTCAGGACATGAAGAAGAAGTTGCAAAGGTTCTTTCGGTGGCCATGTCAAGCGGAGGAGTCGATAGTGATTCTTGGGGCTTTTTCTTTACCAAGATGATTGATAATCTTGACAGTGGGACATGTGATCTCAACAGAGTATTAATAGACAGTGCTTCTTAAAACTATACTAATTTACATATGGTTGCACTCCCAGATATGAATTTAGGGGCGGATATGGTTATGATCATGCTGGAGCTTACTAAATTTTTCACCGAACCCTGGCAAGATTTTACTTTTCCCTCCCTCACCAGCAACTTCAAAGCATCTGTGGCCATGTAGATGGAGTGAGGTCTTTACTTCTTAACAAAGATGTTCTGAACAAGTTTGCTCTGCTATTTGTTCCACTCCTAAAATTCGTTAATTATGCACGCAGCATAGTTCTGATCGGTGACCCGTTTATGAGATGTCCTCGTCCAATTTCGTGATCTTTATCTGCAAGTTCATTATCAGAGAAATGAAAAGCAAGGATTTCCAGGTACAAGTCTCTTTGTAGGAATTTTGTTTGAATGGCAGTGATCTCTGTTATTGGCAATAATTTACAAGAATATTCTGTAGTCTTAGTAAGAGGGGGAAGTGCTAAGAAAACAGATCTGAAAAGGTCTAGGAAGAATCCGGTATTGTGAACTTTCGGGGTGTTTTAGTTCTGGTGATTACCAGTTTGAAGTGAATGTGCCTAGAACGATGTCCTTACAGCATAATGGTAACCTGCACTTTCTGCATGGAATGAATCTTTAGCTAAAGGTGACTAGGCTGATCAATTTGAATGTTGAAGGCTATTTTTAGTGATACGTGGATCAGCGATCAAGGAAGACCAAGGGATGCTTTTTGGGTATTTTTCAAGTTATATTAATCGTTTAGTTTGTAAACCAATTCAATCCCCATCTTGGGTTGCCTAACAATTTCAACATAGCATGTCGTCTCCTTTGACCATAAGACAAATGCAAACTACAACCTTTGTGAGTGGATATGATATTTTGATATTAACAAAATAGATGTGAAAATGTATTTGAAAAATATAAAAGATTTAAAGAAACTCGTCTTGAATAAAGCTATGTTCCAAAAAGAAAGGATATATTTGTATAAACGTACATAAAATCTTATTCTTTGATATTATGGAAAACTGAAATTCTCCATTTCAAGTTGGAATCAGTGCCTAATATTGAAATAAGTGTACATGTTTATTAAAATATAGCTGACGGAAAAACTCGTCATCTTTTTCTAAGGAGTTCGTTTGTCATTAAACTGACAACGACACTTTTGGGTTAAGACATCTTTTTGAAAAGGGTGAAGGCTTAAGTCTTATGAATGAATGAATGAATGCCTGATTTTTGCATAAGTGTTTCGCCAATTTTTGGCGAAGCTGGAGAATTTGAGAGACTTGCTGCTCGGCTATTTCTAGGCTTATTTTTGGCAGCGAATCTAAAACAGATATTTGGATGCTCTTCAAGTATAGGGCTCTCTGTTGATTTGAGATAGAACACAATTGTCTATCTTTTGGCTATCTTGAGAAAAGGGAATGCACTTGAGAAATTATTCGGTTAGTTTGTTTATACCTTACTGTAGAGCTTGTTTGTATAATTGGTATTGTATTTTGTAGTTCAAACAAGTTAAATTTATAATCTTGGGTTTTCAAGTGAAACTCTAACTATGTAAAAACGAGGGGTTTCGAATTTTTATACTTGTAAATGCAAATTGTAATGTCTAGGGCACTAATTATGGTGAAATCCAAGTGTTTGAGGCATGGACGCGAAACCCTAGTTTTGTTAGAAATTGGGGTTTTGGGTTTATATAAATTTATAAGAGAAATTAAAGTGCTTAGAGCACAATTTTCTATGTTTGTATTATAGTTGGGGCACAAGTTGTATCAACACTTTATCTAGGTGAAAAAATTGGTTGTAAGTGAATCAACTATGTAATTCTTGAATTGTTTTAGCAAGAAAAATCTCAAAAGTATGAAGTCATGCTTTGATTTGTCTACAAGCACCTAATTCAATTGAAAAAAATTAACAATTTTTACTATTTGAGAATTTCATACACTTGCAAGCACAAGATAGGGAAAACTCTCTCTAATTCCTACATCTCTCTTTGATCATTGCAATGACTTACCAACCAAATGATACAACACGTTTGAAATTTTTTGAGTTTCATATTTTTAAGAAAAGAGTGTGAAACTCCAATTGACAATATCATAACTTTGCCCTAAGCCCTAATTTTGACTCTATTCCTAACAATTTCCCATATGGAGTTAAAATTGGTATCACACCCTTAAACCATAGATAAATTAGTTCAAAGACCCAATTGTTTCAAGGAGTCCATCCCTTTCGTGGCATGCTCCCACTAAATCCTTGTCTTCAATTGCAAGGATTATTGCAATAGTTTTAGAACTTGCCTTCACCTTATGTGACTTTTTGAAGGATCCAACATCAAGACTAGACCCATTAAAAGGTTGTCTTTCATTCATGGTTAGCCCAGACCCATTTTAAAGATTATTGTCTTTTACTTATGAGGTGTGTTAGGGTTTGTCATGTTGTGTAAACGAGTAGGTACCATTCTTGTGTATGTGTGTGTGAAGCCACTTAGTTCAACTTGATAATTTATAGTTGTATTTAGTCTGTTTAGAAGTTAGTTATTTATTTCTCTTGCATGGTTCGTACTATTGTTAGTTTGAATAGTTGTGTGTGAATTTTGTTATATAATTTGTGTTAATTTGGAAGTAGGAGTTTGGTTTCATTTGGTTTCACCTTTACTTCTCTTGGCTTCACATGCCTCTTGAGCTTGCCACTTTGAGTTTTTCCACCATTTTGAGTTTCTTCCATTCTAGGCTCCTTGGATAAATAAAGATTAGTCCCTACACTGAGGGTGAAAATGACAAAACTTAACACAAAAGGTAATCAAGGATGAAGTCAAACATGAGAGGGTGGCTAACACCGAAACCTAACACAAAAGGGTAGTTAAAGGTGAAAGGCAATGGAAATTGCTAAACAAAGCCAGCCACAAATTAAATAAAAAATATATATATTTTCACTTTCGCTCAATTTTGAACTCATTAGTAGTACTCACGTAACTGCACTTAACTCATTAAATTCATTAAATTACAATATATTCCAACATTGAACAATACAACATACACACAAGCCTATGGAGGCACAAGTGTTACTAGAGGTTAGTTTTTCCTCAGGCACTATTCTTTCCTTTTAGGTCTACGTCCAAGTGCAATAAGGATATTCACTAGCAAGCTTGCTCCTTCACAAGTAGGCAAGCCTACAAGTTGCATTTCCCTCCTTCACAAACTCACCAAGGCTGAATGCCAACATGACTGCAAAGTCAAACCCATATATATCCAATGTGTTGTAAGCAGATGATACATGTAATGCTTCAAGTTTAGCTTTGAACATTCTAGCATGATTTTGGAAATTATGTTGAATTTGCTCCACCCTATGTGACCTTGAACCTAACGTTGCTTGGCATGTGGGGCATATAAGTTTCACATTAAGTATGCAATCCTTTATAATGAAGCTTAAATGAAGGAAGTGTTCATTTAACTTCTAAGCTAGCTTTTGGGTTAGGCCTTTACGCTTTTTAACAATAGTTTTTTAAAGATAAAAAGTTCTTGTTTTTGGAAAAAGATGTTTTTCTATGACAATTTTTTTTATTAAATATATATAAATTCTTTTCATATGTTTATGTGCAAAATAGAATTAAAAAAAGTAAAAGATGTGTAAATTATAATATCAATCAAGATATTATAAAGTAGTTGGTTTCCTATATTTTAATATATTGCAACTTTATTCAAGCTTTAAAAGATCACTTCTTGAACAATAAAAAAAGAAAAGAGAAAATATAAGTTGCATGGTATTCATATTAAAAAAGAATGTAATGCCTGTTTTTATGTTATTGCAAGAGAAAGGTGTATGCAAAAGCTTATATTATAAGTTTTATATGAAGTGCCTACAAGAAGCAGGCAAGTCTGAGCTTACAAGAAGTAATCTAGTCTAGGCCCGCAAGGAGTAGGTTGATTTAAGCCCGTGACACATGAGCTAACCCGAGCCTGAAATACAGGAGCCCAATAGAGCTCTTAAGTGAAGGCATACCGTGAAGCTCACTAAAACAGTGCCACTCAACTAAGGTTGAGTGCCCTAATTTGTTTCCCATAATTAGAAGCCCTAGCTTCTAATCTATTTTAGACAGCGAGAGAAGTTGTCCTTTTTGCAACTGTATGTCCATCTCCCAATGAGAAGATTTGCAGAAGAGTTGATCATTTGTTAGAAAAGTTGCATGGAATGACCGTGTGATGATTAAGGGTTTGATTTGAAACCTTAAGTGATGGAATCATCCCACTTTCTCAATGGGAAGAAGCATATGATGTTGTCAAGTTTGACAGAAACCTCAAATAAGCTTTTATTATTTAAATCTCATATAAAAGGGTTTGTTCCACGGTTTAAAGAGTTTTTGCATGAGTCTACTGTGGAATCGAAAGAAGAAATCAAGCTTGATCAACATATTCTTGTGATTATATACTCTTGTATACACTTGTTTATTTGTTGATTGAACTCTAATTATTATTTACACATAAACTCTGTTGTAAATCCGAAACCCTAATTTGCTAAAATTTGGGGGTTTCATGATTAAAACTTAGATTAGTACTCTATATCTTGGATAAGATCTTTGATTAGCAATATCCTTCACAAACTAGATATTATTTGGGGATTTACTCTTGTAACAAGGTTGAGACAACCTTTGATCGTAACCCTAAAGTTTTGTGTTTCCTTTGAGGAGGAATTGGAATGATTAGGAGAACATTTTCTCCTAATCAGTGAAAAAAGTAGACTTCAACTAGTTGAGTTGAAGGAAAAAGAGGGTGAACGTAGGTGTGAGGATCGAACCATCGTGGTAAATCTTGTGTTTATGCTTATTGTCCATTATTATTTAGGTTTGTTGTTTATATTGCTGCTTAGTGTGGTGTTTAAGTTTGTTGTGTTTGAAGAAGCTGAGTTAATAGACTTTGAAGTGAACAACCAATACAACCTCCCCATATCTCTTCTTGGTTGGCAATTATACATAACAATTGGCATTAGAGCCCAAGTTCTCTAATTAAAGGCTTAACATCCTATAGTAGATCCTTATAATGGCCTTAGAGAAAGGTGTAGTTGTTACAGAGTTTAATAAACCATGATTGTTTAATGGTATAAACTATAGACATTGGAAGCAACTAATGCAAGTATTTATCAGTGGTCAAGATCTAGAAGCATGGTAGGCTATCAAAAAGGATACTACATTACCTAAAATTGATGAGTAAAAATGAAGGTAAGGTTATGGGACTAAATGCTAAGGCTGTGAACATAATATATAGTGGTCTAAGAGCTCATGAGTTCAATAAAATATTCTCTTGCCTCACCAATAAAGAAATATGGGATAAGTTAGAAGTCATCTATGAAGGTACTAAGAAAGTCAAATCCTCTAAAGTCACTATACTTACACATGATTATGAATTGTTTGCTACGAAAGATTTTGAAACCATTAGTGAAATGTTTGGTAGATTTACTAAAATAATTCATGAACTTAAATTGCTAGGAAAGACATATACAAATGAATAAATGGTTAGAAAAGTGTTAGTGTCTTTACTTGAAAGTTAGGACCCTAAAAAGATGGCTATAGAGGAAGCACATGACTTAGATAAGCTGACCTTAGATGATTTGCTAGGATCATTAAAAACTCATGAAATGCAATTAATGAGAAGAGAATGAGAAAAAGAAAATAGGAAATCACTTGCTTTAAAAGTAGATGCAGAAAAAATTTATGAACTATAGTCCGAAAATGATGAGATTGCTATGTTATCTAGGAGATTTAGAAAATTCCTTAGAATATGCTTAAGCAAGAATGTAGGACAATCTAGGAGGAAATAAACACATGACCTTAGGGACAATCTATGTTTTGAATGTTGAAAACTTGGACATGTTAAGGCTGATTACCCTATGTTTAAAAAGAAAAATAATAAAAATAAGAAAAAGGTTATGATTACTGCTTAGGATAATGAGAGCTTATCATCGGAAGAGGAGGAACAAAGAGAAGTGGCACATCTCTACCTAACCGCAGCAGCAACCCTTAAAGATGAGAAATTTAAGGTAAGTGATAATGAATTGCTCATCGGAAAAGGAGGAACAAGGAGAAGTGGCACATCTCTACTTAACCGCAGCAGCAACCCTTAAAGATGAGAAATTTAAGGTAAGTGATAATGAATTGCTAAATGATGTGAACTTTGGCATAAAAACTACTTTCTTTGATTTAGTTGAGTATACAAATAAGATGAAAAATAAATATAGAGAAATGAAAGAAAAGTATAAGTCTATTAAAGCTTAAACTAATGTTGCAAAAGATGTTTATGAAATTCTTGCATCTTAATTACATAGGAATCATAATATACTTGAAAATGGTTGCATGAAACTGATGTATGCTCTATGAATGATACATGTTCTGACCTAGGCAACAAGAGTGATAATGTTGCTAAACTTGTTTGCACTAATTGTAATGTAGTAAGTCTAAACATGATAATATATGAAATAGAGAGAGAAAAATAAGAAATTCAGTTAAAGCTAGATGACACCACTTTGCTGTTAAAAAGATTCACTGAAGGTAGTACCATGTTAAATAAAATGTTGCAATCATAAAGAGGCATAGATGATAAAGCTTATATAGGTTATAAATCAAATGAGAATTCAAAGTCTTTCACTAAATTCTTGGAAAAGAAAAGCTCCATAACTCCATTGTATGATACATGTTCATATTGTAAATATGTTGATCATTCTTTTGATACATATCCTATTTGGTTTAGAAGATCATATAAGATAAAGAAAGTATGGTTTCCTAAAACTTCTAGTAATATTTGTTCTACTAACTCTCACAGACCCAAACAAAAAAAGGTACCAAGAACTTCAACAAATATCTTAATCTTTGTAGGCTTTGAGTGCAAAAGTGAACAAAGAGGACTACAAAAATCTATAAATTCTAGACAATGGATGCTCTCATCATATGACTAGGATGATGGAGCTTTTCTCAACACTTGCGCTAAAAATTGGAGGTACGATCTCCTTTAGAAATAATTCCAAAGGAAGAATCAAAGGTATGGGAACTATAAGTAACCCGAAAACCTACTTATTTTAAAAGTTCTATTTGTGGATGAATTGAAATTCAACTTGCTGAGTATAAGCCAACTTTGTGATAAAGATTTTAAAATAAAGTTTGGAAAAGAGCTTATCTTATTGAACACATGGAGCATGATATAAAAAATGTTGGAAAAAAGAAAGATAATATCTATGTGCTAGATCTTAGTGAATTAACCGCTAAACAAACATGTTTGATTGTGAATAAAAATGTTGATGCTTGGTTGTGGCATAGGAAACTTGGACATGCGGGTCTAGGTTTGATAGAAAAACTGTCCAAGAATAACTTGGTCAAAGGTTATCCCACTCTTAGCTTTGATAAAAATAGGTTATGTGAAACATGTATAAAAAGGCAAACATAGTCAAAGTAGCTTTAAATCAAAGCTCGTACTAGCCACTACAGGACCATTAGAATTGCTCCACATGGATCTATTCAGTCCTTTGAGAACAACCACTATAAATGGTAAATATTATGATTTAGTCATAGTGGATGACTATGCTAAATATACATGGGTGTATCTACTTGCTAGAAAGGATGACACATTTGAAAATTTTGCTAAGTTTTGTAAAATGATTCAAAACAGAAAAGGTCTTTTTATTACAAAAATAAGGATTGATCATGGTGGGGAATTTGAAAATCACCTCTTTGAAAAATTTTGTTCTAAGAATAGAATTTCTCATAATTTTTCAGCACCTAGAACCCCACAACAAAATGGTATTGTGGAAAGAAAGAATAGGACACTTCAAGAAATGGCTAGAACTATGATGTGTGAATACAATATTTATAAACACTTTCAAGGAAAAGCTGTAAGCACAACTTGTCATATCTCAAACCGTGCATTCTTGAGACATATTTTGAAAAATACTCCTTTTGAATTATTTTTTGGTAGGAAACCTAACATCTCTTACTTCCATGTCTTTGGTAGTAAATTCTTTGTTTTAAATCATGGTAAGGAGCCACTTGGCAAGTTCGACTTTAAGAGTGATAAGGCTATATTTGTCGATTACTCTCATTCCAGCAAAGCTTATAGAGTTTTCAATAAGAGAGCTCTTGTAGTGGAGGAATTAATACATGTTAAGTTTGAAGATGATTGCACTGCTCATCTAGAAAACAGAATCAATCCTAGTTCAAATGAACAAGGAAATAGTGAGAAGAATGTAGTTAAAGTTGAGCAGGAGTCAAGAGACTTTTCATTTCCTAAAGTTAGAGGAGAGGTAGATCAACAACATATTTTAGGTAATCTCACTCATAGAGTAAGTACCCAATCATGTTATCACAATACTTGTGAACAACAAGCTTTCCTGTCTCAAGTAAAGCCAAAGAAGATAGATGAAGTGCTTGAAGATGAAAATTAGTTTCTTGCTCTGCAGGAAGAATTGAACTAGTTTGAGAAAAGCAAAGTCTGGAACTTGGTTCCTTCATTAAAAAACCTTTTGTGATTGGCACTAAATGGGTATTTAGAAATAAGTTAGATGAAAATGGAATTATCACTATAAATAAGGCTAGACTAGTTGCACAAGGGTATAGTCAAGAGGAAGGAATAGACTATGATGAAATCTTTGCACTAGTAGCTAAATTAGAAGCTATTAGAATGCTCTTGGGATTTGCTTGCTATATAAATTTCACTTTCTTTCAAATGGATGTAAAGAGTGTTTTCTTTCTTAAATGGTATTGTTAAAGAAGAAGTATATGCTGAATAACCACCTAGATTTGAAGATCTAATGTGTCTTGATCATGTTTTCAAGCTTTTAAAAGCTTTATATGGACTTAAACAAGCCCTACGGGCTTGGTGTGACAAATTAAGCAATTTTCTACTTAATGCAGATTTTAGAAAAGGAAAAGTGGATAACACATTATTCATTAAAACAAAGGAAAAGATATCTTGATTATTTAAATTTATGTTTATGATATTTTGTTTGGTTTTACTAATCCTGTTTTATGTAAAGACTTTGTTGAATCTATGCAAAATAAGTTTGAGATAAGTATGAGGGGTGAATTGACTTATTTCCTATCTCTTCAAATTAAGCAAACTAGCAAAGGGATTTTTATAAGTCAAACTGAATATGCAAATGAATTGATTAAGAAATACAAGATGCATGATTCCAAACCAATAAACACTCCCATGAACACATCTACTTCTTTATCATATGATGAAAACGGGACTAGTGTTGATTCAAAACTCCATAGAGGAATGATTGGTTCATTATTGTATTTGACTGCATCTAGGCCTGATATTATGTTTAGTGTATGTTTGTGTACTAGATATCAATCTAACCCTAAAGAACAACATTTAATTATTGTCAAGAGAATACTTAGATATTTTAAAAACAACCACACTAGGTATTTGGTATCCTAGAGACATAACTTTTGATTTGCATACTTTTGGTGATTCTAACTATGCTAGCTGTAAGATAGATAGAAAGAGTACAAGTGGTGCTTGCCACTTTCTCATAAACATGTTGATTTCTTGGTATTCCAAGAAACAGAATGGTGTAGCTCTTTCTTCCAATGACGTAGAATACATAGCTGCTACTAGCTATTATGCTAAGATTTTATGGATGAAACAATAATTAGAAGATTATGGTGTTTACTCCACCAATGTTCCATTAAAATGCAACAATACTAGTGCTATAGACTTAACAAACAAACCTATACAACACTCTAAAACTAAGCATATAGAGATAAAACATCATTTTATTAGAGACCATGTATAGAAATGTGATGTTGCTCTTGCTACTAACTTGCTAATATTCTTACCAAACCTTTGGATAAAGAAAACTTTTATGCTCTTCGTGTTTGCTTGAAAATATCTCTTAGTTTTCATGATTTATTCATGTTTTATACTTTCTAGTCTTACACCATCTACAAGTATACTTATTTTGAGGGGGAGCATAATGAAACTCGATCTGCTTCACCAGGTTAAATACCTGACTCTTTTTCTACTAGCATCATTCTCAGTTACATTACCTGACTCTTTTATGCTATCACATGCTCTTTTTTATTATGACAAAAAAAGGGAGAGAGTACTAATGGTGCACATGTATGCTCCATTTCTGACTAACTAGTGCAAAAAGGGGGATGACTCTTTAACACCTTGAATGTATGTTGAAAATATGTTTTTGAATGGTGTTAATGTATGTTGAAAATATGTTTTTGACTGGTGTTACTACTTCTAATTGCACGTTGAATATTAAGATGCTTGTTATTGAGAACTAGATTCAAAATATCTGTTGATATTGCTTACCTTGCTCACTGTGCAATTATGCTCTACTAGTTGTTATGAAACACACTTGATATTGTGAAAACTCTACCCTGTGTTGACTGTCATGAAAAACATCTTATATAATACACTTTGCTCACTTCATTGATGACATGTGCTATTGAATGCTTAAGTTGTGAAAATTTTGTCATCATCAAAAAGGGGGAGATTGTTGGAAAAAGATATGTTTTGCTATGACAAATTTTGTTACTAAATATATATATATATATATATATATATATATTTTTCATATGTTTATGTGCAAATAGAATTAAAGGAAGTAAAAGGTGTGCAAATTATAATATCAATAATGATATTATAAAGTAGCCAATTTCCTATATTTTAATATATTGCAACCTTATTCAAGCTCTAAAAGATCACTTCTTAAACAACAAAAAAAGAAAAGAGAAAATGTAAGTTGCATGGTATTCATACTAAAAAAGAATGTGATGCTTGTTTTTACATTATTATAGGAGAAAGGTGTATGCAAAAGCTTATATTATAAGCTTTATATGAAGAGCCCGCAAGAAGCAAGCCAGTCCAAGCTCATAAAAAGTAGGCCAATCTAGGCCCATAAGGAGCAAGCTAATCTAAGCTCGTGAGACAAGAGCTAACCCGAGTCCGCAATACATAAGCCCAACAGAGCTCTTAAGTGAAGGCTTGCCATGAAGCTTACTAAACAGTGTCGTTTAACTAAGGGTCGAGTGCCCTAATTTATTTCATGCAATTAGAATCCCTAGCTTCTAATCTATTCTAGACAACGAGAGAAGCTATCCTTTTTGCAGTTACACGTCCACTCTCCTAATGAGAAGATTTGTAAAAGAGTTGATTGTTTGTTAGAAAAGCTGCTCAGAATGCCCATGTACTGATTAAGGGTTTAATTTGAAACCCTAATTGATGGAATTGTCCTACTTTCTCAACGAGAAGAGGCCTCTAATGTTGTCATGTTCGATAGAAACCTCAAATCAGCTTCTATTGTTTGAATTTCATATAAAGGGGTTCTATTATACGGTTCAAAGAGTTTTTGCATGAGTTTATTGTGAAATTGATAGAAGAAATCAAGTTTGATCAACATATTGCAATTCTATGAAGAGCTTTAGTGACCTTCCTTAAAGATCATATTATTGTGATTATATACTCTTATATCTACTTGTTTATGTGCTGATTGAATTCTGATTATTATTTGTACATAAACTTTATTGTAAATCTAAAATCCTAATTTGTTGAAATTTGGGGGTTTTGTAATTAGAGCTTGGATTCATACTCTATATCTTGGATGAGTTCTTTGATTAGTAATATCCCTCACAAACTATATATTATTTAAGGATTTGCTCTAGTAATAAGGTTGAGATAACCTTTGATTGTAACCCTAAAATTCTGTGATTCCTTTAAGAAGGAATTGAAAAGATTAGGAGAACATTTTCTCCTAATCAATGAGTAAAGTGGACTTCAACTGGTTGAGTTGAAGGAAGAAAATGGTAGATGTAAGTATGAGTGCTAAACCATTGTGGTAAATCTTGTGTTTGTGCTTGTTGTCTATTATTGTTTTAAGTTTGTTGTTTATATTGCTACTTAGTGTGGTATTTGAGTTTGTTGTGTTTAATGAAACCGAATTAATAAACTTTGAAGTGAGCAACCAATTCAAACCTCCCCCTCTTGGTTGGCCATTATACCTAACACTTGTAACAAATCTTTTGTTTCTATACACGATCACTATACATTTGCTTTCAATTCAACAATTATCTCCTATTTTAGCGGATTGCATGATATTTCAATTCCTCTTTCCGGTGCGGATAGTACATCACGTTCAAAAAGATATGTGAAAGGGGCTGTATCTGTTAAAAATTTCTCGCTCAAGAGTGCTTGGAATGAAATTTGAATGGAACCTCAAAATTTGCAATAGGTAATTTGCATCTGGTCATTCAGAGTAATTGCCTGGTATTGCCTCCTTATTTACTATTCTCTGAAGCTTTGAAAAGTTCTCCTTTTGAGCTTTGAGTCCCTCCGTAGCTGTTGCTTTAGTTTTGCAAGATCCGTCGTATTGGCAGCTGCAGATAAAAGTCAATCGGAAGTTATTTCCACACATGGTGTACGAGTTGGATAGTCAATTCGCTTCTGAAATTTAGTGGACGACAGTGGGCATACCGGACAAAGCCTCATTATAATAAGAATTGAATTAGTCAATTCTATTCAAAGGTGTATCGCAGGTTCCTTGTTCCAATAACTACTGATTTGTTAGACAAGTTTGTCAAGAAAGCACCCACTCTTTGTAAATAGAATATTAAAACTTTAAGCTTGTAGTGCAGGAATTATCAAATCAAGATATTTACCACGAGATTGACTAAATTGTTTACCAAATTGAGTTGAATATCCATCAAAATTGTTAAATTTCGCCCTTTAATTCTTTCTTTTTTTCTTTGGTTGACTGCCTCCTAGGGACTTCATCCTTGAGTCTCATCCTCTTACAGCAGCTTGCCTTTTCGACAGCAAAATGGCCGACCAAAACTAAAAGAAAAGAAGACATGTACGAAGGTTCCACAAGCGCGTCAACTTCCCAGGCATGTACTAGGGGTGTCTTTTTGCCCTTTCTTTCCTACTTTTCCTATTATTTTGTTTATTCCGAGTTGTTTTTGTTTTTTCCTATTGACTGGTAGAATCCGCTTCAAAATCAGTGAGAGCACATGTGTCCCGACTAGATCTGGAAGAACAGCAATGCGAGCATAACACGCACATAATGTCACATGGCGGGGAAGCCCACGACCGTAAAATTATTGTAAAAGGGGGATGAATTTGCATATCACATATATAGCCCACACGTCTTCCTTTTCCGTTGTGAGGATTGCATGAAATAAACATGCACATCTAAGAGGTCTTTCTTGACTGGACACAAGTTGGGAGACTTAAAATGACAAAATGGAAAAATGGCACAAAGAAAAAGGAAGAAGTGAAAATACTTTCATGACTTGGAGGTTCTTTACATTAAGAGTTAATAGTGACTACCAAAAAGCCAAAAAATTCCAAGGAACAAAGAAGGAAGAGTTAGACCATCTTTTAAATTTTTGTTCTTTTCCCCTTTTTTGGGCTTGGGAAGAGAGGTTTGAATTAATCTTTTCTGGTTCCACAGGGTGTTTAATTTCTAAAAATTTTAGACGGATACTCAATAGTGACCTCCGCCTGGTCAAGCAAGGAGTGAGAAACAAAAACAGTGATCAAGAGATGGGAGGTCCTCGAAAGACGTCTGTGAAGGACTAATCTACTTCTCGTTTTATTCTTTTGTAGACCTCTCTCTCTCCCTCTCTCTCTCCCTCTCTCTCTCTCTCTCTCTCTCTCTCCCCGCTCTCTGGTATGATTGCTAGTTTCTTCCTGAGAAACATCACTATTTTCCCAGAAATTCCTCAACTTCTTTTCCCGGAAAATTGCGTAATACAGCCGTTGCTTTTATCAGGTCTGTCTCTTCTTCTGTATCATCTTGCATCACTTACGACTTCGTTGACCATAAGTCCTACGTTTTTGGTTTCTTCAAGTTGTATGACGGGTTGCTTCTGGATTTCATTTTAAGCTTCGAATTACTGAAGGACCCTGAAAACAAAGAGGGGACCCTTTGTTGAATTGGGCTAGAATTCATATACGCTTACTCTATCAATATACAAGTCTATGCTGATGTACAACATGAATTTATTAGTTCAATCGGAAACTGGTAACTGGAATGTTTTCATTTTGTCTATCTGGTTGCCATGAAAAATAGGAAAGGAGTATTCATTAGAATTGAGTTGCAGACTTTTCTTTATTTGGCGCGTGGGGTATCAAAGAGCTTTACTCAAATCTATTGCGATGTATTTTGGTATTTTGGTTTTTGGGTTTTGCCCTTTCTTAGAAATGAAAATAACATTGCCTTGCTTTTGGTGCGAGAAGTGAAGAAGAGCAAGATAGTAACACGGGATGGAATATATTCTTTCTGGGGCTTTTCTTGGGTGGAAGGCTCATCTAAATGAATCCCAGTAACTACTAGTCACATTAAGCGGGAACTTTCATACTCTAATACAATGCAAAGTCCAGGATTCAAAATTTTGGTTATTTTTCTCAACCATCAAAATGCATGTGGTTATATATATATATATATATATATATATATATATATATATATATATGTATATTTGTCTTGCTTTCGCTTCTCCACTTCAGATATTCTGCAACCTAATGCAGGCTTGGTTGTGCTTTACAATATATTGTTTATAATTGTTAACATTGAGCCCATGACTGAGTCACTTGTTCCAAATTGACAATGAAGGTATGAGAAAGTATCGAAAAGGTGCTATGGGTACCAAAGCTCTTCTGGATCAAAAGGTCCAGCTTGTTGTCGCACAGTGTGGCTTCTCTTATGTTTAGTCAGTGTTTTTATCAAATGGGAAGAGAGGATTTTGCTTCCTAGCCTTGGTTGGCAGCAATATCCCGGCAATGGATCTAATTACTAGAGCTGCCTCCATTCCGCCTACAGAAGCCCTTTCGCAGGTAGTGGAGGCGATTGGCGAGATAGTAATTGCTGCGAATGACGTCCTTGTTAAGAAGGATAGTTTTAAGGAACTTGCAACTTATTTGGAAAGCGTTATTCCCGTTTTGAAAGAGTTGAATAAGAAAACTGTTAGCAATTCTGAGAGCTTAAACAATGCTATTGAGATTCTCAAACGAGAAATAAGAGATGCAAAGAAATTGACTTTGGAGTGCAGCAAGAGAAACAAAGTATATCTCTTGATGAATTTTCGGGCAACAGCTAAGCGCTTACAGGACACAGTGAGAGAGATTGGTCGGGCACTCAGTCTTCTTCCTTTGGCCTCTCTGGATCTTTCGGTCGGCATTAGTGAAGACATCAAAAAGCTATGTGACGATATGCAGAGAGCTGAATTTAGGGCGGCTATAGCAGAAGAAGAGATTTTGGAGAAAATTGAGTCAGGAATACAGGAGAGGAATGTTGACCGTTCTTATGCCAATAATTTGCTGGTTCTCATTGCACAAGCTGTTGGGATCTCAACTGATAGGTCTGCACTGAAGAAGGAATTTGAAGAATTCAAGAGTGAAATAGAAAATGCACGGCTGAGGAAGGATGAGGCTGAAGCAATACAAATGGATCAGATAATTGCATTACTAGAAAGGGCTGATGCTACTTCATCTCCTAGGGAGAGAGAAATCAAATATTTCACCAAGCGGAAATCTCTTGGTAGTCAACCACTGGAACCTCTTCAATCATTTTATTGCCCAATCACACGTGATGTTATGGCGGACCCTGTGGAAACTTCTTCAGGACAGACATTTGAGAGAAGTGCAATTGAAAGGTGGTTTACAGATGGAAACAAATTGTGTCCTCTGACCATGAGCCCTTTAGACACATCAGTTTTACGGCCTAACAAAACTTTGCGGCAATCGATTGAAGAGTGGAAGGATAGAAATAGCATGATTATGATCGCTTCCATTAAACCAAAGCTCATGTCTGAGGAGGAGGAAGACGTACTTCATAGCCTAGAGCAGCTACAAAATCTCTGTGAACAGAAAGACCTTCACAGGGAATGGATAATATTGGAGAACTATATACCAAATCTTATTCAACTTCTTGGTTCCAAAAGTCGTGAAATAAGGAATAATGTGCTCATCATCCTCTGCATTTTGGCAAAAGATAGTGATGATGCTAAGGTCTGTCTCCATCTTTTCTTGTCTTTTAGTAAGTCACAACTGTTAGCTATTTTCTCGTTGAAACTGGGCTTTGTAGAAATATAGAAATGTCGTGCACCTATTTGTTTTGGCTTTTTGAAGAATTGAAGTGATAGAGGACATATGTATTGGACCATGTATGCTCATAATATATTGAGATTTACAATTGTCAGATGCTATGATTCTTACCTATTATCTTCCTGTAGGCCTGGATCTTACCCTGTTGTCATAGATTTTTATGTATGCAAATTGGGTCCAAGAGTACTTCATTTTCACAGATTTCGATACTTGATAGAAATTTGCTGATGAACTATCACCAAAATTTTTTCGTATAGGTAACCCTCATAGTGGAGAAACTAATTTGTTTCATTTAACTCTAGATGTCCTCTTGTGTTCTATGGTTTCTATAGTTAAGAAGCGCCTCTAAAATATGAGTTCATACGATTAGAATGCTGTCAATTTTTATACATCTTTTTGTCCTCAAGAAACTAAAACATTTGCAGGAAAGAATTTCAAAAGTTGAGAATGCAATTGAATCTATTGTTCGATCTCTTGGGCGCCGTGTTGCAGAAAGAAAGTTAGCAGTGGCATTGCTTTTGGAACTATCAAAACATGATCCAGTAAGAGACTGTATAGGAAATGTTCAAGGTGCCATATTACTATTGGTGACCATGTCAAGTAGTGATGACAGTCAGGCTGCCAGTGATGCGCAGGCACTGTTGGGGAATCTGTCATTCTCTGATCAGAATGTGATACAAATGGCAAAGGCAAACTATTTTAAACATTTGATGATGCGTCTCTTGACAGGTTCTCCTTTCAATTAACCTTTTATCAGTTTTTTTTTACCATGAATTGCCCCTTTAAAGGATCTTTTGTTGTTTTATTTTTGGTTGTACAAGAAGGTCCCTCGTATACTATTTGAAGTTTTAATTCGCATTTACTTTGTAGTTAACATGTCTAGCCTGGATACTAGACTAGATCACACTGATTGCACTGATCGCACTGATCGCACTGATCACACTGATCATACTGAACCCTGTACCCTTTGCACCTTAAAATGAGTCTTTCCTTTATTTCAAGCACATCTATCATACTCATCCATACCAACAGAGTTTCTTCACTGGGATACTACACCTTAAGCCAGGATAAATGTAACTGCAAAGGGACCAAATGAAAGGGACAGTTTTTCTCAAAATGATAAAACTAAGTAAGCATGACTAAATGGATTATGAAGGAACACTTATGCTCAATGTTGGGGAGTTGATAATAATGTGTAATTATGTGTGTGTTCAAAATTTAGGTTAAAAAAAGAAAAGAAAGGATACTTCAGAAGGGAAACATGGAGTATATAGTTAATAAGATCAGGATTACTTCTATTTTCTAACAGAGCAGTTTACTGAGGCATCCAACTTCAAGAGAAACCAAATTACACTACTGAATTTTATTCATCTCTTGAAAACAGGCATGGTTAACATGCATTAATCTGTTAAAACCTGATAGAGTAAGGTTCTGGGGAGGCTTAAGTTGGAAGCCTCAATTGTGAACTTTTGAAATTTTGCTCCACTTGTTTCAAAGCTTTGGGCTCATGACTGAAGAAATATAGTCAGTGTAATAACTTAGCTGATTTTGGTATGCAGGACCAGAAGATGTAAAAATGGTTATGACAACAGCTTTAGCGGAAATGGAATTGACTGACCACAATAAAGAGTCTTTGTTTGAAGCAGGTGCTTTAGGTCCTCTTCTTCACTTTGTCTCACATGGCGACATTCAGATGAAAAAAGTAGCTTTTAGAGCTCTTAGGAACCTCTCGAGTTTACCAAAAAATAGCCTGAAAATGATTGAAGAATGTGCAGTGCGCCCATTACTTGATGTTCTCTTCCATCATAGTGCGTCATCATCAAGTCTGCGTGAAGATGTTGCAGGAACAATTATGCATCTAGCCATATCGACTGTGTCTCAGGGATCTAGCCAGATGCCATTTTCATTATTGGAATCCGATGAAGATATTTTCATGCTATTTTCTTTAATTAACTTGACAGGGCCTGGTGTACAACAAAGTATTATCCAGACCTTCCAGGCCCTGTGCCAATCCCCTTCTGCTACAAATATCAAGGCCAAATTAACTCAGGTACACATCTGTATGGGAAATGTTCTTATTGAATGAGAAATGGTTTCATGATGACACAAACTTAAAAATAAAATGTAAACCGCTGTAGAAGGTTGAGAGGAGATGTACCACCTATAGTACCATAAAGCTTTCTTTTCAAAAAGATTAACGTATTAGGAAACCTTCCTGTAGGATCATAATATGTTAGATCAATACATCAATCAACACAAAAACTTAGATTATAACCTTGGGTTTAATTATAATACATCACCAACTCACACTAATAAAAATAAATCAAATGTGAGACTTAAAAGTTGTTATTTTAATGTGTATACTAAGTAATTTTCTCCTCATGTATGAATCCATCATTGTAGTGTGATACTCTCCTTATCTAGAAACGTTCAATTTTAAAGGTTATTTTTACGATTATTTGTGTGGGTTATGTTACTCTGTTTGTACCATGAACCTTTGTTCCTAATCAACTATGAAAGGAATCCTCCCACGATGCATACATGATATTCTCACTTTAAATATAAAGGCATTTTGTATGCATCCGTCATATACAATAGATTGTATGTCACTTGTTAAGGAAATTGACATGTTGGGAAGTTTTCTACAAAAACTACAATGTAGTATATTGGATATCACTCAAATTTTAGATCTACTTGTATTATATTAATCACTCACATTTTTTAATGACAATCCAATTGAGGATTTAACTTCATACTTACATTTGTCCTCTTAACATATTCTGTGAAGGGAGAGATGGTTGCATCACGTTCTAGGATTATAAAATGAACTAACATAGTGATAAGTCCAACCATAATAGTATCATGATCTGTTTAGTTAGCTGGACCAAGCCAATTCAGATCCCAGTAAGTGCATGTAGGAAATTTTCAGCAATAGCCCTGATGCCTAAGTTTTGCCCGGCCTCCACTGGTGGCCAAGTTTCTTGTGCAGAAACTAGGTGGTTTGGCATGGTGAAAGTATAGATTGAAGCTTTCGCTGGTTTTCTCTCTGCCCTTTGTGACGTAGCCCACCACCCACCTGGATCACCTATCCCATATATATTTTTTTTTCTTTTATACTTTCAGCTTCTTTCTTGTTCATCTTGTGTGGCTTTTTTGCGGAAAAAACATAGCATGTGTACTCTCTCTCTGTTACTAATAAGATACCAGGAAGATAGGGAACATGATATGTAGTTTTTTAAAGATTTTTGCTGTTTTATTCCTTGGATAACTTATCTTAATTATAATACTACCAAATGATATTATGAGTTTTATCAGATAGAATATCTTGACAATAAGTGGTTTTATTATATTTACAGTGCTCAGCTGTGCCAGTACTGGTTCAGTTGTGTGAGAATGATAATGGAGATGTACGAGTACATGCTGTAAAGCTTTTCAGTTGCCTGGTAGAAGACAGTGATGAAGCCACAATCCTGGAGCATATAGGTCAGAAGTGCATTGAGACTTTAATCAGGATCATAAAATCTTCTGAAAACGAAGAAGAGATTGCTTCTGCTATGGGAATCATCTCTAACCTTCCTGAAACCTCCCAGGTCACTAACTGGCTTCTGGATGCTGGGGCACTCCCCGTAATTTTCAGTTACATTCATAATGGCAAGCAGAAAGATCCCTGTAAAAATCAGTCGATTGAGAATGCTGTTGGAGTACTGTGTCGCTTTGCTGTACCAAGAAACTTGGAATGGCAAAAGAAAGCAGCTGAAACTGGCATTATATCCTCCTTGGTACAGTTACTAGATTGTGGAACCACTTTGACAAAAAAGCGTGCAGCGACTTCTCTGTGTCAATTTTCAGAGAGTTCAGTTGGGCTCAGTAGGTCAGTACCAAAGCAAAAGGGGTTCTGGTGCTTTGCAGCTCCAGCAGAAACTGTGTGCCGGGTTCATGGAGGAGTCTGTAGTATTGAATCATCATTTTGCCTTGTGGAGGCTGATGCTGTGAGGCCACTGGTGAGAATTCTTGGGGACCCCAATCCTGAAGTTTGCGAGGCTTCTTTAGACGCTCTGTTGACTTTAATTGAAGGTGAGAGACTGCAGAGTGGTAGTAAGGAACTTGCAGAAGCAAATGCCATACCACCAATGATAAAATTTCTTGGTTCCCCTTCCCCCAGCTTGCAGGAAAAGGCTCTACGTGCTCTTGAGAGGATTTTTCGGTTGATGGAGTTCAAAATGCAGTATGGAGCCTCAGCTCAGATGGCTTTGGTTGACTTAACACAACGGGGAAGTGGTGGTGTCAAGTCTCTGGCTGCCCGAGTACTTGCTCACTTAAATGTGCTTCATGATCAATCTTCATATTTCTAACAGAACAAGGAATTGAAATGAGCAAGATATGAATGGCTAGGCACGGAACCTTTGCCTACGTGGAGGGCATTCCATATTATAGCCAAGACAAGACGAGCACGATTGATCATGTGATCAGAAATGGGGAGTTCGGCTCATTCATTTGCAGTCACCGCTTTGTGCACCCAACATGACTGAAACCAAATTTTTATTATTATTGTCCATAGTAGGCCTTTGGACAGTTGGGAAATTTTAACTGTGGCTCAATATTAGACGCCCCAGATGTATCTGTCTGTATTCCCTCTGCGTATTGACTGTTGATTGGTTTACTGGTGGAAGAACCAAAACAAAACAAAAAAAAAAATCTGTGCAACCAAATAGTCAGCCAAAATGAGGCCATTTTTTATTGGATTTGAATTCTTTGCCGTTTCTGGAATATGGATTCTTCCATTCTCGTTTGTAGTGAAAAGAGCTGTAAAAGAATCCGGAACTGGGTCCTGTCTTGAATATAGTTGTTAGATCCTGTGTTGAATATTCCTGATGGGCCATTAGGAGCCTGTTATTTGGACTCGAGGGGTTTTCAGCTTCATAACTTGTTTGCTCTGACGATTGAACCTAACCTGTATTAAAGCATGGATTCGTGTGAATTTGATTGGAGATTAGAGTGCCAACTTCGACGTAATACTTTCTCAGAAAGGCTTTTCCTATGTGTAATTTACATCCATTACTGTGCATGAGCCTAAAGCCTCTCCTATAGACATTTCTCTTAAGCCCAAAACCATGTCTAGGGACAAGTGGCGGTAATCAGAGTTAATCGGATTGCAAAGCCAGAAACAAGGTTTGGAACGTAGGACTTATATATATTTTTCAAGCTTAGCCATTGAGTACTCAGTCCTGGATTCCATTGCAAGGAGGCCAAACGGGATATTTAGGATCGGTCTGGCAGTTTTCGTAATTTTCTTTTATTAGATAAACACATGCTCCCATACACTGGGTGTCTATTCTTTTTTTCTTTTCTTTCTTTTCTTTCTTTTCTTTTTTTGGAGCTAGAAAATTACTTCACTTTTGAAAGCCAACTCTGGATTCCAACATTACAAGGATAACTTCTTCTTTTTTCTTTTTCTTTTTTTCTATTTTATCAATCATCGCATTGTTAACTAGAGCTTTGATTTGGGTGAGCAACAAGGTTATTCTTACCCTCAGTTTTCGTAACTTTTCAGAAAACTCCAAAGAGAATCATGAGAAACAAGAAAGGCAGCCAAAGTGTTATGGGCTTGGGCTCATGGGTCTAGAGTGTTAGTCAAGTCAATTTAATTTAGAATTTCTTAGCATAAGTTAAGTTAATTTAGGATTCTTTGGATAAAGTAGGATTTACTTGAATAAGTTGAATTAGTCTAAGATTTTGTTTCCCCTTTATAAAAGGATATGATCTCTATAAAAGGAGTAGTATGAATTATTGGTTTAGTTATTGTTTTACTTTTATAATTTATTTTATTTTATCCTTTATTATGGTTTGGGTTTCCCATCTAAATCTCATTTGAACCTTTATTAACGGTCTAGGACTTCTCATCTAAACCCCAATTTATCCCTTGTGAGAAAATCGTCCACCATTCCTTACAAGTAATGGTCTCATTAAATACAAAACAATATCAAGTGGTATCGGAACCATTTGATCCATAGATGGAGGCATGACTTACAAAGGTGGAATCTAGCATGCAATCTGTTGCGGAGACTGTGGCTGCTTTGGTTTCCAAGGTGGATACCTTGTCCACATAAGTGGCTGCATTAGTGTCTTCCTCTCGTAAGGGGAAGGCATCTAACAAGGTGGATACCTAGTCCACACAAGTGGTTGCATTAGTGTCTTCCTCTCATAATGGGAAGGCATCTAATGGGGCAAGGACTGCAAGGGGAGCTGACTAATATTGCTAGTGCAAGCTCTATTGTGGGCTCCAACTTCTTGGTGGAGTTGTTAGGAGCTAACGACTTGAAATTTGATCCTCCAATTGAGCATCCAGTAGATCTAACTCCAACAGAAGAGGAAAAAGGCAAAGGTGTGCGAGAGGTTGAAGACCTAAAATTTGATCTTCTAGTTGAGCATAAAGTAGATTTGGGTCTAACGGGAGAGGAGGAAAACAAGAGAAAGATATTAGAACAAGGCACGAGCAAACAAGAGCGAGATTAATTGCCGACTAATCTATCTGACAAGATGATCATCAGTTTACTTTTAAATTTGAAAAGCTTGAGGATAAGCTTTATTTGAAAGGGATGGTATGTTGTTTGGGCTCATTGGTCTAGTCCAATGTTAGTCAAGTCAGTTTAATTTAGAACTTCTTAAAATAAGTTGAGTTAATTTAGGACCCTTGGATAAGTTAGGATTTCATTAAATAAAATAAGATTTATTTAGATAAGTTGAATTAGTCTAGGATTCTATGTCTCCTCTTATAAAAAGATATGATTTCTGTAAAAGGAATAATTTGGATTATTGGTTTGGTTATTTGTTTTATTTTTATAATTTACTTTATTTTATCATTTCTTATAGTTTCTCTCACAAAGAATAAATTGGGGTTTAGATTAAAACCCTAAACCATTAAGTGGGGTTCAAATGGGAACCCCCAACTATAAGAAATGATAAAATAAACTAAATTATAAAAATAAAATAAAATAAATAATCAAACCAATAATCCATATTACTTATTTTACAGATATCATATGTTTTTATAAAGGGGAGACATAGAATTCTAAACTAATTCAACTTATTCAAGTAAATTCTATCTTATCTAATGAAATCCTATTTTATCCAAGAAATCTTAAACTAATTCAACTTATCTTAAGAAATCTTAAATTAAACCAACTAATGTTGGGCTAGACCCATGAACCCAAACCTGTAACCCAAAGCCATCCCTTAACTTGCTTGGGCCCTTAAGATACATGGCTACCAAGCTCCAAACTCTGTTTGTATGTATTGGTGTTGCTCTGCAGGGGGATTAGGACATAGAGCAGGTTTGCTATGTACCAGCTGAAACAAATCCACGCCTATACTCTTAGAAACGGGATAGACCACGCCAAGAACCTCATTGTCAAGCTACTAGAAATCCCGAACCTTCCATATGCCCAAAAGCTATTCGACCTTATTCCCAACCCGACGGTCTTTCTCTATAACAAGCTCATTCAGGCCTATTCTTCTCATGGACAATTCTACCGGTGCATTTTTCTCTACTCCCAAATGTGCCTTAAAGGCTGCCCACCAAACCAACATAGCTTCACCTTCCTCTTTGCTACTTGCGCTTCCCTCTCCTCTTCTCGCCACGGCCAAATGCTCCACACCCATTTTGTCAAGTTGGGTTTCGAATATGACGTGTTCGCCTTGACTGCTTTAGTTGACATGTATGCAAAATTGGGCATGTTGGCCTCCGCACGCCAAAAGTTTGATGAAATGAAAGTCAGAGATACACCCACTTGGAATTCAATCATTGCGGGCCATACCAGATCTGGGGATATGGAAGGTGCATTAGAACTGTTCTGTTTGATGCCTTACAGAAATGTGGTGTCATGGACAGCAATGATATCTGGGTACTCACAAAATGGACAGTATGCGAAGGCCTTAAGGATGTTTTTGAGGATGGAAAAGGATAAAGATGCGAGGCCAAATGAAGTGACTATAGCTAGTGTTCTTCCTGCTTGCGCAAATCTTGGAGCACTGGAGGTTGGAGAGAGGATTGAAGTGTATGCAAGAAAAAATGGCTTCTTCCAGAATTTGTATGTGAGCAACGCTGTGTTGGAAATGTATGCAAGATGTGGTAAAATTGATGTGGCTTGGAATGTGTTTTGTGAGATTGGCCCCCGCAGAACAGTATGCTCTTGGAACTCGATGATCATGGGTTTAGCGGTCCACGGAAGATGCAATGAGGCTCTTGAGCTTTATGATCAAATGCTGGTAGGCAGTCTCTTCGCATACTCTCTTTCTTAGTGTAATGACATGTATCTGAAATTGATATTTTTACGGACCTAAGCTTTTAGGTTCTTACCATTACTTTTGCTTGCTGTTGTCTTAAACCAGAGAGGAGGAGTTGCACCGGACGATGTGACATTTGTGGGAATTCTTTTGGCATGTACACATGGAGGCATGATGATAGCAGGCCGACTACTTTTTGAATCAATGCAAAAAACCTTTCACATCATTCCCAAAATAGAACATTATGGATGCATGGTTGATCTGCTAGGCCGTTCTGGAGAAGTTCAAGAAGCTTATGATCTCATACGAAGTATGCCAATGAAACCAGATTGTGTTGTATGGGGTGCCCTCCTGGGAGCATGCAGTTTCCATGGTAATGTCGAGCTGGCTGAAATAGCAGCCGAGTCCCTCTTTGAGCTTGAACCCTGGAATCCAGGGAACTATGTCATTCTTTCCAATATTTATGCATCAGCAGGCCGGTGGACTGGGGTTGTGAAGTTAAGGAAGTTGATGAAGGGCGGCCAAATTACAAAGGCAGCAGGATATAGCTCCATTGAAGAGGGTGGCGAAATACATAATTTCATTGTGGAAGATAGGTCACATCCAGAAAGTGATGCAATATATGCCTTACTGGATGGACTTTATACAAAGATGAAGCATCGAAGGAATGCAACTGGTTTCGAGAACGACCTTGAAGGATAATGAGATCAACTTATTCTTCAACTGGAAGGAAGCAACTGCGTACACTATTAGTGGATAGTTTAACGAGACTGTGGAAAGCTTATGAAGGAGGTAAGGCCGGGCCAATCTTGAAGACGGCAGCGTAGGGTTGAAGAGAACCCAAATTCATTCATTCTATTCTGGAGGGATTCGGTAAACGGTATGCACTACTGATTACTTGTGCATGCTTTGTTGTTTTTATTTCTTTCTGAGCAAACAATTTAATTATCGACATGGTTTTTGCTACCAGCTTTCAAAAGATCTTTCACCTTCTATTTCTGGATTCATATATCCTCAGTAGGCTGAGGTCCCACCAATCCAGCTTATTGGCGAGAATCCTGACAATTATATTGCACAAGATGAAAAGGGAGCGGTAGGAACTGGTAGACCTTGGAAACGTTCCCAGATTGATTACTTTAGGACTGCAGACTAAGCCTCGTGGGTCTCGACCATGAAACTTTACAAGAGATTACGATGGTGTGTAAAATAAGGGCATCGGCTGATATCGAATCAGTTCACGTATTAATTGCTTGCATTCATAGCATTGTGGACACGAACCTTGTCCTACAAGAAATCGTTAAAGATTGTCGCCTAATGCCATTTCCTAGGATTGGATGTGAATTTTGACATATTACCCAACATTAAGATTGCATATTGTTAGAATGAAAATATCTTATACAAAATTGTTTTATACATCATCTAGGAGATACAGTGCCATTACTCTGATTGGTCTTAACGAGGTATAGATAAACAACCTACGAGTTTGGCATCATGTGCGTTTCGCAAATTTAAATGGATAGCCAGAAAACGAAATCACGAATAAATAAGTAAATAAACAGAAAAAAAAATTATGCTCATTTTTTATACATTTATAGACAAAATTTTCATAACCTAGAAAAAAAAAATTGGTCAAATGAAACTCTGTGATACTTTCTTTAAAGATATGATAAAATTGGTGCGGAGTTCTAGTGTAAATTTAATACTAAGCATGTGTCATGATATGTAAGAATCCTTAAATGCTTAAGTTGATTAGACCATTCTCGAATTGGGGGCAGAAATTACGTCAACAAGAGTGATAACTCACTCTATTTTATATAGAGTTTTGTAACTGGCTTTATATATCATAGTATTTGTAAAATATGCTTGTATTTATTAGTATTTATGTAAGTTTTGTTTGTTTACGCAGCAAACTCCAAAAAAAAAGAAACTAAACAAAAGCATGAAAGAAAGGAAAGGAAAGAAACAAAGAAAGGTAATTGTCAAATGTGCCGCGCAAAATAGAAAAAGGACCGACCAGGAGAATTATTGGGCTGGGGTCAAGCAGAGAGAGAAAAAAAGGAGAGAAAGACCGAACAGAGGGAGGCGTATGTGCGGCTTCTCCTCGCCGGAAAGTCAAGTCCATGCACAACAACGTGGGACTTTGAGAACGTCTGATGGTCGGGCGAAAGCCGACCATCACGTTCGTTTCCAGCGAATGTTGCCGTTTGGTGTTTTTCGGCAACCCAACGACCCATTTGTATTTTTCGGTCGTTTTTGGGTGTTTTTCGGCGAGGAAGGAGCGGATCTGAGCCCTTTTTGCGATTTCCAGCGTTTGCAGATTGGAGTGGTTTCGCGACAATTTTAGGCGTCAAATGCGAATGCCGTTTGTGGGCAACTTCCGGCGAAACTGGGCCTTTTCTGGTGTTTTTCGGCAAATCTGCATGACCTTTACATATCGGCATCCTGGGCTACTTTTAAGAGATTTTCTGTGCAGAACAGTAGCGGCGGGTAGCATCGGCGCACAACGCGTGGCAGTGGCACGTGACAGCGCATTTCTGCTCATTTTCTTCCCATTTTCCAGCCAGCTCCTCTTCCTCTTCTTGACGGGCAAATTTGTCCAAACTTTCTCTAAATTAAAGATATTTTGGTGACAGCTTTGGTGTTTTTAGTTTAAAAAATGTTTTGTTTAAGTTTTTGCATTGTTATTGTGTTTGTAAATATCATTTTTTAGTTTAGCTTGTTAGAGCTACGATGTAATTTGATTATAATGGTATGAATATATGATTATTGTATATTTTGTGAGTTATTCTATGAATGTGAAGTTGCATGTTATTGAGCTTAATGCTTTTAAGTGATTAACTATCACTTAAAAGATTTGATTTGCATGTTTGAGACTGACATGAGATAATATGTAATTGCTCCATATAATGTGCAACCATAGGTTAATATAGATAGACATATACTATATGATTTGTGTGGCTTTAGGTGTAAACTAAAATATTCACAAATCTTAATACACTTAGTTCATTTAATTCATAGATAGAAATACAGTGAATTAATGAGCTAAGTAGGTTTGTTATACCTAGACATAAAATAGTGAATAAATTAAAAAATTTCGCCATCACATGAGTAAAATTAATCTTACTAACATGAATGATTGACATTTGTACTTAGTAGTTAGGTGAAATTGGATGCTCTAACATGTTTGTTTATCAAGTTTAAGTTAAATTTAGTTAGTTAATCCAAGTTTTACCTCTTTGAGTTGCTAGATAAATTCTAAAAATTGTTCACCATTAGTAATTAGTTAGTTCAATAAGCACCAGTCTCTATAGGACGATATCTTTACTCATCATTATATTATTTGTTCGACATGTATACTTGCATGTAGAATTTCACTAAACAATGAGAGCAAGAAAAAGAAAAATCAATACCTTTTTTATCAGCAAGGATGATTGGGTGCCCAAGTCATGATCACTTTTACCAACTTCTTCATTATAGTTAAATATCGTAATGATTATCATCATTCATCATATTATATGTGTTGAATAACAATGTTTTGACATGACAAAATAAATTATAATAACATTTTGGGTGCGTTTGCTTTTATATTTTTGAGGATATTATGCTAGTTAAGGTATTTTGTGTAGTCTACATTCATTTACTCCAACCTATAGTTCAATGTGCAAGTTCCACTTGTGTGTAAGTCCCCACGCATATGTCAATGTGGAAGCCAGCCTGTTAAATTGTTCGACCCATCCTCAAGTCAACCCATGCAATTGCTTGACTCATTCTTAAGTCAACTCACAGTTCTTGCAACCCTAGACTGAGCAGTGCGTGCAAATCACGCAACCATTTGTTCCCACTTAATGCTACTTTCGCGTGTGCATCAAGCTTCACTGAAATCTAGCCAAAGTAGTGATGGAAAGCATAGATCCAAGAATAGATTGCAAACCCACATTCACAACTCAGAAAATTGTGCTTAAATCCGATATGTGAGAAGTTGTGAAGTTTCCTGCAAACTAGAGGAAAGGGTCACTGCCAGCAATCTATGGAGAAGTTCACGAACACTTGAAGATGGAGATCAATTCTTAACCAGGACCTGTGACCCGTGACTATAACTCCCTTCAGAATCAAGTCTGAACACACTAGTTCCACTTACTAGGTCTAAACTCATCATTTGAAATCATTTTCTTTCACTATGCAACTTGATAAAGAGATATTTAGGAAAATCTCATAAGGGTTTGTGAGAGAAAATTAGTTGTGCAAAAAGGGAAGTTTTTTAACAAGATTATTGAGACAATTTGATAAAAGGAAATACAAGATTTAAAATTTGAAAGCATCCAGTAAAGGAAAAGGATTCATATTATGCAAAGAATAAAAATGGAATTGTGACAAGCCGTTATTGAAGACCAAAATACATGTTTGGTATGATCTCTTCTCTTTTCCATTGAAGTTTTATGAGAAAGTGATAACTCTATTTTGTGTAGGATTATTGTAACTAGTTAGGCAATATATAATATAGTATTTATTAAATTATAGTTGCATTTGTCTATAATTATGCAACTTTTATTGTTTCATGCAGCAAACCCCAAATATAAGGGAAAAAAAAAGGAAAAGAAGCAAGCAAATCATGCAAAAGAAGATGTTTTCCCATTACATGTGGAAAACTCATGTGGGAAAGTAAGAGAAAAAGTAAGAAAACATGTGAAGGAAAAAGCACTCGAGCTTAAAAGAAGTAGGAGGAGAAAGAGTGTTGTTGTGTGGTCGGAGAAGCAGAGAAGCAGAGAAGAAGAGAGCGCGTGATTATTTCTCCTTCGTCAAAAAAGCAAAGCCCATGCATGACAGAGTGGAACTCTGAAAGCGCTGGACGGTCATGCGAATGCCGACCATCCTCACATTTTTTTTTCTAATGAAGGCATATGCCATAACTAGTTTTCGGCTATACTTTTCCATTTTCCGACCAGATTTGAGCACTGTCCGACTAGTAGGAAGCAAATCTAACATCTAGTGTGAGTTCTAGTCATTCTGCGGTAGCTGCGTGTGGTTTCGCGGTGGCTTCTAGTGAAAGAAGGTGAATGCCATCTGGCCTGATTCTAGTAAATCTACGCAATCTAGTGACAAACCGAAGTAATTTCTTTGTAGATTGGCACTCAAGACACCTTCCTTGACAATTTTTAGTGGTTTATGTTGGGGGCATTATAATTTTTGGGGGCATGAATTTGTTGTGCAAATTTTATGCTAAAACAATAAAACATCTCCATTTGTAGTCATTTACTTATCTTTGTTTGCCCCAAAATAAAAAGTTGTACCCAAATTGCCAAAAGAGTAGAAACCTATCATAATATGAGAGCGAATAACGATTGTTTAGGCTAGACTTATGAATCATAATCCAACTAATATTTGGAAGGAAGCCTCTTACCTATGTTGATAGAATGGAAAAACTCAATAATAAGCCTCGTTAAGAGAAAGACATCACCTTAGAAACTCAATAACTAGTCTCATTAAAGAAAAACTTCACCTCACAAGAACTTACAACAATTTAATTATATTCTTAAGATTCAAAAGCCAATTGCAAGAGGAAGCATGTTTCTTTTAAATACAACTTCATTGACTTTAAGTTATTATAACCAACTTGTTAGAATATATTTTGATGGTGACATAAATAGGGATTATAATATGAGAATATTATAATAATTATTGCTTGATTATTGGTTTAAATAAGAAAAATAATGCTAGAACATTTTGCAAGAAAATAGGTACTACTTAAAATAAGCAATCCAAACAAGAAGCCCAATCGAGATCTACTAAGCATAACGGCGTAGCACGCACTTAGACTCAACCTTATTTGCATGACCGAACCCAACAACACAAGCCTATAACCTAGATCTAATTTGTGAGTCTATGACCCGCGAAGCTCGCCTGCATGTGCGACCCATAAGTATGGCGTTCAACCCAAAGACCTACGAAGCCAAGTGACCTAGAACTTGTTCGACCCGTTGTTCCGCACCACCACCTAAAGTTCAAATCGGCTGCCGATAATGGTATTGTTGAAGTTGAAAAAGGATTCATTCGAAAGCTATCACATATGAGAAGAAATCTATGAAGAAAAATCAGTGACCCATTGCTCAGAGAGGATCAAATTAAAAAGATTAAAGTATTCTTCGCAACCCATGACTTAATTGATTGAAAAATAAATTTGAAGCATATTATAGTGTTTCTGAAGTCAAAATTATAGGGCTTTGTTAAGTAAGAAGCTGATCTATTGATTTGTAAAGCATCCATGAAGATCTACTTTAAGATTAAAGAGAATTGAGGAAGATTTGAGTGAAACCTAGAAACTTGACCCATTAACTTAGTTTTGTTTCCGTAAAGCTCCAAATTATCAACTTAAAATCTAGACAAAATGGTGGCATTTTGGAGCATGATTTTGAATGAGATTGACATAAAAAGCAAGCCTTTCTCCCTTCTTTAACATAAGCTCAAAACTCAAGTAAAGAAAAGGAAAGAGGTAGCTCCAATGGAAAGAAGATGTTGGAGTGGCTCTTTGGAGGTGAAAGGTTAGTCTTTTTGAAGTTATTCAAAAGCAAAATACTCATTGTTATTTGGTTGGATGAAAATCAAAGAAAGCAAGCTTTAATCAAAGAAACTCACAATCTTCTCAAGCTTATCAAACTCACGAAATTGTTCTCCATTTCGGTGATTCTAATCTAAGCTCATTACTACTTTGATATTTTTGTTAGAAAATCAATTTGTGCTTTAATACAAACGGTTATTGAGTTGATTTTCTGCAAGTGACAATACTAGGGCTTAAATGAATTTGGGGCATTTGTCCAATTCACTCTATAATAACTTTGTGGCATCTATTTAAGGCTTCTAAACTAAATTTTATATATCTTATAGAAGCCTAGTTCCAATATTGTAGTATTGGGGTAAAAAATTTGTAACTGGGTTTAAGAAATTAGTTATCTTTTGTAATCAATTATGAATTGATTAGAATAGTGACTTTAGCGAGTTGCTAGTATAGGGTAGAATAAGTGCCGAGGTGGCTTGGGCCGAACCACTTACCAAAAATCTTTACCTTTGTGTTGTGTGAATATTTTACTTGTTACCTTAATTGCTTCACATAATAAAAATGAAAAAGACAAAAGTATTTTTAGTAAACCTAATTCATCCCCTCTCTTAGGTTGCTATAGGATCCAACACAACTAACTACTTAATCTATCTAATTAAGTGGTTATGACCAACTAATTACATAACCTAACCAACCAAGAGTCTTCATCCAACACATAGTTATTGGAAAAAATGTTTATATTTTTCCACTTTGATCAAACATGAGGAAATACTAAATAGAAATAATGAAAGTATTTTAAATATGAAATAAAAGATTCAAACATCACAATCATGAGAATTTTTATGTGGAAAATTCCTTCAACATGAAGGATAAAAACCACGAGACCAATAATGGAGTCAGTCCAAAGCTTTACTATATAACTTTTTAAGTATACAATCTAATCAAGTTCTTAACACAAACAAGATAAACATCCAACATTCTAATAATAATAGAATCTAAATTGATAGTAAAGAATAAGTTGAAAACATCAACTTAATTAAGAAATTTTGGAGAAATATCACCCAAAAAATTAATCTAGACCTATTGGTATAAAAAGCTCCAATCAACTATATAACTTTTTATAGTTGTACTCATGTTTTCTCACTAATCCAAGATTAGGGCAACCAACACCTAAAAGGACTGGTTAAGTTTCAAAAGGGGTCCAAATTGGGCTGGATCAACCTAACAATAACTTCTTTTATGAACAAGTTACACAATTTGTAAGCTATTACACTCCTTCACCATAGTACCTCCTTTTTCAAAAAAAGATATAAGAAAAAAAAATTGTCCTTAAGGTATTAGCCCAATAAACAAGTTTATAAAATAGATTCATCCATAATATGAAGAACAACATATCTAATAATTATTTATTTAATTGTAAGGGTAAATTTGTTATCTTCTATCTTTTCAAAACAATGGCTGAAGAGAAGTCTTTTGGTGGTCATCCTTAATGGCTGAAGAGATTTGCCCTACAAATGGGACAACCTAGTTTTAACCCATATTGACAACAATACATGTTATCTTATGGCTAGCATATTGACCCTTATAGGTGGCAAGTAATCCTCCTCAATCACCTCACATGAAATTTCCTAGATATATAGGGATTGATCTCGTGGAATAGTTAGTTAGGTGTGAAAATTGGTTCTAGTTGTTTGAAGTTAAAGACCACCATATACTAAAATAAATGGGGTACCTAATAATAGGGGCAAATAAAGGGTCACATCACGTAATGGTATACACTATATATAGCTAATAGGGGCTATGTTCACTAAGTAGATCATAAGTGTGATATGGTGACCCTATTTCTAAAAAACGAATGGTGATTGAACTTAGGAGATTTTTTTTAATTGAGGCAAACCTCAATAATGTTAGAACTTGTAGGTACTTGAGACATTGTGACCTTTCAAAAACCTGGGATTATGAAAGCCTACTTCATAGCCTTTTTCATCCAAGTACTCAAAGGGGAGATTTAATTGCTGGTTAAGATTCCTAATCCTTTTATGCTAAATAGGGCCTTCAAGCTTGCTTTTTGGAGGAGTGTTAATTAGTGAAATTGGAGTAAAATCCTTCTAGATTGAAAGGGGTTAGTAAAGGACCATAAGGATTTGGTGCATGTAACATGCAAGATTACATGGTTCACCAAGATCGCTTAGTCACTTATCTAAGGTCTATGATGAATCAAAAGTGTAGAGTCCCTATACCATGTATTAGTGAAAGTTAAATGCAAGATAGGAGAAACAAAGAGTTATGTTATTAATTGTGACGAGAAGTAAAAATGAATGCATTAGCCATTACTTTTAGTATTTATCAAAACCACCATGACTTTTTTGTCATATCCTTTGGATTAATGAATGCACTAGTCACCTTCAAGTTCTCATGAACTAAATATTTAAACCATAATTAGGAGGTTCATGTTAAAATTCTTTAATGACATTTTGATTTTAATTAAGATTTGAAAAGCTACATAAGACATTTAAATATAGTCTTCTAGCTCTTACGACATCACCAATTGTATTTAAAGTGTAGTAAATGTACATTTGTGTAGAGTTGCATTTATTACTTAAACTGCATCATTTCAAGCAAAGGGATTGAGGTGAATAAAAGAAAATTAAGTATGTTCTCCTAGCCCTAACTTATTATAAGGACTTTGTGAATTCTTAAGGCTTACAAGATATTATATGCACTTGATTAGAAATTATAGGCAGATATGTAAACTCATTACCAACATGTATAAAAAAAGGGATTTTAGTAGTTTAAGAAAGCTATCCAAGTTTTTGAAGAATTTAAGAAAGCAATTAGTTCCACTTTAATTTTAGCAACACCTAACTTCAAAAAACCCTCATAATTGAGTCAAATGAAAGCCTAGGGGGATTAGGAGTAGTATTTATGCAAAAAGACGATCCATAACCTAAATGAGTAAAGCACTAGTTCCAAAGCACTTAGTGTTGGGTCTTTAGGCAATCTAAGAGGGGGGTAAATTATATTTGATTTTTGCTTTCTTTTTAGTAACTTGTTAATCTCACCACTTATGTAGTATACAAGTAAACAATATAACACAATATGAGTACATAAACAATAAACATTCTACATAAAAATAATAAATAAATATGTATATGCATCACTAAACGATAAACAACAAATGCATAATGTAAACAGAGGCCCATGCACATAGTTGTTAAGTGATTGGAGAAACTTTCCAACCCATCTCCTTTGACAACACATCAAAGAGTGCCAACTATATTCAATGTAGAAATTACAATAAGTAATTTTCAAATGTACATCAACAAAGCATAACCTATTTGATCCTTTTACAAATTAGCATATTTTTCTTTTTGTTTGCTTCACAAGCACATAATGTTTAGACAATTGCTTCTTTTTTTTTTTCTTTGTTTTTTCGTTCCTTTGCTACTTCTTTTCTTCCATTTTCTTATGTTTTATGTTTGCTATGTAAAACAATAAAATATGCATAAATATAAATGAATTCAAATATAATTGTAAAAATACTAATCATATATTACTTAAAGTAAACAAAATAACTTTATATAAAATAGAGTTATCACATATACATAAATGATAAGGATCAAAAAAGAGAAACCTATAGCATATAAATTCAATCACAGATCTAGAATTTCTATTTTCTTCTTAGATCACTAAAATCAAAGCATGAAAAACAAGAACTGAACATAATAGATAGATTATCACAATAAACAAAAGTTTTCTCATATTTTGCACAACATTTGAGCTTTTTTTTCTTTTTTTCTTGTTTTGCCAAACCTAGCCTCTTTGTAATTTCTTGCATTTATACTTAAATATTTTGCCTATTGGAGCTTCTTAGGTTAGTGAATGTTAAGCATTTACAACCTTGTTAGAGACTATTGAGTGATGTAAAGTCCTAATGCGAATCTTATAGTGGGCTTGAGCGAGCTCGGGTTAAGAAAATAACTAAAAATCGTTTTTTTTTTTTTGGTGTTTTTGGGTTTTTTATGGGAAAAGTGAATGTTTCATAGGGAGGAAAGGAGGAAAAACGAAAATATGAAGAACAAAAACAAAAAATAGATGCCAACAAGCTCCAAGATGGAAAGACAACATCACCAATCAAGGAGGTGCTCCACCACCAATCTCTGGCAAGAATTGGATAAAGGATGCAAAAGTTGATTACACAACTTAAAGGTTTCTATTCTCTAGAAAACAAGTATGCTTACAACTGAAACAATGCTCCCTTTAAATTGACAGCTAAACCTAATCTTAGAATGATCTTGGTAAATCAGTAATCCTATAGATTCTAACAAATAAGGGAATCCTAGACAAATAAGAGATTTGACAAGTATGGAAACCCAGATAGATCAGGAACCTAGATCATTAAGGAAAACCAAACAAAAGGAAATATTCTCAAACAATAAAGTAAACCTAAGAAATTAAGGACTCAACAACTACTTAGGAAACCTCCAATATTAAAGACTAAAGAGATGCTATAGAATATTCTTGGATTGCTTCAACCTTGGCCTTCTTGCACCCACTGGATTACGTTATGCCCAAGCAAGTATGAATTGACAAACTTAACATATGGACTGGGCTAAGAGCTTGGCCTGACATAGTTGCTCCCGCATCAAGTCCATTGTGTCCTTTTGCCATCACTGCAAAGAAAGAGAGAGATAAAAGGTTTTCAAGATTCTTATTTTCTATTGGATTTTCCATTTAGAGAAATGAAAGGAAAGCTTTTCTTTTCTTTTTTAAGGTAATGCATTGTCACCTCACAAATCCCTTAATGTGGCAAGTGCATCATCACTTGTTTGAAATACATTGGCCATGTGTTCTTCTTTGGTGATCTGCCATTCAAGCTTTCATGGTGATTTACCATTTAGGCTTCTCGTGTTGAGTTGCTTCAAGAATTCTAGTTAAACCTTACAAGCCTATTCACAACGTGAGCCTTTTAAAGCAACTGACTTGATTTGGGCTTGTTCTTTTTACTATTCATTAAATTGCACCAAAAAGAGTAGGTATCACAATATTAGGTTTATGAAAAATATAATAATAACAATAGAATTAAATCCAATAACCACTTATGAAATTATCATAAAAAAAACATTAACTTAGATAACTCAATGATAACTCTATTTTTATAGAGTTATTTTGTTTACTTTAGGCAAAATATAATATAATATTTATGTAATTATATTTGTATTCATCCATATTGATACAATTTTTATTTTTCATACAACAAACCCAAAAAAGTAGAAAAACAATCGAAATGAAGCAAAATATTGAAAGAAAAGAAAGAAAAAAGCAAAAGGGCAAAAGTGAAACTCACGTGCAGAAACAAGAGAAAAGAAAGTGATTGCCTAAATGGAATTTTGTCAAACAATGGGGCCATTATACAAAGAACTGATAGAGAAAAGAGGAGAGAGTCGATTATTGGGCATTTTGGGATCATTAAGTAGCAAGAGAGGAGAGAGGGCATCGCTGAAGGTTCAAGGACCACACACAACAGTATGGATCTCAGAGAGGAGCAACATTCATGTGAACACCAACCATCTGCCCTTCATTAGCTCCGATGACAACCCACTCCATTTTTTGGTAGTTTTTGGGTGTTTTTTAGTGAAGAAGGAGCATATTTGAGCCCATTATGCGATTTTTAATGGTTCTATAGCAAATTTGAGCAATTTCACGTTAGTTTTCGACAAAGAATGGTGAGCATTGTATGAGCCTTTTTCTTCAGATCTATGCATTTTTGTGGCAAATTTAGGCTATTTCTTTGCAGATTGGCACTTCAAGGGCTTTGATTTACCTTTTTTGGCATTTTCCGTGAAGAATAGCGGTGGTGCGTGGCACCGACGTGTGATGGCGCATGGCAGCCTATGGTGACAACGCTTAAAAGCGCATGTTGGCTCGTTTTCTTCCCATTTTTTAGATAGTTACTCTTCCTTCCTTGATGTGTAGAAATTATGCAAATCCAACTTGAAAAGGAAGACAATTTGGTGACAGCTTAGTTGTTTTTCAATTTGAGATGTTTTGTGCAATTTTTTGCGTTATTCTTGTGTTTATAAATATAATTTTTTAGTTTTTATTATTAGAGTTATTATGTAACTTGATTATAATGGTATGAATATATATTGTGTTTTGTGAGCTATTCTATAAATGTGAAGTTGCATGTTACTAAGCTTAATGCATTTAAGTGATTAGTTACCATTTAGATGAGGTAATTTGCATGTTAAAGACCGATAGGAAATGACATGTAATTACTTCTTGTAATATGCAACTATAGATTAATATGGATAGACATATACCATATGATTTGTGTGGCTTTAAGTGTAAACTAAAATATTCACATTATCTTAACGCACTTAGTTCATTTAATTCATGGGTAGACATACATTGAGTTAATGAGCTAAGTAGGTTTGTTATACCTAGACATAATATAGTGAATAAATTAGAAAATTTCACTATCACACGAGTAGAATTAATCTTGCTAGCATAAATAATTGACATTTGTACCTAGTAGTTAGGTGAAATTGGACGCTCTAGCATGTTTCAGTTATCAAGTTTAGGTTAAATTTAGTTGTTTGATCAATGTTTTACCATTTCAATTTGCTAGATAAAGTCTAGGACTTATTCACCATTAGTAATTTGTTGGCCTAATAATCATTAACCTCTATGGGGCGATACTCATAATTATTATTATATTATTTGTTCAACATGTACACTTGCATGTAGAATTTCACCAAACACTTAACACTTAGGTCTCTTGACACATGAAAATGAGTTGTTAGCTATTGTCATAGCAATGCAAAAATGGCAACCATTTCATCGTGGATTGATCATCATAGTGTAAAGCATCTATTAAAGCAACAAATTTCCACACTAGCTTAGTACAGGTGGCTAAACAAGCTGTTGGGATATAAAAAGGGTTACAAGAATGGAGTAGTAGTAGATACACTTTCTCAATTATTGAATGATCAAAAGGAGTGAGAGTCTTTACTACACTATTTATTGGTCTTGCAACCATATTGGACTCAAGATATACTATTGAATTACAAAGGGGACACATAGGTGCAATCATTATAGGAAATAACAACCATTAACCCAATGACTCACCTTAACAATAGTTTGGCTAATGGAATCTTATATTATTAGGAAAATATCATGGTTAGTAAGCAAGGGGGCTTAAGGGAAAAAATACTTAGACATTTGTAGGAGTTAGGCCTAAGGGGCCAATCAAGAGTGGGGGTACCTACAAGAGCATATAACAATAGTTCTAATGGTAAGGAAGGAAATAGATGTTTTCACAATGGGTGTTTCATTTTGATGTTTTCTAACAATATAAGTTAAGGTAGGTGTTGTATCCAAGACTCCTACAATCACTATTTGTCCCTAGTTAGACTTGACAAGAAATCAACATGAATGTCACTATTTGTAGTGGTGGATTACTTTTACAAAGTATGCCCATTTCATGGAATCAAGTCACCTTTTTTCAATATCACAAGTTGCAAGAGTGTTCATAAATGGAGTGGGTAAGCTACATGGGCTTTTCACCATTATCATTATTGGTTGTGATTCTTTCTTCTTTTGTAAGTTTTGAGAAGAATTATTCAAGATTATCAAGGTTAAGCTTCTTCATAGCACCTCCTACTACCCCCAAACAAATGGACAAACAAAGTGGATAAATTAGTATATCGAGCAATATATGTGATGCTTTAATAGGAAATGGTTCACGAAATTGTATTCATGGCTATGTTTAGTCAAATGATGATATAACACCAACTATCATGTGTTTCTTTAAATGAGTCCTTTCAAAGTGCTATATGGGTATAAATTGAATCAACCGCCCTACCATAACTTTGAAATGACATGTAAGTTTAAGGTGAATGAGTTCCTTCAAAAATGCGCCTAGAGAGTACAATTGATCAAGTCGTATTCATGGTATTGTGGCACATTGACAAGTTGACAGTTGACTTTGGCCAAAAGGAGAGATTACAAGTTAGTGCTTAGGTACTACGGGCCATTCGTGTTATTGTGGCGTATTGGCAAATTAACTTATAAGCTTTCATTGCCATTTGATGTGTCAATTTGACTTGTAATTATGTCTCTTAATTAAAAAAGGCTATAGGACGATGTTGTAATATTTTCTCAAGGCCTTGATCGACAATAAGGGAAGATTATTAGTTAAGCCGATGGCAGTATTAGGAAGGTGACTAGTGAGGTGCAAGGATGGGCCAAAGTGGATTTGTTGATACCGAGATCCAAGCACCCCGATTATAATCCCACATGTGAAGACATCCAATACATTTACGCCTAATTGCTAGATTTTAGAAGTAATCCTTGAGGACAAGAGTTCGGTAAGAGGGTGGGGATTGCCATGACCCAAGATCCTTGTACGTAAGTAAGGTCCATACTGGAGAGCCGATGTTAAGGAGTATAAAAGGCAATGCTTTCAGCATATTAGAGAATTGAATCCTTTCGAGAGAAAACCTAATTGTTAGTAAGAGCCTTGCATGGCGTAACTTGGTTATCTTTGGAGTCATTTGTAGTGTAGTCATTTGATAATTGCAATAGGAGTAGCTTAATGTATTAAAGAATTGCGATATTTTTTAGGATAAGGATCCTTGGAGTATTGTGAACAAGCTATATTGGTATTGATTGTGTGCAATTTGGTATTGAAATAGTCCAGGTTATTAAATGCAACATCTTACATTTAACATTTTGACATTTCATTCTGCGTCATCAGTTTGTGGGGAACGTCAGAAAATTATACCCATGCCACGTCAGCATGGGCGACTGATGCCATATCAGAGTTGGCTGCAAGTCTAACTGACAGCTCATGCGATTTGGGCCAGCTGGGCCTGCGCCTCGCAAGCCTTGTGCAGTTGCCCCACACCGCAAGGCACGTGAGGAGACCCTCGCAGCATTTATTTCTTGCCTGGCGCCACAACATGTCCGAGCTGCGCTCAAGAACCTTGGGGCTTCTGCATACGAGCAATGGCAACGATCATTTGATGTTTGTCACGACCCTTGGACTAGGCATGGTACTTTTAGAACCAAAATAAACACTAATGAACACAAAACACCAAAGCTATATTGAGATTCAAGCAAAATAACAAGTTACAATAAAAAAGTGAGACAACTTATCAAGATTGGGAATCTAAAATTTCATCAATTATAAAAGCCAAATTAATATTTCAATCTCTTTAATAATCATTCTTCTACCTTTCTTCATGATTTGTTATTTATAACCTAATTCTTAATTTAGTATGATTGAGTTTTAAATTCTCAAAAATAAGTTTTTAAATTCTAAATTAACTGAACTTTAAATATTTCTCAAAATTACTCAATCTTCTCAATTAAAACAATCTAAAAATATAACAAAACCAATAATGATTAAATCTCCTATTTAGCATACCCTAGGCCTAACAATGTTTTTCCTTTCTAGATTTGTGCATAAATTGGATTTAAACATTATTTTGATTGGGCTTTGCAATCAGACGAGAATAAAAAATAAACGCATCGTTTTGTACAACTCCTTTATCCCTCGCCGCCTCCGGCAACCTCTCGGTTTTCTTTTGTTTTCCGGCCACCGTCCACTTCTAACTATAAGCCTCAAAAGTCCGTACGAGGTGGAGAAAATATTTCTGAGCATATGAAAGAATTTAGATTAGCCGCATCAAACAGAATGGCTTCATTAATCTGTGATCTGAATGAGTCGATGTCAAGCCAATCAGGAACTTGAACTTGATCATGCTATCTTCTCCTTACCCATCCGCCTTTTCCTCCTACCCAGGAACTTAAGAAACTCCTCAATAAGAACAACCGGTGACGAGATCAAAATGACCAATATCCACTCTATCGGACTCAATGGTACGACACCAAACACTTCTGCGAGGAAGGGAACATAGAGGATGAGGCAGTGAAGGCCAAATGAGACTGACATGGCAACCAAAAGCCAAGGGTTCCTCCAAGGCGGCATCTTGAGCAAGCTGTTGTCTTCAGAAAGAGCATTAAGGGAATTGAACATCTCGATTGCCACCAAGACAGAAAGTGATAGAGTCATTGCCTTTACTTTCCCGGTGGAAAAATACTCACAAGGATGTGAAAAAGAGATTATGCGGCCCCCGACAACCGTGAACGGACTAGTGGTGAAATTTGACCATGATCGGCACTCCCCAAAGTTGCGAAGCTGAGATAATTCAACTAGTGTATGTCCATCACTCAAAAGATTGATACCCATAAAAGAAGGCTGCGTATACCACAAGACAAAGATCCCAACGGTTGCAATGCCCACATAAGAGCCAATTACCTGCCATTTCCGATGCATAAATATAAATGAGATCAAGCAAATATTAACATGAAACTCGACTTAAGTTATATGTAGAGTGTACTTTTATGCATCAGTTTTCTATGTCATGAAGTGATAGTAGCAAGTTTCATCTTGCAACTTATTCCTCTTTCATACACTAAGTGGGATCCTTTACTCATTTTCCCTTTTCTTCTTAGAGAAATAATTTTATGTGATTTGAAATTTTCTAAATATCAGTTTTCCCAATGACCTATAACTCAAGGATATGGCTAAAGAATCCACTACATAATGACCTACAAGCACCAAACAATGCCAGCTTAAGAAAAAAGAAAGTTACCTTCAACGTGTATTTGAAAATCATTGTTTTGGACTCGTGAATTTTAATGTGAGAAATGCTTAATTATGAAATGTATGTGAGATATGCCATTCCCGGAGCTGCCTCTCATAGGATTTTTGTTTCCCACATTGGCTTTAAGTTCTTCATGGTCGGCTATATACATCTTAGATCTTTTAGTTTACAGAAGTTGGAAGCCAAGACAGAGTGCAAATAATACTAACCAAATAACGGAGAAGAACCCAAGAATTTATTAGAGCATCATCACTTTTGCGGGGTGGTTTACTCATTATATCATCATCAGCAGGGTTAAAGCCTAAAGCAGTTGCAGGAGGGCCATCAGTAACTAAATTCACCCACAGCAGATGCACGGGTATCATACATTCTGGTATCCCCAGTGCAGCAGTCAAGAATATGGACATCACCTCTCCAACATTTGACGATATCATGTACCTACAGAGTCAGGAAATTATAGGAATTCCTTGAATAAACCAAAAGGGAAGGTGGTAGAGTAAGAAATGCACCTGATAAAGGCTTTCATGTTGTTATAAATTGATCGACCCTCTGCAACAGCAGAGACAATGGTGCTAAAATTATCATCCGCCAAAACCATATCTGAAGCTTCTTTTGCAACCTGAAATGTTTAAACATGGACGAGTATTAAAAACGGCCATGTGGCCCAAATTAAACCGAATATTATCTCTTCTAACTTAAGTCAGTGGTCAATTCCAGTGAAAGGAAATGAACCGATGGTTAATTTGGGGTGCCAGATTGCTATCTAGGCTACAGCAAAGGCTTGTGGTGGCAAGCTATTCACAGGAGGAGGTACTCTGGCTAGAACTGATTAAGGCAACCCACAACAAAGGCAGATTACAGTGATCCTTAGAATTAATTGGATACGTTACCTCAGTTCCAGTAATTCCCATGGCAATCCCAATGTCAGCAAGTTTAAGTGCAGGTGCATCATTTACTCCATCACCAGTCATTGCAACAATCTCCCCTATCTCCTTCAGAATCCTTACAATTTCTTGCTTATGCCTGGGCTCAGCACGCGAGAAAACCTTCCCTCCAGATTGTTTGAGTATTTCAATTCGTTGTTCAGATGAGAGCGCCATGACCTCTTTACCTGTCAAACTTTTCCCTCTAAGATCCTCATCTTTAGAAAACAAACGAATTTCCCGACAAATGGCCTCAGCGGTGGATTTATTGTCTCCAGTTATCACCATAACTCTAATCCCAGCTCCTTGACAATTCTCAATCGCTTTGTGAACTTCATCACGTGGAGGATCCTGTTCCATTTAGTTATTAACATAAAATCTTAGAATGACATGGCATGTGAATAGAAAAACCAGAGACATATCCTTACTCTCAGACCAACAACCCCAACGAAAACTAAGTCACTTTCAATTGAGGAGTAGCAAGCTGGATCGAGCAACTTCTTATGGGCAGGATGACTCTCAGCATAGTAGTCAGAGAACTCTCCCAAGTCATCCTTGTATGCCATACCCAAGCAGCGCAATCCTTTTGAGCTCATCTCCAGGAGTTTCAAAAGCAATAGTTGCCTACAAGGTTCGTCTATAGGAACAAGGGATCCATCTGCAAGTTGGACATGAGAGGCGCGCTCCAGTATACTCTCAACAGCACCCTGTAAATCTCAAATTAAAAACGACAGAATAAGTAAAAGAAGCAGAAGTACAGATCAAAATGTGTTGAAATAGCTTCATTCAAATAAGCTGCAATTTCTGAATGAAGCTATTTCATCTGATTGTAAAGTAGTCATCTGGCAAATGTTTAAAGGATACTAGTGAAATCATGAAATTTCAAATAAATAAATAAATCCATAAACTTGATATTTAGAATAATGCTTCAGAGTAAACATTTTAGAGAAGAACCATCACTACTGAGCTCTCTCTAGACAACCCTACCAAAATTTAATTAAAATAAGAAAAAATTCAAAAAGGCATGATTGAGACAGATATAGAGCCAACTTTGCCAGGTGACACTACTCAGGACGCTCTCGCGACAATTTCATCAATGTTTCTAGTAGTTCGAATGAAAGTAATACTGTTAACACTCAAAACTGTAAGCAGTTATTTATCCATTTCTGCTTTTATGCTATCACCAATACCTTAAAAGTACACAACCTAACAAATTATCTATGGATCACTTCGTATTGAAGTTCAAATTAACTAGACAACGTCTTGGTGGTTAAGCCAACCTTCCAAATAACACTAGAATGGGAGGAAAGGATTAACGATATCAGTTGCTCTTCTTCTCATTTCACCAGCAGCAACACTAAAAAGCTTAAACCAAGTTTTTGAAAATCAATTTGTACACCGTCTATATTACCCATCTTCCTTTTGAAAAAGGGAGAAAGTTCAAAGTTAAAAATCACCTTGACAAGAAGTCGGTTATGCCCAGATGGCTCCCGGACAATAACACTCATTGACTTGCGGATACGATCAAACTCCAATGTTGCAACCCTTTTTGATCTTTTCACCCACCACTCACAACAGCCTGAGTAACCAAAGTGAATAGATGAGGAAGATTTCGTAGTTCACACGATGTAATACATATTGTTAGGAAGTTTCAACTCACCTAATTTCACTACGCTGCAGTCAATCAAATAGCCTGCAGCAAGTTGTGTTTCCTGAACTTTGTTCCTTCCCTTGACATCTGGAACTCCCATCTTTTCAACCAAAACCTTAAGAGCGGCCTCAGTGGGCAAGCCTGTGGCTCTATAGAGACGGCCATCGAAATAGATCCCTGCGTCATTGCAAACAGCACATATTTCTGCCATGGCTTGCAAACTGGCATCCATATTGTAGCAAGTCCAGTCAACGATTCCGCCGTCCTTGGGATCATAAGTAGTGCCTTCAACATGAAAGGTTCGAGAAGCTGTTGTTTTCCCTCCCAAAGTGAAGAACTCTGTCACAGACATCTGATTTGTTGTCAAAGTCCCAGTTTTATCTGAACAAATCACAGTTGTACATCCTAAGGTTTCTACACTTGGAAGCTTCCTCACAATGGCATTCTTTTGTGCCATTTTCCTCGTACCAAGAGCCAGAGAAGTGGTAATAACAGCAGGAAGGCCTTCTGGGATGGCAGCAACCGCTAAAGCAACAGCAATCTTAAAATAGTAAGTGCATTTGTCAAAGGAAAATCGGATATTTGTAGGCCATCCATCCACAACGTCCCATGATAGGAAATTTTTGTAGTTTATGACCCACACAACGAGGCAAACAATGCCAATTGCAGTAGTAAGCCTGCTTCCAAATTCATCTAACTTCTTCTTCAAAGGGGTGTCACTCTCTTCCAGAGAAGCCTCATGTATTTGCTTCTGTATCTTCCCGATCTCAGTGTTCATTCCTGTGCTCACAACAATAGAGATGCAGCTCCCGTTCACAACTGTTGTGCCCGCAAAAACCATATTTTCTTTAGCTTGCAACTCACAATCATCCATGAATATTGGATCAGTGCCTTTCAACACGGGCATAGCCTCCCCTGTCAGTGAGCTCTGCTCAACTCTGAAAGTCGTGGTTTTCAAAGCCGCAATTCTCATGTCAGCAGGGACTTTGTCTCCAACCCGCAATTCCACAATATCCCCTGGGACAAGCTCTCGTGCGGGCAAGTCAGGCACCAAGTACCCATCTCTTAAAACTTTTCCCGATTCACATTGCATCTCTTTTAGGGCCTCAAGTGCCCTTTCAGCATTGCTCTCTTGCCAAACTCCAACAATGGCATTGAGGATCAGAATCAAGACAATCACAAATGGTTCCACATAAGCTTCAAATCCAGACTCACCCGATTCACTTCCATGCATGAAAGCTAGAATAAAAGATATGCAGGCTGCGAGTAGAAGTATCTTTACAAGCATGTCATCAAATTGTTCAAATACAAGTCGCCATAAGGGCTTGCCCTTTTCCTTGGTCAGCTCGTTAAGACCGTACCTCTCCCGCCGCTTCTCAACCTCGTAAGTGCTCAAACCCTTATCGAGTTTTACATTGAACTCTTTCAAACACTGCTCCACGGCCCACGACCATGCAGGGAATGGTTTCTCGTCCATTGATGGATTAGTCTGGAGATCAAATTTCACTCTACACGATGGATGTTTCAATCAAAATTCTCTTGCAATCATATAAGTTTCCTGAAAAGAAAAAAGAAAAAAGAAGAAAGAACAAACAAAAGAATAAATTTCAGCAAAGCCTAAATCGTACCTCATGGACTGTAAACTGAAACTTAACAGAAATAACTCTCCATAATATCATCAATAAACAACATTTAAGGCAATCAATAGGAGAAGAAACTTTTTCTGTTCAGAACAAATTATAAAACTAGTATCCACTTCGAATTCTCTGTAGTCTTTCCAAAGGTAAACAGTGAAACTAAAACAAGAAAAAGAAAAAAGAAAACCCTCCCCACAAAACCAAAAACACCAGGAGGAAAAGCTGCTTCTACCAATTAATGGCAGAGGAAAAGTTGGGTATGGATTATTGACTATGGCAACTCAGGACGCTGGAGTTTAACTTCTTTACCGTCACAGCCAGCTAAAAGAGCCTTAGAAACCAAACAATGACTGCTCAGGAAATCCAACCCCACAATTCAGGAACGGAGAACATAAGACCCCTTTTATAGAAAAATTAAAACCTAAAAAAATTGAGAAAAAATATTAGCCCGCAAAAACCAAAGGGCTCTAGTATCTGCCAACTAAACATTAAACTTAATAACAGCCACACATACGAAGCTCAACACGAGATTCACGAAAGCACGACAAGATAATGCACCCCCGAGTCATACATCAGTTAAACTCAAAACCCAGAATGCAAAATAAGAGGACAAAACTGAAACTTAAATTACATGACATGCTTGAAGGAAACTAAAACAAACTTTGAACAACGATAGGCTGAAAACGGCAAAGCTAATGGCGTGGAGACAAAGCAAAGCCCAAAGAAAATTCTTTGGGTGCCCTGTCTGAGAAGCTTGTCAAACACACAAAAAGAAATATAAAGAGCTCTTGGACTAGTCGTGTTCCACTCTTCTTCTTCGGCCTCACTCTGCTTCTTTTGGAGGTTCAGTGCGTCCCGAATTTTGGCATCTTTGAAACTTACTTTGAAAGGTCAACAAAAAAAAAAAACAGTTAAAATTCAAAAGTAGAAACTCTAGGTTACGTAAACACCCTCCAGAGTTTCAGCAAACTATGGATGAATGCCATCTTGCCGACCCTGGGGGCCTCATTATGAAGGATAGTGATTCCGCAGGAGATGGGTGCCGCGTGTGTGGCGTTGTCTTTCCAAATTAAGTAAATAACTCCAACCAAATCAACAAACCACAAAAAAGAAGATGAGGCGGGTGAAATGTGGGGCCTTGTATGTTGGATCTATTGACCCAAAACACTTGACTTCGTTATCTACCGTTCACGTTTCAATTCCTTTCCGAGGTTCACAATGCCCCCAGTGTAAATAAAGGGGTGTTAATAATTAAAATTAGTTTATCATTTGGTTCAATTAAAAATAAATACTGTCTAAAATCGTTTAATCTCATATCCAACACTGAGTACATGTATGGTGCATGTGTTTATAAATAAATAAATTTACAACGAAATAGAAAATTCTTTTAAAAAAAGTTAATATTTTTTACCACCTCCCCCATTGGTTGCAATAGTAACTTCAAAGTATTTGAATATTATTTTCTTCTTGGAATATTCTAGTTCCAGCAACAGCAGAAAAAGCGGCAGGAGACGGAGTGGGGACCCGACGGCTGGCACGGGCTCGGTCAAAACCCTGACCTTCCTTTTTATATGCTGGAGTGCGGGGGGGCAATTTTTTATGCGTGGAGAAGGTTCCAGGAAACTTCTTTGTTTTACTTGAAAATCTAAGGAGCGGCCAAAGAAGGGCGTTCTTATCGTTGAGAATCCCCAGAGAATGGAATTCATTTCTAAAAGGCATGGGTCTACATGCCACTTTTTTATGACCCCTTTTTTTGGACGTATGCTTTTTTTTTTTTTTTTTTTTTCTTTTTTCCCTAGTTCAACTGTTTGCTTTAAGCAGAGTGCTGTGCAAGTTTGCATTATGGAAGGTTGGTGGTACCTTCCATTGCCAATCTCTCTCCTCTTTTTTGGGTTGTAAACTTGATAGAATATTTTCAAGACAGATAAAAAAGAGTTTCTAAATCCTGTTCAAATCTGGCAAAGGTTCTAGTATATAGTATAAAGTAAGGGGTATTATAAACAAAAATGAATATATACCTATACTAGGAGGTATTGATGGCAGATGCTGGGTTTTGAAAGCATCACCCACCTTTTGTTGCTTTGAAAAGAAACAAAGGAAAAAATTAAATAAAAAATAAATAATCATCATCTTTGTTGTTCCAATTCCACCCACCTCCCAAGATGCTTAAAAGGAACTGAGCTCAATTATTTTGTCTGCAAAACTGTAAAGAAAAACGAATATCATTCTTGGCGTTACTCGCTGTCCCGATGCATCTCAGACACTTTTCTCCTCACAATTTCGTTGTCTGACCTTGAGCACCACGAAAAGTATATCAAAGATGAAGTACCCAAAACTACAAAATAACTGCTTTAAGAAGACAACAATCTCAATATGCATGTACATATTCATTTTCATGTGAAGAATATCTTATACTATCTATATTTTATTTTAAAATTTTTTTATTAGAAAATAAATTTTTTATTTTACAAGTTAATTTTAAAACATTTTTTTTTAAGAAATGATACTGCTATTTATGAAAAAAAAAAAGGCATGTTACATATCCTTTTTTTACAAGCTAACTTTAAAGAGAATAAAGCATTTTCAACATGATTGAACTTTTTTCACACAATTGCGGTATTGAATTTTCAAAAGTCGGTGAAAATCCCGTAGTGCAAGCTTATTTCTTTTGGAAACATAAATAAGCAACATAGTCTTTAGGTAATCAGTACGATAAGCTCTCACCCTGGGAAACATGTAGGGAGAAGGGCAAACGAGGTTTTTGAAATGAGAAGGAAGGCGACTTCTTTCTCTACTTCCAAAGCACGGGACTTCTATCAAGAGTTCCTCCTCTTCTTTCACTGGAGACAGGATTGATTTCAAGATTTCTCTGAAAATTTGATGGGGCTTTATTAGTGAAGCTAGACAACACATTTAGAGAATTTTGATTGAATCAAAATATATGGTTTTGGTTATGGACACTGTGTGTTATGAAAATCCGTAGCTAAAGTTTGATATTTCCATTTGATTGTTGGAGCTTCTGTGATTACAACATGGAAAGCATCGGATATGACAAACGCATAACAGCAAGTCGAAAACAAGCTTGCTGAAAGTAAACGAGAAAAGGCCCTCAATGTATGTATTTTAGTCATAGCTAACATCTGTCTCATTGGATTTAAAAGGCCACACCAAGTCAATAGAGCATGGATACCTAAACAATCCTTTAGTACTAACAAAGTTGGACCAGATGGACCTTGGGTACCAAAAATTACAAGTGTAATATTTGTTCGTGCAAGAACCAAAAGCAACGGTTAGTTGCAGGTATCTAGCTATAGTGGGTGTTCTTGGTGATAAGAAGAACACAATGGATTTGGAAAGAATGAATCTTGTATTATCATCTATGTTCAACATTACAAGAAGCAAGCAAAACCAACTATGGAAGGTAAATATACAAGGACTTAGAACAACTACATTCTATTGTCCGAAGGTCCATAACATGACCTGAATAATAGCATTACACAATGTACAAATGTGTGCAACATCCATTTTCTCAACAGGCCCCCTCAAGCTGGTGCACGGTATAAATCATACATGCCCAGCTTGCTAAGTAGAAAATGATGCTGTGAGATTCCTAAGGCCTTGGTCAAGATATCCACAGGTTGATCTCGTGACGCAATGAGCTTTGTGCGTATAATACCTGCGGCTACCTTCTCACGGATGAAATGACAATCCACCTCTATGTGTTTGGTTTTTTCATGGAAAACTGGATTGGCTGCAAGTTTGATGGCTAATTCATTGTCACAATGAAGTGTAACAGGTGTTGAATAGGGTACCTGCAAATCTTTCAAGAGGCCCAAAAGCCAAATAATTTCACATGCTATTGTGGCAATGGCGCGGTACTTAGATTCAGTGGAGGATCTGGATACAAAGGGTTGTTTTTTACATTTCCAAGAGAATAAGGCGCTCCCCAGCTTGACACAAAAACCTGTAGTGGATCTCCTCCCCATGGGACATGATGCATAGTCAAAATCACAATAAGCCTGTAGAACAAGCTCACTATCTGATCTAATCAATAATCCAAGTCTTGGCGAGCTTTTAACATATCGAATGACTCGTATGGCTGCCTGATAATGTGATACTCTTAGATCATGCATGAACTGGCTAAGAATCTGCACGGCATAGCTGATGTCTGGCCTGGTCATAGTGAGATATATCAATCAACCTATGAGTTGTTGGTAGTTAGAAATGTCTCGAAATGGTGGATCAATCGTCAACTAAAGTGGATTGGCAAAATCAATGCCAACATACTTGCGGTTTTGCTCTAAAAGCGTCATGGAGGGCTTACCGCCAGCTAGTCCACACTCTGAAATGAGTTCAAGAGCATACTTTCTCTGGTTGAGCACAAATCCGGTATTGTTCCGTGCTATCTCAATTCCAAGGAAGTATCTCACTAGTCCAAGGTCTTTAATGTGGAATTTGGAGTTCAAATACTTCTTGAACGTTTTAATAGTAGACTCGTCCCCCCCTGTGATCAGAATATCATCAACATAAATGAACACAATTAGAAGGCCATTACTTGCTTGTTTGATGTATAAGGAGTGATCATGATGGGACTGCTGAAAACCATCTACAATCAAAGCATTAGTGAACTTGAAGTACCAACTACGGGATGCCTGCTTAAGTCCATAGAGTGACTTTCACAGGTGGCAAACTAGAGAACCCTTGCGACGCTGAATCCCCTCAGGGATGGTCATGTAAACTTCAGCATCCAAATCGCCTTGAAGGAAGGCATTGTGCACATCCATCTGATAAATTTCCCAATTCTTGACTGCAGCAAGAGTGACCAAAATGCAGACAGGGATCATTTTCCCAACAGGGGAAAAGGTTTCCTTATAATCAATACCCTCACGCTGGCTATATCCCTTAGCAACGAGGCAGACTTTGTACTTCTCAATACTCCCATCAACCTTATGCTTGATCTTGTAAACCCACTTGCAACCAATGGATTTACATCCTGCAGGAAGAGGAACTAGGTCCCATGTACTATTAGACTCTAATGCATGAATCTCATCAGCCATAGTAGCACGCCATCTAGGATCAAGAACTGCTTCACTATAGAAGGTAGGTTCGGTGGTGGAAAAGAAGGAAGCAATAAAATGACAATGATGCGGGCTTAGGCGATGATATGAAAGGACATGGGAGATAGGATGTGAAGTAGAATGGATAGAGGAAGATGGGAAAACATAGTCACTTCACTAGACCAAATAAGAGGTCGATGGGATCGATCAGACCGATGAGGTGGAAGGGAAGTAATGGGGTCAGAGAGAGGAACTAATGGCAAATTAGTGGGAGGTAAAATAGGAGTAAGGGAAGCTTCAGGTGATAGAGGGACTGGAGCAACATAAGGGACTATGGTGGATGATGAAGGACCCAATACCTCAGCATCATGCATAATGCGAGTGGATTCTAAAGGATCATCTAAGGGTGTGGGAGTACAGGAGGAAGTGGCCTGAGCAAAAGGAAAGAAATCCTCATGAAAGACCACATCTCGACTAACAAAAACCGCCCCCCCTGAAGGTCATAAAGGCGATACCCCTTTTGGGTATAATGATAGCCCATGAAAATACAAGTGATTCCATGTGACCCAAACTTGTCACGCTAAGTGAGATCAGTGGCGTAACATAAACAACCAAAGACGCGAAGATGGTCAAGGGAAGGAGATTTTCCAAAGAGCATCTCGAAAGGTGTTTTCCCGTGCAGAGTGGGAGTAGGTGTCCTATTAATCAAATAGGTCGCAGTGAGCACACACTCTCCCAAAAAACAGATAGGAATGGTTGCTTGAAATTTTAAGGCTCGTGCAACATTAAAGATATGGCGATGTTTTCTCTCAATGACGCCATTCTACTGCGAGGTGTATGCACAAGAACTCTCATGGACCACCCCATGGGAAGAAAAAAATGTGGTGCAAGCAGAGGCAAAATTTTTTTGGGTATTATCAGTTTTAACACGCCGAATGGGAGTGTTAAATTGGGTTGTAATGAGTGCAAAAAACTTTTGAATGTGGGGTAAAGTTTTAGTTTTATTTTGCATCAAAAAAACCCAAGTCGCACGCGAAAAATCATCAACTATGGTAAGACAATAGCGTGCGCCTGAATGTGAGGGGGCTTTGTAGGGCCCCCAAATATCCATGTGGATTAAATCAAAAATGTACTGAATGGATGTGGTACTAGCATGAAAAGATGATCATGTCTGCTTTGCTAAAGGACAAACATAACAAGATTTAATAAAATCAAATGATGATGGAGTTGCTAAACATGGTATGAGTTGCATCACCTTCAAGGAGGGATGTCCCAAACGTCGGTGTAAAACATTACAATTCATTACAGAAGATGGTTTACTAGATGAATTGTAAAGTACAAAAGGTACACCATGAGCATCATTAGCAAAATGGTGACGCTAACCACGTTTAGACACTAAGTAGTAAAGTCCATCGTGCATCCTACCTAGTCCCATCACTGTCCCAATCCATATGTCCTAAAAAAGGCAAAAATGAGGGTCAAAAATGACTCGACAATGGTTGTCTCGGCAATATTTGGTAATGGATATTAAATTTGCATTGAAGGCCGATGAGTAGAGTACAGTTTTAAGGATATGACCATTGGCTAAGTGCATTAAACCAATGTGAGTAACAGGAATTGTGTGACCATTGGGTAAATGTACAATCCTAGATGCATGCTTACATGGCTTAGGAGACACCAAGCAATCAAAGTTACCAGTAACATGATCACTAGCTCCTAAATCTATAATCCAATTCAACAAAGATTTCAGTTCTTGGGAAATACCTGGTCCTGATGAGGTAGAAAGGCCATTAAGGAGAGTAACAATCTTGTCATAATCATCAGCACTAAGTTCCAAAGTTTGCTTGTCAGTGGACACCACAGAGGCTACTCGATCTTGTTGCTTGACCTGTTATACCCACCATTTCTCATTTGCTTCTGCACCATTATTTCCATTTTTTTGAAACCGGTTATCATCCATTTCGATTTGCTTTGGTTGTTCACCGTTTCCTCCTTAATGTTTGAATCATTTCTGAATCAAGCACCATCATTTCTTCTTTTCCATTTTCCTTGAGGATTTTCATCAAACAAATTGTAGGCTCCCATGTTTTCTATTCTATTTCCTGCTTTGTTCTCTCACAAGCATTTCATCGAACACCACACACGCCTCCCTTCCATTGATCCATCCCAATGAGCAGCGACGAAGACCAAGCCCGTGGCCACTCCATCCGAGCCAATTGGCGTGCACCACCACGAGGCCAAGGCCATCACTCCCCTCCCCGCGTCTCCAGAGAACCCCCTCCTACCGCACTCGTACAACAAGGGGACCCCCTTTACCTCCATCCTAGCGATGGAACAGGGATCTTGATCATCCTAGCGATGGAACAGGGATCTTGATTGTCACGGAAAAACTCTCTAGAGCCCTTAATTTTAGAGCCTGGAGTAGAGACATGAAGAATGCCTTGCTGGGAAAGAACAAATTCGGACTCAACCCCCACAAAAGAGCTCAATTGGTAAAGGGTGAACATGGGTTAAATAACAAGCCCATCTAGCCCCATCTAGTCCCAACACCAAACACGGACTTCAACCCATTTTGATACCATGATAAGAAGAACACGATGGATTTGGCAAGCAAAACCAACTATGGAAGGTAAATATACAAGGACTTAGAACAACTACATTCTATTGTCCGAAGGTCCATAACATGACTTGAATAATAGCATTACACAATGTACATCACGGAAAACATTAAATGGTTTGGCAAGCTTGAAATTAAGTTCGGCAAAAGTGTACGTTTGGATATCAAGTGGAGGCTCTCTCTCTCCTATGTGCCACAAGCTACAGCAGCAGCAAAAGTCTTCTCTTACTTGCAAGCACCTCTGCACACGGCACCAAGATGGAACTGAAGGAGATCACTTTTCACTGCACCGCCGGACCGCCGGACCTTGGCTCTTGCTTTTCATTTACTTTGTATACTTGAATCCTTAACATGGAACAATTCTCCAATCTGTAATCTGTTCTTATAAAGAGTTTTCCTTGTTTTATCAATAAAGACAGTTTTTACTCAAAAATGTTCAATCTTTGTTCACATCTTGACAGTGTCTTTTGGGGACAACTCCAAAGGTAAAATTGAGGGTATAGGCGAAATAGGTAACTTCAATACCTTAGTTGCTACAAATGTATTTGTATGTAAAAAGTTTGAAGTTTAACTTGGGTCGATTTCCATTGTGCGGATGGCAAAGCTTGGTGTTGCGCTCGGGTCACGCTGTGCGGGCGTACGTAGATTGCGAAGCTGCTTGCTTTTGTGCCTGGGCTCCTGGACCACGCGAACTAATGAATTTCTTGTGGGACTAGGTTTGCAGCTTTGGTCTGTCAAAACATTATTCAACAATTCTTTTACAAATGAACAAATATTCTTATTTGATATTCTCTTTAATGTTGGAATTGAACTTGCTATTAATGTGGGTATTTCCATCTCTAAAGTACGATCCACAACTCAAATTAAAGCTATGAAACAAGTAGCTGGCAAGTTAAAATTGTAATTGGCACAATTTGCTGAAGTAGAAGCCTTTGCACAATTCACTTTTGACTTGATAATGCTACTCAAAATCATTTAGTAAGAGGACAACGATTACCCAAGTTGCTGCTCAATCTCAATCATACCCTCCCATAGTGGAAGAACAAATGATGACTATTTATAATGGAATGAATGGTTATCTTGATTCATTAGAAAATTGGATAAGTAAAGAAATTTCTCATTAAGCTACGTAATTACTTAAAAATATATAAACCTCAAATCTAGTAGATTAGATTATCTACCAAGGCACTCACTTAGGAAGTAGAAGTGCTTTTGAAAGAAGCTATTCAAGAACAAATAGAACATTTCCTACTTGAGGAGCAAGTATAAAGAAACTCTTTTAAGCAACTTTATGATTTTATTTGAAATTTATGAAATATATGAGAGATAAAAAAAAAAGTGTGGACCAAGTAGAGATGAATACTATACTATACCGGTAAGAAATCTTTTGGCACTAAATTGAGGCATTCAAGAACAAGTTGTTCCAACTAGATGCAGTCAAGAATTCTAGACTATTGAATGGGAACAAGTCCATCATTCAAGTATTTTTTTCCTTTCAATATCTTTCTACTAAAGCTTCCCTTATTCCTTGTATTCACTACCCTATGTCTAGGTGTAGCAAACCTACTTAATTCATTAACTCGTTGTATGTCTACATATGAATTAAATGAACTAAATGCATTAAGATTTGTGAATATTCCAGTTTGCACCTAAAGCCACACAAATCATATAGTATAGTTCTATCTATATTAATCTATGGTTGCATATTACATGAAGCAACTGCATATCGTCGTCGTTCGAACTCAAATATGCAAATCAGATCATCTAAGTGGTAGCTAATCACTTAAATGCATTAAGATCAATAACATGCAACTTCACATTCCTAAAATATCTCACAAAACACAAACAATCTCATCATTCATACATCATAATCAAATTCCATCGTAGCTCTAACACAATAAATTAAAACAACATATTTACATAACAGAAATCAGTGCAAAAACGTGAACAAAACATTCTGTAAATTAAAAACATTAAAGCTGTCACCAAAAATGTCTTCAAATCACAAAAGGATTGCACAAATCTGCACATCAGGGGGTCGAAGAGGTTCTGTCAGAAAAACGGGGTGAAAAGGAGCTTCCACGCGCTGCCACGCGCCTCTGCCACGCGCCGGCCAGTCGCCGGTCACGCGCCGCCACCATTCTTCACGAAAACCTCCAGAAATTGCCGGTCACGATCCCTGGACTGCCGATCTGCCAAGATATCGCCCAAATCTGCAGCAAAACGGCATAGATCTAGCGGAGAAGGCTCGGATGGCTTTCGCAGTTGTCGCCGGAAACCGACGTGAAACTGCCCCAATCTGCTACAGAAATGCCGGAAATCACTCTAGGAGCCCAGATCTGCTTTCAGATCGCCAGAAATCGCTATAAAACGGCCGGAAACTACACTTCAAACGCCGGTGAGGGGTTCTCGCCGGAAAAGACAACGGCGGTCGGCTGTCGCATGACCGCCGCGTTCTACGCCTGAGACGCGCGCTGTCGCGCGTCGTCTTTGAGGAAGGGGATCTCCCTGTCTCGGTTTCTCTCTCTCCTCCACGATGAAAGCCCGACTCCCCCTTTTGTTTTGTTAATCGGTCTCTTTTTCTCTCCTGCGGTCCCACGTGTTTTCCACTCACGTGACCCACCTTTCTTTTTTCTTTTCTTTTCCTTCCAATTTTTGCTTATTTCCTTACTTTTCTTCCATTTTGGGTTTGCTACCTAAAATAACAAAAACATACTTAAATACAATTAAATATAAATATCACTTAATAAAATTATATTAAATATAACCTAAAATAATAAATATAACTCTATATAAAATAGAGTTATCAATACCCCCAAACTTAACATTTTGCTCGTCCTCGAACAAAAGAACGAAACAACACATTATGACAACACAAAACAACAACAAATTTTTCACAAAAAACATTAAGCAAGTCCTAAATAACATATTATGACAACATTAAAAAAAAAAAAAAAAAAATTTACTCACAAAAAGTACTAAGCAACATATTCTAACACTACCACCAATCATTCCATGATATTCCTAAACAACAATGCCACACCCCCAAACTTAAAATTTTGCTCGTCCTCGAGCAAAAGAACAAAACAACACATACAATCAATCATTCTATGATATTCTCCCATAATTGCTCACCTTAACAATTCAAAAAAAAAACATAACTTTCATCCAAACAATGCAATTGGTTTATAAGATAAGATAGACTCTTAATTATGTCAACCACGTGTGTGTGTGTGTGAGTCTGCATTTTGTCTCAATTACATGTACTCCAAATAGATCCACATTAATATGCAACATCTCAAAATCTTTAACCAAATCTCATAGGTTTGCTCTTCATTCCTCTCTCCACTAATGTAAGTCAATCATCTAACTAAAAATCAATAGGACTTTCATAAGCTTATAATGTAAGGCTGGGCTAAGGGTAAGATGGAAGTCATTTAAGCTCAAATAACCCATGAACATATTATTTTCTAGGATCTCATCAAAACTTTAGCCCCTCTCTACCTTTTTACTCCATGGAAATGATCTTTCTACCACCACTTAGTCTCATTCTTTCTTGTCCAATCATACTTTGACAATATCCAAAAGCCATAATCATGTATGCAATAACAAAACAAAAACAAAAGCATTTGCACATATAGCCACCTCAATCCTCTTGTATCAATGATATTCAATAATAATGCTCAAAGATCTCATTTAGAGAACTATGTGACTTGAATTTAATGAAAGATAATGAGATCTAGCAAATGCTTTTCTTTTTTTCTTTTCTTTTTTTTTTTTCTTGTTTTTCTTTCTTTCTTTTTTTTTTTTTTTTTCATTTGCATTTGCATTTACAAAAGTGACATGCTATGCTACACACAATCATTTCAATCAATTTCTTTCCATACTACATCCTTCCCCTCAACTTCTCTCATGCTCAAATAAACTTCTACACACCAGAAGTCAATATGTTCATGGGAATAGGACAATAGGACAAATTGATCAAAAGGCTAAGGGATATATGTGCAGGTGTCATTTAACAAAATCAAGATAAGAACAAGGCTCAGCGGGGTGACTGGGGATAAGTAAATAAGGTGGGCTTGAAAGGTTCAATTGATCCAAAGATGGCCTAAATCATTTTCTCAGTTAGATGCAACCTAGGATTTCGCCTCAAGATGAAATCAAGCAAATTCTAAGATTTGGGTGAGATCCAAGAAAATCACACACTTCACATGAATGTTCTCTAGAGATACACACAAGTTCAAGAAAATGCAGACTTTTAGTGCTCAATATGTGAATCAACATAATCAGAATCACACTTACATCATACCACAATTGCAAGTTTGAACAAAATCTACATCTCCCTAAGAATCACCAAGAATTCACAATAAAGAATCCAATCATAGAAATCATGGTCTAACACAAGAAAAAGATTTTACACTAAAAAATAAACTTTCTAACACAACTTTTAACACAAAACAGAAAATTTTAGCACAACACATAAAACACATCACAACACTTTCAGCACAACAATCACAACAAAAAGCACTTCCAATACACTCCCAATACAATAGCAACTTCCACAACTCACAAACTCTAACACAACCCAACAAAACAGCACACTTCCAACAATATCAGCAGCAACCCCAAACTTAAATGAAGCATACTTCTCGATGTTAAAAGAAAATGAAGCTATAGTAAAGAAGGAACAGGGAAAACTCCCCTGATTGCAGGTTGTCAAAATGGAGCTGTGATGAGCATATGGTGACAGCCTTCTAACCAAACTGCTAACAAAATACTTGGGTTGCCTCCCAAGAAGCGCTTGCTTTATAGTTTTCAGCCAAACTATCCTCCACATTGCTACTCAAGGAGGATGGAACTCCAACAGTTTAGGAGACAGCTTGTGTCGTTTGATTGTTGAGCATTCTTCAATAAGTACAACTGTCTCATATACTTCCAGCTTCCTTTTATCCTCCAGTCTCTCGTTCAACAATTCTGCACAACTAGATATTTGAACTGGAACATCTGCAAAAGGAATGTTAATATGCAGTTTTAAAGATATATCAAGGAATTCCAAAAACTGCTTATCTTTTACGCGTTGCTGGAATCTTTGGGGAGATGGAGCTGGAGGCATAAAGGACTCATGAATTACTAGAACAAGATTGTTCCTTGGTGCCTCCTCAAATTGCATGCTGACATCCTTATCCATTTCTTTGAAAATTTCCTTGTCAACATCAACTTCTACTACTTGTTTGCCACATGTTGGGGTTATTGCCTCTACGGTATCTTCAAGACTTTTCTCTATATCACTAGGCAAAGGACCTTCCTGATTCTCTGAGATCATACTAATGAGTTGACTCATCTGCACCTCTAATTTTCGAATTGAAGCTTCTTGACTCTGAAAACTCGCTTCTTGATCATGAAATTTTGCTTCAGTCCTCTCCATAAAGTTCTGGGTGATGATGGCCAATTTGGTAATTGTGTCTTCCCAATTAGGCTTCTCCTCTTCTGTTTGCTCAAATGTTGGATGCGGTCTCATCTCGTTTGGATTACTCCATGAAAGATTTTGATGGTTGTGCCATCCCGGATTGTACACATTGGAGTAAGGATCATTGTTTGACCTGCTAGGAATCTCAACAAAATTAGCATAATCGTTATAATGAGCATAAGAATTACCTAATTGACATTCTGTGCTCTCATGTGCTCCACCACAAACTTCACATGCTCTATTTTGATGTCTCACAACTGGAATACTTAGGTTGTCTATCTTCTTATCAAGCACTTCCAATTGTGCGCACATTGTGGTGAAGATATCTACTTCTTGGACTCCACTTGCTTGACGCATAGGTAGTCTCTCAGTAGACCATTGATAGTTATCAAATGCCATTTCCTCTAGGAAGTTAAATGCCTCTTCTGGTGTTTTGCTATGTAAGTCCCCTCCTGCAGCTGTATCAATTACACAACGAAAATTCATACTACACCCATCATAGAAAGTTTGTACCTGTAACCAAATGGGTAGTCCATGATTTGGACATCTCCTCAGAAGTTCCTTGAATCTTTCCCAAGCTTCATACAATAATTCATCATTCATCTGCTCAAAAGTGAAAATATCGTTACGCAATTTAACAGATCTTGCAAAAGGAAAGAATTTACCAAAAAATTTCTGAGCCAAATCATCCCATGTAGTAATCAATCCTGCAGGAAGTGAAGAGAACCAATCTTTAGCTGTATCTTTTAGAGAAAATGGAAATAGTTTTAACCTGATAACATCTTCTGTGACTCCATGATCTCCAATCATGTCACAGAATTCAAGGAATGCTTCAATGTGAGCATTTGGATCCTCATTTGGTAGCCCACTATATTGCACGGATTTTTGAAGCATCTTGATGTGCACAGGCTTGACCTCAAAGTTGTTTGCTTGAATTGCAGGCCTCTGAAAGCTTGTTGTGGCATTCCAAAATGATGGTGCATAATCTTTCAAGAGTTTACGTGAACCATCATTGTTCTCCATCTTTGTCTTGTCTCTGCAACAAAATACAATATTAAAAGTAGAAATAAAATAAAAGTAACAAAAGCTAGATTAAACTAAGAAGCTATTCGGTATTAATATTAATTAGTAGTAAAGCAACCAATCCCCGGCAACGGCGCCAAAAACTTGTTCGGTAAAATTCTACATGCACGTGTACATGTCGAACAAGTAATATAATGATGAGTACAGATATCGTCCCACGAAGATTGGTGTTCACTAAACTAATTAATTACTAATGGTGAATAGACTCTAAAGTTTATCTAGCTAACTAAAATGGTAAAACATGAATTTAATAACTAAATTAATCTAAAATTGATAAACGATATGCGCTAGAGCTTCCGATTTCACTTAATTACTCAGTATAAATGTTGATCATTTATGTTTGCAAGATTGATTATACTCATGTGATGGCGGAATTTCCTAATGTATTCACTACCCTATGTCTAGGTGTAGCAAACCTACTTAATTCATTAACTCGTTGTATGTCTACATATGAATTAAATGAACTAAATGCATTAAGATTTGTGAATATTCCAGTTTGCACCTAAAGCCACACAAATCATATGGTATAGTTCTATCCATATTAATCTATGGTTGCATATTACATGAAGCAACTGCATATCGTCGTCGTTCGAACTCAAATATGCAAATCAGATCATCTAAGTGGTAGCTAATCACTTAAATGCATTAAGATCAATAACATGCAACTTCACATTCCTAAAATATCTCACAAAACACAAACAATCTCATCATTCATACATCATAATCAAATTCCATCGTAGCTCTAACACAATAAATTAAAACAACATATTTACATAACAGAAATCAGTGCAAAAACGTGAACAAAACATTCTGTAAATTAAAAACATTAAAGCTGTCACCAAAAATGTCTTCAAATCACAAAAGGATTGCACAAATCTGCACATCAGGGGGTCGAAGAGGTTCTGTCAGAAAAACGGGGTGAAAAGGAGCTTCCACGCGCTGCCACGCGCCTCTGCCACGCGCCGGCCAGTCGCCGGTCACGCGCCGCCACCATTCTTCACGAAAACCTCCAGAAATTGCCGGTCACGATCCCTGGACTGCCGATCTGCCAAGATATCGCCCAAATCTGCAGCAAAACGGCGTAGATCTAGCGGAGAAGGCTCAGATGGCTTTCGTAGTTGTCACCGGAAACCGACGTGAAACTGCCCCAATCTGCTACAGAAATGCCGGAAATCACTCTAGGAGCCCAGATCTGCTTTCAGATCGCCAGAAATCGCTATAAAACGGCCGGAAACTACACTTCAAACGCCGGTGAGGGGTTCTCGCCGGAAAAGACAACGGCGGTCGGCTGTCGCACGACCGCCGCGTTCTACGCCTGAGACGCGCACGCGCGCTGTCGCGCGTCGTCTTTGAGCTCCGGCGAGATCCCCTTCCTCGATTCGTCCGCCGCCGGTCTTTTCTCCCTGTCTCAGTTTCTCTCTCTCCTCCACGATGAAAGCCCGACTCCCCCTTTTGTTTTGTTAATCGGTCTCTTTTTCTCTCCTGCGGTCCCACGTGTTTTCCACTCACGTGACCCACCTTTCTTTTTTCTTTTCTTTTCCTTCCAATTTTTGCTTATTTCCTTACTTTTCTTCCATTTTGGGTTTGCTACCTAAAATAACAAAAACATACTTAAATACAATTAAATATAAATATCACTTAATAAAATTATATTAAATATAACCTAAAATAATAAATATAACTCTATATAAAATAGAGTTATCACATTTCTTCAAAGAAAAATAATATTTAATTCTGCTGCATAATAGTAAATGCTCGTTTTGCAATTATATTGATCATATATTTGATAAATGTCCCATTAAACTTAGAAAGGCTTACAAAGTAAAGAAACTTTGGTTGCCTAAAAATGCGAAAAATCTAAGTCCAACTAACACTCATGGGCCCAAAATAAAAAAGGTACCAAGCACTTTAACGATCAAATTTGTTTTTGCAGGTTATGAGTGCATAAGTGAAAAAAAAAAAAAAAAGCTGAAAAACATGTGGATTCTGAACAGTGGATGTTCTTGGCACATGACTGGGATGAAAGAGCTTTTCTCAACACTTGAATTGAGAAATGGAGGTATGGTGTCTTTTGGAGATAACTCCAAAGGAAGGATAAAAGGAATGGGAACAATAGGTAACCTTAATACCCTACTTATATCTGAGGTTTTGTTTGTAGATGAGCTGAAATTTAATCTACTTAGTATAAGTCAATTATGTGATAAAGAATTCAAGATAAAATTTGGAAAAGAAAATTGTCTTGTTGAGCATTTTGAGCATAAAATGAAGATTGTTGGAAATAGAAAAGATAACATCTATGTACTTGATTTAAGTGAACTGAATGTTGAACAAACATGCCTTGTTGTGAATAAAAATGTGGATGCTTGGTTGTGGCGTAGAAAGCTAGAACATGCGGGTCTAGGTTTAATAGAGAGATTATATAAGCATAACCTAGTTAAGGTCTTCCATCTCTAGAGTTTAACCATGATAAATTATGTGAAGCATGCATTAAGGATAAACATACACAAAATAGCTTTAAATCAAAGCTTGTAGTGAGTACATCTAGACCATTAGAGATACTACACATGGATCTTTTCGGTCCTATGAGAACAGTAACTTTTATTGGAAAATATTATGTCTTAGTCATTATAGATGACTATTCCAAATTCACATGGATACATCTACTTACTAGAAAGGATGAGGCATTTGAAAAGTTTGCTGAATTTTGTAAAATGGTTCAAAATGAAAAAGATCTTTCAATTGTAAAAATAAGAACCAATCATGGTAGTGAATTTGAAAATCAACTCTTTGAAAAATTTTGTTTAGAAAATTGCATTTCACATAATTTTTCAGCCCTTAGAACACCAAAACAAAATGGTGTTGTTAAAAGGAAAAATAGAACTCTTCAAGAAATGGTTAGGACCATGATGTACGAATATAATCTTCCTAAACATTTTTAGGGAGAAGCTGTAAATACAGCTTGTTATATTTCAAATTGTGCTTTATTAAGACCAATTTTGAAAAAGACACCTTTTGAAATATTCTTTGAAAGAAAACCAAACATTTCATATTTCCATGTTTTTGGTAGTAAATGTTTTGTTTTAAATCATGGAAAAGAATCACTTGGAAAGTTTGACTTTAAAAGTGATGAAGCAATCTTTCTTGGATATTCTCATACAAGTAAGGCATATAGGGTGTTCAACAAACAAACCCTAGTTGTAGAAGAGTCAATTCATGTTAAGTTTGAGGATGATTGTCAAGGTACTCTAAAAACCGAAGAGAACATTAGCTCTAAAAGTGTTCTAAATAGGGCTGAAGTTGAGGGGGAGTCTGAAACTAGGGATCCTTCTTTTCCTAGAGTAAGAGGTGAAGTAGATTAAGCCTTGTGAACATTAAGCCTTTCTATCCCAAGTAAAGCCAAAGAAAGTAAATGAGGCTCTTGAGGATGAAAATTGGTTTCTTGCTATACAAGAAGAATTAAACTAGTTTGAAAGAAGCAAGGTTTGGAATCTAGTTCCTAGACCAAAAGATCATCCAGTTATAGGCATAAAGTGGGTATTTAGAAATAAACTAGATGAAAATGGCATTGTTACTAGAAATAAGGCTAGATTAGTAGCATAAGGATATAGTCAAGAAGAAGGAATTGACTATGATGAAACATTTGCACTAATAGCTAGGTTAGAAGCAATTAGAATTTTGCTTGCCTTTGCTTGCTGTATGAACTTGACCTTGTTTTAAATGGATGTCAAAAGTGCATTTTTAAATGGTATTGTAAAGGAAGAGGTATATGTTGAACAACCACTTGGATTTAAGGATCCAATTCATTCAAATCATGTTTTTAAACTCTTAAAAGCTTTATATAGTTTAAAACAAGTTCCACAAGCATGGTATGATAAACTAAGTACTTTCTTAATTGATAACGATTTTAGGAAAGGGAAAGTGGACAACACTTTATTTATAAAGAGCAAAGAAAAATAAATTTTAATTGTTTAAATATATGTTGATGACATTGTGTTTGGTTCTACAAATTCTACACTATGTAAAGAATTTGCTGCATGCATGCAAAGTGAATTTGAAATGAGTATGATGGGTGAGTTAACATACTTTCTTGGTTTGAAAATCAAACAAACAAACAAATGAACCTTTATAAGTCAAACAAAATACACAAATGAATTGCTTAAAAAGTATAAGATGCATGACTTTAAACCAATGAACGCACCCATGAGCACTTCTTTATCACTATCTAATGATGAAAATGGAATTAGTGTAAACACTAAATCATATCGTGGGATGATTGGTTCTTTGCTATATTTAACTGCATCTAGACCTGATATTATGTTTAGTGTATGCTTGTGTGCTAGGTATCAATCTAACCCTAAAGAACAGCACCTAGTCGCTGTTAAAAGAATCTTTAGATACCTTAGAGACATGATTTCCTTAGGAATCTAGTATCCTAGAGATACAACCTTGAACTTGCATGCCTTTAGTGATTCAAATTATGTTGGCTGCAAATTAGATAAGAAAAGTACGAATGATGGATGTCACTATCTCAGAAACATGCTTGTCTCTTGGCACTCCAAGAAACAAAATTGTGTAGCTCTTTCCTCCACTAAAGCCGAATACATAACTATCGCTAGTAGTTGTGCTCAAATTTTGTGGATGAAACAATAATTAGAAGATTATGGTATATCATCACAGAAAATTCCATTAAAATGTGACAACACTAGTGCCATTAATTTTCCTAAGAATCCTATACAACACTCTAAAACTAAACATATAGGAATTAGACATCATTTCATTAGAGATCATGTTCAAAAAGGTGATGTTGTGCTTGAATTTGTGTGCACTGATCAGCGAATTACTGATATACTAACCAAACCTTTACCTAAAGAAAGGTTTTATGCTCTTCGAAGAGAGCTTGGAATGTTAGTGCCTGAAAATATTTGAATCTTCTATCCTCCTTTACTGTATTTTTTTTTTTTTAAATTGTCAAACCACTTGCTCAGTTTAAGGGAGAGCTGCTCTGTCTCTAATCCAACCACATTTGGTTAGTTTTCTAACTTTATCTTTTTGCTGGGTCATTTTTACGTTCTATCTTGATTACTTGCATGTTCACTTTTTTTGCTTATGACAAAAAGGGGGAGAGAGAGAATAGTGCACATGTTTAGTCTCATTTCTAACTTGACAAGTGCAGAATGTGGGATATCTCTCTAACACCCTATTTGCAAACTTATATGTTAGAAACAATTAGAAACATGCATAGGACTTACTTGCTGATCATATAATATGAATTCTGAGCAGTAGAGGTTTAATGCTTATGGAATGGTGAATATCATGAACCTAATTAAGCTATGATCAACTTTTGCAAATCTAGTTGTATACATCTTCACGAAAAACATGTTCATTGCTTGGTGACATGTGCTATACTATTAAGATAGTTTTGTCATCATAAAAAAAGGGGAGATTGTTGGAAAATAAAGGTTTTGTTGTGACAAAAATATATTTGTGAATATATTTCTTGAAATATGTTTTCCATAGGTGCAAAAGAAAATCATAGGAAGTAAAAGGTGTATAAATTATAATATCAATTAATGATATTATAAAGTAACCGGGTTCTTACATTCTTTCATAAAACATCTTCTTAGAGTGCTCTTGAGAAATCTATTTGTGAATGATGTTAAAAATATATTTGAATATAAGGAGCTTTGACTCTACCTTGATTTTAATTCAAGTGAAGCTATATGTTACATCAAATGTGAGCTTGCCAAATGCTCATTTTGCTGGACTGTGCTTATATTGCTGGATTGTGCTCATATTGTTGGACCTTGCTTATAGTACTAGACCGTGCTTATATTGTTGGACCTCACATGTTATTGGACTAGGCCAGATCCAAGATTGATCTATGTCAAGGCCCACATATGTTGTAGAAGCCCTACCCACTTCTCACCTGATTACATGATGCTACGGCATCGTTCAACTTAACAAAGGTATGCTTAAGTGAGGCTTGTTCGATCTGTGCCCTAGTTGTTGCCTTTCGAAAAGAAGCCAGCCTTTGGTGACACCTTCGTTCTCTCTAGCGCTGAATCCTTAATGGGAGGATCTTGGAGAAGACGGGATGTCAGAACGGTTGGATTGAAGTTCTAAGAAGTGATTTGAGATTGATTTGATGGATGGCTCATTGTTTCTAATAGGAAGAAGGCTACGGCTCAGGTTTGATAAAAAAAGCCCTAGATTTGTTCTCTATTTAAGGAGAACGCATGCGTGAAGATGATGTTAATGATTGACAACTATTTGAAGTGTTCTCTTTACAACGAAATGATCATTTGAGGTCACTCTATTATTTGATCCAAGTTCGCTGATCTCTCGGTGACCCACAAGGATTCGGTGATATTTGATTATTTGGCTTATCCTTTGATTATTCAATTGATTGCACTGTGTATAACATTATTTATGTGTTGATTGCATTTGAGAATATATATTGCACATAAATATTGTGAGAAATCCGAAACCCTAATTTGTTGAAATTGGGGATTTCGTTATAGAAGCTTTAAGCTTTATTATTCATACTTGAATAGCTCCTCTAACTACCAATATCCCACAAACCATCATATTATTTGGGGATTTGCATCTGTACATGATCTTTTGATCATATCTTGTAACTGCACTTAAGAATTCCTTTGAGAAGGAATTGTTTAGATTAAGGAAAACGTATTATCCTAATATGGTTTGAGTAAAGGAGACTTCAATTGGTTGGATTGAAGGAGAAGAGGGTGGACGTAGGACTCAAGGATTGAGTGCCGAACCACCGTGGTAAATCTGGTGTTCTTTCTTTTCCCTTTATTGACTTGAATGTTTCTTGTTGTTTGCTGCTAACTATTCTATCATTTACTTGATACTAGCCGACTATTTTATTTGCTAAATAGTTGTGAAATAATTGATGATAATTTGTTGTCCCATTGTAAACTAACGTATCATTTGCTTAGAATTTGCTTGCTTGATACTTGCTCTATTTGTGTGACTTGTTTACACACTTGGAATAATTTTTAGACTAGAAAAATTGTGATTAAGTCTTGGCCTAAACAATTCAACCCCTCTTCTTGTTAAGCCATAAAACCCAACACCACTAACACATGAATAGAATCAATCTTACAAGCATGAATAATCAACATTCATACCTAGTAGTTAGGTGAAATCGAATGCTCTATCATGTTTCGCTGTTCAAGTTTAGGTTAAATTTAGTTAATTAATTCATGTTTTACCTCTTTGAGTTGCTAGATAAATTATGGAAGTTGTTCACTATTAGTAATTTAGGTTAAATTTAGTTAATTAATCTATGTTTTACCTTTTTGAGTTACTAGATAAATTATGAAAGTTGTTCACTATTAGTAATTAGTTAGCTTAGTAATCACTAGTCTCTATGGGATGATACTCATACTTATCATTATATTACTTGTTTGACATGTACACTTGCATGTAGAATTTCACTAAACAAGAATCACTAAAGAAATACCATCTCTCAAAGCTACTTCAAATTTTAGACAAAAATGGAATTGTGATGATAACGTCTTGGTAGAGGTGAGCAATACTTTAATGGGTAAATTAATGCCTCAAATGGTGAATTAATCATCCTATGCCCTAAAAGATAGGTTTATTACAAGCTATACTTGGCAGTCAAGTATCCACTTCAAAGGAAACTTGTCTAAAACTACCTATAGGTAGTAAGGGTCAAGTTATTAATGTGAAGTTAAAAATATAGTGATGATTTTTTATTAGATGAAAGTTTCATAATAATCACTCACAAAATTATCTCAATGATAATCAATATAAAGTAATAATAAGTGTAATCAAGAAAGCCTTAATTTTATTTTGCCAAGAGTTCTAAGGAAAAAAAAAAAGAGTAGAAAAAGCCTAATCTCAGATGCTTGCTACAATGTAAATGCTATGCATGTATTAACTGCAACCAAGCAACCTAATAACAATAAAAGCTTTCAAACCAAAGGGGATTTTTTAGCTCAAGAAGCATTAATGTTTTTACACACAATTTCTCTATCTTTCTTTGTTTCTTTTCCTTTTCATATATATAATGTGAGTTGACATTGCTAATAAGGAGGCTCATCCTTAGACAATGTGCTGAGTCAAGTAGGACCCTTTTGTTAAGGTTGTAAACACATAAGGGAAACTAAATGTGTTTTGGGTAAATGAGTGCTAAGTGTTAGAATTGGTGGAACAATTAGGTTAAAGGGTATGGTTATGATTATAATTAGGGGTCTCTAAGTAATTGTGGAATCAAGAAATATCTTCTAGATGTAGTAGGTTTACTAGTAGTATTAGGTTAGAATTTTTATCCTTTTATGAAAGTAAGTTTTCCTAGTAGTATTTTACTAGGATTCATTTAGGGTTCCTATATAAATAGGAGAAATATAGAGAAACCTAGTGAGTGAGTTGAGAAAGTCCCCATGAGGGACTAATTGTTGGAGAGGGCTTCTCTTATGGATTTTAATTAATGAGAGAATCCATGAGATACCTATTGAGAAAAGGGAATGTATGAGAAAATCTAATGAGAAGAGACTATAAGGGACGTAGGACATTATGATGTTCCAAACCTCTAAAATCTGTTGTATTTAGGTGTGTGCATTTTTATATTTGTATGTTTAATCTCTATGTTGAATTCCCCTAACAAGTGGCATTAAAGCTAGGTTGGATCCTAACAAGTGGCGGCAGATGAATGGTGGAGACGCTTCTTTGTAGATTAATGGCGATTTATGGCTTGAAGAGGCAGAGTAATGGTGGTGGGATGATCGGTGGAGGATTCTAGTTCCAACCTAAGTGGAAGAGCGGTGAACAACAGTGGCATTTGGCCAAAAAATTCAGGTCGAGTTTGAAAACTTGCAATGATGGAAAAAACTTGATGGTTGGTAGTAGATTGACGATGATGATGATGGAAGATAATAAATCGGCTATCTCCAAGTCAATTCGTGGTGGCAGATTGCACTACCCAACATTGTTGGAAGATGGTGGATTGAAGAATGGGTCATCAGTAGGGTGAGACCAGGTCAGGCAAACCCAAGTTGTAAAAGATGCAATCCTACATGCAAGAGATGCCCATAAGATGCACGTGTTAGACGCATAACCAGTGTGCGTGAAGCATACATGCCAAAGAACAAAATTGTTTTGCAAGGTTATGGGGGAACATTTTGGCAATGATTGTCAATGGTTTGGTGATTGAGAGGGAGCTTGTAATGCTTCTAATATTGTTATGAATGGATGGAGTGAAATTTTGGGATTTTTAAATTTGTTGATATTCAGATGAAGTGTATTGAAGCTTTAATGGTTAATTATGGGGAAGCACCAACAATTCTAGATGGGAGGTGGACTCTTCATTGGGGATTTTGAAGAGTGATATCAATTGTTGTGGAAGTCCCATGATTGTTTTTTTCATTAATGGCCTTGTGATGAACGAGGCACTTTGATGGAAGAAGCCCATACGAGGGTTTGTCTTAGAAAAGAGTTTTTGCAATCTTCACTTTCAAAATATTGTAATTGAAGAGAGTTTCCTTAGTATTTCTCTATCCAAAGACTACATCTATGAAAGTTGAAAAGAGTTTCTCTAATCTTTCTCTTTCCAATGATTGTGATTGTGTAGTTGATATATTTGAAGAGAGTTTTTATATTTTCCTACAATGCAAGAATGTTGCACAAATTGTTCTAAGGGGAAGATTGTTAGGATTGGTGGAACAATTAGGTTAAAGGGTATGATTGTCATTACAATCAGGGGTATCTATGTAATTATGGAACTAGAAAATATCTTCTAGATGTAGTGGGTTTCCTAATAGTATTGGGTTAGGATTCTTATCCTTTTATGGAAGTAGGTTTTCCTAGTAATATTTGACTAGTATTCCTTTAGGCTTTCTCTATAAATAGAGGAAGTATAGAAAAACCTAATAAGTAAGTTAAGAGAGTCCCTATGGGGGGTTAATTGTTGGAGAAAGCCCCTCTTGTGGATTTTAGTTAATGAGAGAATCCATGAGATACCTGTTTGAGGAGAAGAAATGTATGAGAAAATCTAATGAAAAAAGACTACAGGGGATGTAGGACATTATGATGTTCCAAACCTATTAAATATGTTATGTTTGGGTGTGTACATTCTTATATTTTCGTGTTCGATCTATATGTGGATGATACAAGTTGGTTGAATTCCCCCAATACTAAGGAGTAAGAATGTTATGGTTGTAATCACTTTTTATTTTGTATAAAGAAAAAAGTAGCTTTGTCTGGCATTGGGCATGTGGAAAGACAACATTAGTTGAGCTAATTGTGTATATGCTTAATTGTCATGACTAAGTGTGACTTGTGAAAGAGTAGCAAGCACATGTTGGTGTGAGGGAAGACCATACACTACGCGAGGATGAGGAGTAGCAAAGATTGAGGCTCATTACAAGACAAGAAGGACACATAGACCAATGCTAGTGGGGCCAAGCAATGTGAATGCAAGCAAGCATGCCACCAAACACCTACACTCTTCTAGCATATAGGAACTGTCACCTGCCAATGGGACCTACAATGGATAAAAGACTGTGGGACTAACAATGCAGTAGTTACTAGCTATTAGGATAGTAAAGGCTAATTTTTGAGTTTAAATTAAGTTGGGAGGCTACCAAGAAGACAAGATATGGCTCAAGGCTCACAGAAGGATAATTGGGGAAGTGACACATGGCAAAAAAGCTCAAAGGCTCTCTTAAAGGACCTTTGGGAGCCTAAGGAGGAAGGTTAAGTGCATTGAAGGCATTAACCATGTGGGATTCAAATGGTCACCTAGGTAGAAAAGCCTCACTATTTGAATTAAAAGAAAAGCCACACTATTTAAAGGGCTTCTTTTGGAAGAAGGAAAGTTAGTTGGGTAAGTCACATGATTGGCTAACAAGTGATCAATGGAAGGGCAATTAAAGACCCTACCATGGGGAAGATCGGTGGATAACTAGTACGAGGATGGCATTAAAGGTCCTCACCATTACAAGAGGGTGAGTAGAGGAATGAGGATAAAGATTGGCTGCAATAAGGGCCTTTTCCATCAATAGGGTTAGTTAATGGGTTGGCACCATTCATGCCTTCTTCATAAAAAGGATTAGTTTGAAGACTAAAAGGTTGAGAGGGAGTTTTCTCCTTCAAGGAGACTAAGGGTTCAACTAAAACTTGGCTAGTAGGTGAAAAAGAGGTTAGCCAAGAGAATTTCTTGGTTTAGTTAATGCATTAAAAGGCTCATCTTAAGTAACTTAAAAGCCACAAGGAGGATTTTATGAGAAATCACTTGTATTGGAAAAAGATATTTTTTGCCATGACAAATTTTGTTGCTAATTGTATAAAAATGTTTTTTATGTATGAATGTGCAAAAGAGAATCATAAGAAGTAAAAGGTGTACAAATTCTAATATCAATTGATGATATTATAAAGTAACTGAGTTCCTACATTTTGATATATTGAAATCTCATTCATGCTCTAGAAAATGAATATTTCCTAAGCATAAAATAGCATGATGTTTATGAATTTCATGGTATTTATATTAAAAAAAACTATGATGATGGTTTTTATATTATTGCAGGGAGCTTTTGCAAAAGTGATCTTATGATGAACTTATAATATCTTAAGCCCAAAAATTTGTTTGGTGAAATTCTACATGTAAGTGTACATATCGAACAAGTAATATAATGATAAGTAAAAATATTGTCTCACAGAGATTGATGCTTATTGAACTAACTAATTACTAATGGTGAAAACTCTTAGAATTTATTTAGCCAACCGAAATGATAGAACATTGATTAAACAACTCAATTTAACCTAAACTTGATAATTGAAACATGCTAGAGCGTTCGATTTCACTTAATTACTAGATACAAATGTTGATTATTCATGCTAGCAAGATTAATTTTACTCATGTAATGGCAAAATTTCCTAATTTATTCACTATCCTATGTCAAGGTATAGCGAACCTACTTAGCTCATTAACTCATTGTATTTCTACTCATGAATTAAATGAATTGAGTGTACTAAGATATGTGAATATTCCAATTTACACCTAAAGCCACACAAATCATATGGTATAGTTCTATCCATATTAATCTATGGTTGCATATTACATAAAGCAACTACATGTCATTTCCTATTGGTCTCTAACATGCAAATCAAATCATCTAACTAGTAGCTAATCACTTAAAAGCAATAAACTTAGTAATATGCAACTTCACATTCCTAAAATATCTCACAAAGCCTAATAATCATGTCATTCAAACCATTGTAATCAAATTACATCGTAGCTTTAACACAATAAACTAGAACATAGTATTTAAATAAACAAAAGCAATATAGATCCTTGAACAAAGCATTTTATAAACTAAAAACACAAAATTTATCACCAAAGTGTCTTTAATTCACAAGAAGTTTGGACAAATCTACACATCAGGATGTGGGGAAGAAGCTGTCTAAAGAAATGGGGAGAAAACGAGTTGCCACGCGCCTTCGCCACACACCTTTGTCATGCACCGCCACGCGCTGATGCTGTTCTTCACAGAAACCACCAAGAAACATTGGGGATGATGCATGGAGTGCCGATTTGCAAAAAGATTTCTCTTATTCACCCCAAAATGTGTAGATTTGAGAAAAACTCCAAGTTGGAACCCATCATCTCTCGCCGAAATCCACCATGAAATCGTCACAAAACTGCTCCAAAAATGCCAGAAATTATACTAGATGCTAAATTTGTTCCCTTCTCACTGGAAAAACACACAAAATAAGGCCGAAAAATTGCTCCATAGTCACTAGAATGGGCCTTGCAATCACGTGAACCCCTTCTCGCTCGGATTTTGCTCATCGGAGGAGACAAACACAAATGGCATTCTACTTGGCTATCTCTCGACCTTCCCGTGCCGGCGTTTGCTCCCTTACTTCTCTTTTTCCGATGACTCTCCTCTTCTCCTTCCTATTTCACATGACAATGTCCTCTATTTCACCCTCTCTTTTTTTTCCACCGAATCCCACACACCCGACAATAACCTTGGATATTCCTTTTCTTTTCTTTTTTTTTTTGTCTTTTCCTCCTTCCTTTTCCATATGTTCCACTTACTCTTTTTGCTTCTTCTTTCTTTTCTCTCAATCTTTTGCTTCATTTCTCTTGTTTTTTGCCTATTTTGGATTTGTTGTACGAAATAACAAAAGTTGCATAAATATAAATAACTACAACTATAATTTAACAAAAACTATATTAAATATTACTTAAAATAATAACAATAACTCTATAAAATATAAAGTTATCACCCGGTCCAAGAAGCATAAAGCTTATCTAAGCTTGATCTATGAAGCTAAGGCCTGCTTGAAGCAAGTCAATCTAGGCCCACAAGAAGTAGGCTGATTTAAAACTGCGAAACATAGTTTGACCTGAGCCCACTTTATACAAGCTCATCAGAGCTTTTAAAAGAAGGGCTGCCACATCTAATGAAATGGTGCCATTCAATTTATCATTGAGTGCTCTTAGGCACCTTAATCATTTAAAAGCCCTAGCTTCTATTCGAGACAACAATGTCATCCTCTCTCTCTTTGTAATTGCACCTCCACTCCTCTAACAGGAAGATTTGCAAGAAGATTGATCATTTTGTTAGAGAAGATGCTTGCAATGATTAAGGGTTTGATTTGAAACCCTAAATAAGGCACCTAATTAAGGGTTTCAATGGGAAGAAGCCTATGAAGTGTCAAGTTTGACAAAAACCTCAAATCAACTTCTATTGTTTTGAATCTTATATATAAGGGTTCTATTTTACGATTCAAAGTGACTTTTGGATGAGATTATTGAGAAATCAAATTGAGAAATCAAGATTGAGCTCTACATTGTGATTATATGAAGAAGCTTTGGTGATATTCTTTGTAAATCATATTCTTGTGATTTCAGACTTGTTTATACACTCATTTATATGCTAATTGAACTCTGATTTTTATTTGCACATAAATTATGTTGTAAATTTGAAACCCTAATTTGCTGAAATTTGGGAGTTTTGTTATTAGAGCTTAGATTTGTATTCATATCTTTGATAAGCTCTTTGATTAGCAAAATCTCTTATAAATTATATATTATTTAGGGATTTTCTCTTGTAATAAGATTGAGTCAACCTTTGATTGTAACCCATGAGTTCTATAATTCCTTTGAGGAGGAATTGGAAGGGTTAGGAGAACATTTTCTCCTAATCAGTGAGTAAAGTTGATAACTCTATTTTATATAGAGTTATTTTGATTATTTTAGGTAATATTTAATATAGTTTTTATTAGATTATATTTGTATTTTATTATATTTATGTATATTTTGTTGTTTATGCAGTAAACCCAAAATAGAAGAAAAATGAAGAAAAGAAGGACAAAACCAAAAGAAAATGAAAAAAAAGAAGTAGAGCTAAAAAGAGGGGCTTTTATCAAGTGTTGGTTTTGTAAAGGAGAGATGGGCCATCATCCAGTGGGCCTTGGATCGGGTGAAAAAAGTAAAAGAAACCGGGCCGAAAGGGTGAGAAGGTCGGATTTTGGAGGCCAATTAAGAAAAGAAAGGAAAACAGTCAGACTCAGGGGAGAATTATCGGAGACCGGATTATCGTCTAGAGAGAACGGGTTTGGAGCTGATAGAGAGAGAACAGAGGAGAGATTCTGGCAACTAGGACCTCGCCAGAAAAGCAGAGGCCACGCACGACAGCGCGGGACTCTGTAGATGCTGGCGGTCTGGCAAAAGCCGACCGTGACGTTCTTTTCTGGCGAAGGCACCTATTCCCGGCTATTCTTTTCCTTTTTTCGACCAGATTTGAGTGATTTCCAGCGATCTGAAAGCATATCTGAATTCCTAGAACGATTTTTGGCAGTTCTGTGGCAGTAACGTGTGATTTCGTGGCGGTTTCTGACGAAGAAGTGCGAACGCCGACTTTGTCCATTCTACTAGATCTATGCATTTCTGTGGCAGATTTGCACGATATTTTTATAGATGTGTAACCTAGGCGTCCCGATCTACATTTCTGGAAGTTTCTGTAAAGACTAGCGGCAAACGGCAGCGACGCGTGGCGGCGGACTGCGGCATGTGTCACCGACGCGTGGTAGTGCGTGCGAAAGTGCGTGATGGTGCATGTCAGCTCGTTTTCTTCCCATTTTCTAGACAACTTCATTTCCTCCCCTTGATGTGTAGATTTGTGCAGCCTTTTTCTGATTTGAAGAAATTTTTTGTGACAGCTTAATGTTTTTAATTTACAGAATGTGTTGTTTAATTTCCTGCACTATTCTTGTTTATATAAATATGTTGTTTTAGTTTAGTTTGTTAGAGCTACGATGGAACTTAATTATAACATATGAATGTTATGATTATTTATGTTTTGTGAGATATTTTATGAATGCGAAGTTGTATGTTACTGATCTTAATGCATTTGGGTGACTAGCTACCACTTAACTAATATGATTTGCATGTTTGAGACCAACAGGAGATAGCATGCAGTTGCTTCATGTAATATGTAACCATAAATTAATATGGATAGACATATACCATATGATTTGTGTGGCTTTAGGTGCAAACTAGAATATTCACATATCTTAATGCACTTAGTTTATTTAATTCATATGTAGACTCACAGTGAATTAATGAGCTAAGTAGGTTCGCTATACCTAGACATAGGATAGTGAATAAATTAGCAGATTCCGCCATCACATGAGTAGAATTAATCTTGCTAGCATGGATGATCGACATTTGTATATAGTAATTAGGTGAAATCGGACGCTCTAGCATGTTTAGTTAATCAAGTTTAGGTTAAATTTAGTTGTTTAGTTCATGTTCTATCATTTATGTTTACTAGATAAACTTTAGAAATTATTCACTATTAGTAATTAGTTAGTTTAGTGAACACCAGTCTTCGTGGGACGACACTCATATTTATTATTATATTACTTGCTCGACATGTATACTTGCATGTAGAATTTCACCAAACAAGTTTTTGGCGCCATTGCCGGGGATTGGTTGTTTTATTGCTGATTAATATTAATACCGAGTAGCTTCTAAGTTCAGTCTAGCTTTTATTGCCTTTATTTTACTTTATTTTTGTTTTCTTGCAAAAAAGAAAGATGGAGAACAATGATGGTTCACGTAGACTCCTGAGAGACTATGCTGCACCAATATTTTGGAATGCCACACCAAGCTTTCAGAGGCCTGCAAGTCAGGCAAACTACTTTGAGATCAAGGCAGCATATAAAGAAAACACCCTCGCTGACTTATGTGTAGAATTGGAAGTTTTCCTGAAGAATAGAGAATGTGAATTTTGTGGTGGAGCACATGAGAGCACGAAATGTCAAGTAGGTAACCCTTATCTTCATTATAGTGATTATGCTAATTTTGTTGAGATTCCTAGCAAGTCACAAAATGATTATTACTCCAACTCGTACAATCTGGGATGGTACAACCATCAAACTTGTACATGGAGTAATCCAATTGAGATGAGACCGCAACCAACATTTTGGCAAACAAAAGAGGTGAAACCTAACTTAGAGGACATGATCAGCAAGCTAGCCAGGACCACACAGAACATTTCAAAGAGGATGGAAGCAAATTTTCAAAGACAAGAAGCTTCAATTCAAAGATTAGAGGTGCAAATGAGTCAGCTGATCAGCATGATCTCAGAGAAACAGGAGGGTCCTTTGCCTAGTGAAGTGGAGAAAAGTCCTATAGATACTACAAAGGCAATGACCCTAACAAGTGGCAACCAAATGGGAGAAGATGATGCTGACATAAACATTTTCAAGGAAATAGATAAGGATGTCAGCATGCAACTTGAGGAGGCACCTAGGAACACCCTTGTTCTAGCAAATCATGAGTCCTTTATGCCTCCAACTCCATATACCCCGAGATTCTAGCAACGCGAAAAAGATAAGCAATTTTTGGAATTCCTTGATATATCTTTAAAACTACACATTAACATTCCTTTTGCAGATGCTCTAGTTCAAATATCTAGTTGTGTAGAATTGTTGAACGAGATACTGGAAAACAAAAGGAAGCTAGAAGTAGATGAGACAGTTGTGGTTATTGAAGAATGCTCACCATCAAACGACACAAGCTGTCTCCAAAACTGTTGGAGTTTCATCCTTCTTGAGCAGCAACGTGGAGGATAGTTTGGCTAAAAACTATAAAGCAAGCGCTTCTTGGGAGGCAACCAAAGCATCATTTTGTTAATCTTTTGGCTAGAAAGCTGTCACCATAAATTCATCATAGCTCACATGAACATAGCCTGCAATCAGGGGAGTTTTCCTTGTTCCTTCCTTACTATTGCTTTATTTTCTTTTATCATTGAGGAGAATGTTTCATTTAAGTTTAGGGGTGCTGCTGTTATTGTTGGAAGTGTGCTGTTTTATTGGGTTGTGTTGGAAGTTGTGTGTTGTGGTAGTTGTGTGTTGTGGTAGTTGTGTGAAAGTATATTGGGAGTGTATTGGAAGTGCTTTATGTTTTGGTTGGAAGTGTTGTGTTAAAGTTTTTTGTTTTATGTTAAAAGTTGTGTTAGAAAGTTTATTTTTTGTGTAAAATCTTTTTCTTGTGTTGGATCATGATTTCTATGATTGATTCCTCATTGTGAATTCTTAGCAATTCTTAGAGAGATGTAGATTTTGTTCAAACTTGCAATTATGGTATGATGTAAGTGTGATTCTGATTATGTTGATTCACTTATTGAGCACTAAAAGTCTGCATTTTCTTGAAATTGTGTGTAACTCTAGAGAACATTCATGTGAAGTGTGTGATTTTCTTGAATCTCACCCAAATCTTAGAATTTGTTTGATTTCCTCCTTAGGTGAAATCCTAGGTTGTATCTGACTAAGAAAATGATTTAGGCCATCTTTGGATCGATTGAGCCTTTCTAGCTAACCTTGTTTACTTATCCCCAGTCACCTCGCTGAGATTTGTTCTTATCCTGATTTTGTTGAATGACACCTGCACATATATCTCTTAGCCTTTGGATCAATTTGTCTTATTGTCCTATTCCCATGAACATATTGACTTCTGGTGTGTAGAAGTTTATTTAAGCATAAGAGAAGTCGAGGGGAAGGATGTATAATTGATTGGAATGATTGTGTGTGGTACAATTTATAAATGCAAATGCAAATGAAAAAAAAATGAGATGCATTTGCTTTAGGATGAAATAATCTCATTATCTTTTGTTAGATTCAAGTCACATAGTTCTCTAATGGAGATCTTTGAGCATTATTATTGAATACCATTGATAAGAGAGGATTGAGGTGGCTATATGTATAAATGCTTTTGTTTTTGCTTTGTCATTGCACACATTATTGTGGCTTTTGGATATTGTCAAAGTATGATTAGACAAGAAAGAATGAGACTAAGTGGTGGTAGAAAGATCATTTTCATGGAGTAAAAAGGTAGAGAGGGGCTAGAGTTTTGATGAGATCCTAGAAAGTAATGTGTTCATGGGTTATTTAAGCTTAAATGACTTCCATCTTACCTTTAACCCAGCCTTACATTACAAGCTTATGAAAGTCCTATTGATTCTTGGTTAGATGCTTGACTTACATTAGTGGAGAGAGGAATGAAAAGCAAACTTATGAGGTTTGGTTAAAGATTTTAAGAGGTTACATATTAATGTGGATTTATTTGGAATGCATGCAATTGAGAAAAAATGTGAACTCACACACACACACATGTGGTTGACGTAGTTAAGAGTTTATCTTACTTTATAAACCAATTGCAATGTTTGGATGAAAGTTATGTTTTTCTTTGAATTGTTAAGTTGAGCAATTATAGGAGAATATCATGGAAGGATTGGTTGTATGTGTTGTTTTATTCTTTTGCTCTAGGACGAGCAAAATTTTAAGTTTGGGGGTGTTTGGAAGAATATCATGGAGTGATTGGTTGTGTTGTTAGAATATGTAATTTAGTGCTTTTTGTGTGTAATTTCTTGTGTTTTTTGTGTGTAAATTTTTTTTATTTTATTTTGTCATAATGTGTTGTTTAGAGCTTTTGCTCGAGGACGAGCAAAATGTTAAGTTTGGGGGTGTTGATAACTCTATTTTATATAGAGTTATTTTTATTATTTTAGGTAATATTTAATATATTTTTTATTAGATTATATTTGTATTTTATTATATTTATGTATATTTTGTTGTTTTATGCAGTAAACCCAAAATAGAAGAAAAATGAAGAAAAAAAGGACAAAACCAAAAGAAAATGAAAAAAAAAAAAGAAGTAGAGCTAAAAAGATGGGCTTTTATCAAGTGTTGGTTTTGTAAAGGAGAGATGGGCCATCATCCAGTGGGCCTTGGACGGGCGAAAAAAGTAAAAGAAACCGGGCCAAAAGGGTGAGAAGGTTGGATTTTAGAGGCCGATTAAGAAAAGAAAGGAAAAGAGTCAGGAGAATTATCGGAGATCGGATTATTGTGTAGAGAGAATGGGTTTGGAGCGAACAGAGAGAGAATAGAGGAGAGATTCTGGCGACTAGGACCTCACCGGGAAAGCAGAGGCCACGTGTGACAGTGCGGGACTCTGTAGATGCCGACGGTCTGGCGAAAGCCGACCGTGACATTCTTTTCCAGCGAAGGCACCTATTCCCAGCTATTCTTTTCCTTTTTCTGGCCAGATTTGAGTGATTTCCAGCTATCTGAAAGCAAATCTAAATTCCTAGAGCAATTTTCAGTAGTTCTATGGCAGTAGCGTGAGATTTCGTGGTAGTTTTCGGCGAAGAAGTGCGAACGCCAACTTTGTCCATTTTGCTAGATCTATGCGTTTCTGTGGCAGATTTGCGCAATATTTTTACAGATCTGCAACCTAGGCGTCTCGATCTATGTTTATGGAAGTTTCTGTGAAGACCGACGGCAGACAGCGGCAGCGCGTGGCGGTGGACGACGGCGCGTGTCATTGGCATGTGGCAACACGTGCGAAAGCGCATGATGGTGCGTGTCAGCTCATTTTCTTCCTGTTTTCTAGACAACTTCATTTCCTCCCCCTGATGTGCAGATTTGTGCAGCCTTTTTGTGATTTGAAGACATTTTTGGTGACAGCTTAATGTTTTTAATTTACAAAATGTGTTGTTTAATTTCCTGCACTGTTCTTGTTTATATAAATATGTTGTTTTAGTTTAGTTTGTTAGAGCTACGATGGAACTTAATTATAACGTATGAATGTTATAATTATTTATGTTTTGTGAGATATTTTATGAATGTGAAGTTGCATGTTACTAATCTTAATGCATTTGGGTGACTAGCTACCACTTAAATGATATGATTTGCATGTTTGAGACTGACAGGAGATAGCATGCAGTTGCTTCATGTAATATGTAACCATAGATTAATATGGATAGACATATACCATATGATTTGTGTGGCTTTAGGTGCAAACTGGAATATTCACATATCTTAATGTACTTAGTTTATTTAATTCATATGTAGACTCACAGTGAATTAATGAGCTAAGTAGGTTCGCTATACCTAGATATAGGATAGTGAATAAATTAGGAGATTCCGCCATCACATAAGTAGAATTAATCTTGCTAGCATGGATGATCGACATTTGTATCTAGTAATTAGGTGAAATTGGACGCTCTAGCATATTTAGTTAATCAAGTTTAGGTTAAATTTAGTTGTTCAGTTCATATTCTATCATTTCTGTTTGCTAGATAAACTTTAGAAATTATTCACTATTAGTAATTAGTTAGTTTAGTAAATACCAGTCTTCGTGGGACAATACTCATATTTATCATTATATTACTTGTTCGACATGTATACTTGCATGTAGAATTTCATCGAATAAAAGTGAACTTTAACTAGTTGAGTTGGAGGAAGAAGAAGGTGGAAGTAGGTGTAAGGGCCAAACAACTGTGGAAAATTGATGTCTATGCTTGTTGTTTATGATTACTTTAAGTTGTTGCTCATATTCATTCTTTATGCACCATTTGATTCTACTGTGGATGTGTAAAATCCAATTGATAGACATATTCCTAACTAACCAATTTAACCCCCCCCCACCCCTTCCTTTCTTGGTTGGCCATTATACCTAACAACTTGTACTTAGGGAAAGGGCTAGGAGAGTAAGGCAATGTAATCAAAAGGCCATGGGAGTTTTGTGTGGATCAATAGGACTTATAGGGGGGATTTTTATGCCCCTATTGTAAAATGTACAATGTCCCTACATATAAACCAATAATGAGGAATTTAAGGTTTTTTCTTCATTCTTGATCCATTATGAATTGTTAAGGCTCACTTAGCCTCCAAATGGGTGAGGCACCATAAAATCCAAAAAGTAAGACTGTAACATTTAGACAATACACCAAGTTTGGGGGCTTACTAAGAAAAAAGGGAAAGTTCAAACTCACACTTTATTGGTGGTTATGGGAAGGGCTTGATATAAAGCCTATGGAAAGAAATTATTTTAACAAGGTTGGAGTTCCCAAAGTATGATGGGGCAAAGAATCCCATGGGCTAGATTTGTAACATGGAGCAATTCTTCAATTTCATTTTATGTAAAATGACAAAAAGATGGCTACGATATCTAGGAACTTGAAAGGAGGCACATAGCTTTGGTTCTAGCTATTCAAGAGTGAACATGATGAAGAAGCTATCTCTTGGCAAAGAGTGCCACAAATGAGCTCCATTAAAGGTATACTTTTATGGGTTATTGTAATTAATGTGGGGAACTCTCTATACTTAAACAAACTAGGTTAGTGAGTGAATATCAAGATAAGTTCACCCTTCATGTATGGAGGTTGAAGTCAAAACAACAAATTGGAATGTTCTTCAATGACTAAAAGAAATAATTAGGGCTAATGTGCATATAAGGAGACCAATGACCTCGTTAGTGGTGGTTAAGTTGGTAAGAATTTATAAAGGGTGAATGCACTTAAGGGTAGTTTTTAATTTGCTTGGAAGCAGTTCTAAGGAGGATCATCAATTATAGAGAAGAAGAAAGGAATGCGGCCAGCAAACAAGTTTAAGGTGGCCATCAAGAGACTTAATCCAACATAAATACATGAGCCTAGTCAAAAGAAGGTGAAAAAGGAGACAAGAAAGTGAAGCAAACTAAAGGAAGGTGTTATGGAAAGTCAATGTCATGTTTGGGGTTCAAGCACTACAAACCATGAAGATTTGGTGCAAGATAATTGGTTTTCCACATTGAGTAAGCTTCTTAACAGACCTAGGAAGCACATGCCTATATCATTAATGCCAACCTAGCATGGAAGGTATGCCTACAAATGAATGGAGGAAAGTTCCACATATGGGTGGGTAATAGGAAGGTGATGGACAATGATAGGGGTTGTAAGGATATTTGCTTCACTATATAAAGGTAGATTGACATAATGGACTCTTACTTGTTGCATTTCCAAGGATATGATGTAAGGACATGTGATCATAGAATCTCTTCAAAAGGGAAAAGGGAGCTAGTTACTGTGAAGTCTTTAAAATATCCATATTTTCAAAAGGATAAGATAGAAAAAATTGTCAAGGAATTGTGCAACTCTATGTTATATGCCTAAGCTACAGTCTATACTCTTCCTAGGTGCTCTTGGTCAAAAAACAAAATTACACCTAGAGAATGTGCATTGAATGCCAGAGATTAAATCAAAAGATGATGTGGGACAATTTGCCTATATCCATAGTCAATGAGCTTTTAAATGAGTTCCATGGAGCTTGGGTTTTCGATGCATTGGACTAATGATTTAGATACCATCAGATTCATATGAATCCCTAGGATGTCTAAAAAAAAGCTTCCTAAACACACAATAGGTATTACAAATTTCTAGTAGCTTCTTTTGGTCTCATGAACACTTCTTCCACATTCCAAGCTCTAATGAACAAGGTCTTCTTAGCAAAGCTAAATATTTTTATATATTGAAATAATCTAGCTAATATATGAAACATGTGGAGGAGGTCTTTGTGATTCTAAGAAGGCATAAGTTGTTAGTAAATCTATTGAAGTGTATGTTTGGGTAGTAGCAGAATGGCCTAAACCCACAATAGTCCAAAAGCTTTGTGGTTTCATTCTACTCTTTGGCTACTATAGGAAGTTCATGAAACATAGTAGGTATCTAGTTCATTGCTTTAGGTTTCAGCATTATAGCTTTGAACTTAAGCGGTTTCAATCTCAACCAATCCATTGTTGATAGTCAAGGATGTGTAATTAATACCAAGGTTGATATCATGTAATAGGTTTTTGATATTCAATAAGTCCTATTAAAAATAATCATAAAAATCCAAATATTTGTCTATCCTTTGGAGCTTTGACTCTCATATAAAGTTTGTGTTTCAACAATTGCAAAATAGGACAAGGTGAAAGTAATTGAATAGGAGGATCACTATGACTATAGCCCTTGGTCTTGGCAAAATTACCAATTGCTTCCCACTCATTGGCTAGAATAAAAATGAATGATTGTGCCAAGTAGGCATTCATACTAGCCAAAACCCCTATGTTAGCTTTACATAATTTCAAAGAGCCTTTTGCAATTGAATGCAATGAATCTAACTTCAGTGAAAGCTTGGATCTTTGGTGATATTCCTTTACATTCATATTCTTAGGAATATTTACTGTTAGATTGAGTTGTTTATGTACTAATTAAATTCTGATTATCATTTGCACATAAATCACTTTGTAAATTTGAAACCCTAACTTTATGATAATTGGGGGTTTCATGATTAGAGCTTGAATTTACTTTGTATATCTTCAATTAGTTCTTTGTCAAGCAATATTCCTCACAAATCATATATCATTGAGGACTTGCACTAAGGTTGAGTTAACCTTATACTTGTAACCAAGAACTGTTTAACTCCTTGTAGAGGAGTTGGAAAGCGTAGAAAAAGGTTTTCTCCTAACTTTGAAGTAAGGTGGACTTCAACCGATTGTGTTGAAGGAGAAAGAGAGTGGAAGTAAGTGACAAGGGCCGAACCACTGTGTAAATCTTTGTCTTATCTTTTTTGTGCTTATCTTTCTTGTTGTTTGATCTCATTACTTGTGAATGATTCATTTGATAAGGTTACAAATTCAACACCACCCCCCCCCCCCCCCCAAACCTTCCCCTACCTTCCCCCACCTTCTTGGTAAGCCATTAAACCTTACAAGCTTAACATGCTTTAATTTGAGCAAACAATCCACAAATACTCCTTGTGCAAGTATTCTTAACATATTAGGTAAGGAAATTTTATATTGCTAGAGCTCTTCAAATGACAAGCCTTTAGCTTGAGACCACCCTTTTCCCTTCTTCGATTTATCGAAAAGGGCACTACTTCACTTAAGTGCCTTACTTCAATACCTCAAATGACCTTATTTACTTTTTATTAGCCCAAAGCTCCAAAATCATCTCTTTTTGTCAACCTTAAAGTCATGCATTAGATGTGCAGTGAGAATGCAACAAATACATGAAATTTGAACATGCCTTAGAAGTTGCAACATTTGAAATACATTGTAATAAGTAAGATGCAGCAAACATTCTATGATTAATTTGTAGAACCCAATGCACTATAGAATCCAACATCAAGATCATGAGTCTATTGCTCTCAAGTTTTATGGTGGCATAAAAATTCCATTTTAGCCATATGATTTTGTGGAGCATTGGATGTTGAAAACAATGTTGTAAGTCAACATAAAAACTTAGTTGCAATCGAAATTTATTATATCAGATCTTAATGATATGGAGCTAACATATTGTTTCCTAGTGACTTAGTTTAACTTGATGCATATCTCTTTCCCTATTTCAACAAACTTAATTTCCCTACTATTTGAATCTGCACGCTTGGTCCATTATTACTTGCTTTATATCTATGTTGTCAACTACACACTCCCTTGCTTCGCATTTTTATCTCGGTTCTGTGGTTGAAGGGGAGCTATACCATATACCCCGCATATATTTAGTGGGAGCCTTTACCTATCTCATGTATATCTCCTATACACTTTTGGATAGTGACAAAAAGGGGAAGAATAGTTTGACTTTTTCACTTACTTTAGAATTGTTGGTCGCGGTCAAAGACAGTTTGATATTTTCACTAACCTTGCACGTGAAGATGTGAAATGTAATTTGAGGTACTAAAATAGTTTCCAGATTCTTTTTTGAATTGCAATATATTTTTGTTTACATTGAACCCTCTCTGTAAAATTTTCAAAGTGTCAATTTTTAAGATAGAAACTCAAAGTTTTCAAACTTTCGTAAAGGGTTTGGTCATCATAGGAGGAGATTGTTAGAATAAAAATATTTGGTTTTGATGATGGAAAAAAGGTATTATGAAAATCAGTAGCTAAAGTTTGATGTTTACATCCATGTGTTGGTGTCGCCATAACAATACCGTTGAAGAACAAATTAGTTCAATACATTCCAAAAATTTCACAATAAATATGATATGTTAGATGTAGATCATCATCATGATGAGCCACTAGTTGGTCCAAGAAGAGTGCTAAAAGCCAGGAAAGCAATTATCACATACCCAAAACCTGCCTCATTTTCAAGAATTCAAATTCATCTGATATATGACTCCTTGCAAATCGGTACCGGAAGATTCCACTAAACCGAAACTAGAAGTTAAAGCATCAAGATGGTTGCTGAAAAAGGCAATGTTGCTTGCTACTGTCCTTGGCTTTTTTCTACCACCTGTGTGCTACTACTTATGCTGATTATGAAAAGAAGAAATGTAGCTGTAAAGAACTGGCGCTCGTATTTACTGAAGCACGCCGCAGGGAATATGAAGAGAAGCAATAAGATGTAGCGACGAAATGCACTATATAGAACATGAAGACAAGTAGTGAGATGCGATGTTTCTAAGGATGTAAAGAGAAACAAAACCAAATGCATGAATAGATGGAAATGCAACGTTTTACTAAACCCCAACAACCTAAGTGTCGACCACCATAGGATTGGAATGTGGATCGTAGTGGTTTTAGGTTTATGGGGGCCCAAGTTAGTGTAATGGTATCAACTTATGATAGATGATATCAAAGTCAACACTACATCCCATGTTCGAATTACAAATGGGGCAACTTATAGAAAGGGTTACAAATAGGTGCTATAAAGGGCAACTGCCCAAAGTGAGAGTCATCACAACTGAGAAAATAGGTTGTTAGGAGCATTGGTTGTGAAAGCATTCCGATATCTATTCTAGTTGTGATTTTCTAAGTAATTATAAAACTATTAAGCAAAAATTGTGTTTGATTAAGAAACATTCAAAGGAGGGAAGTTTTAAGGCTTGAAAAGCAAGTATGAAAATTTAAATCTATTTGAGGAAGCTACAAGTCTATGTATATTGGAGTTATTGTTAAAAAGTCACACATTAAGTTAAGAAGGAGTTAATGTTGGGTTTATAAGTATAAGGGTGAGTCCTTACTTTGTGTTAGGCTTTTAGAAAATAAGGAGGCTCAATAATACTAACAATTGATATGAGAGCCCAAGGAAAATTCGACACAAATGAGTGTAGGCCTAATGCATGTGGAGGTTGAGTTAGGTTGAACCTAGTAAAAAATGGGTTGATGACTTTGGCTCAAGACCTAATGTATAACATATGAGATTCTTGACAAGTCTTACATCAAGTTGAAAATAAGTTAATATTGGGTTTATAAATGTAGTGATGAATCTTCCTATGAACTAGTTTTTATAGAACGAGGAGGCCCAATAACACTATTAGTTATTTTGATTAAAAATTAGTGTGGTAGACATTCAATTTTTCAGGATTAAGAGATTGGGAAGAAAGATTGAGAGATACGTATGTGATTAACAAAGAAGAGCTTTGTTATGTGAAGTTAATGAATAGTAGACATAGACTTTGGTTATTTAAGTTAAACCACCTTAAATTGCCATCTCATTTTTCCTCTTTGATTTCCTATACTTGTATGTTTCATCTTAAATATCTAGATATCTATACCAGCTTGTTTAACATTCATGCTTGAGTGAACACTTTGTTGAACACATTTCAAGGTCTCTACTACGTGAATATACAAGTAATTGTTTGGTTATAAATATTAGACTATTGCAACTTAAAGACTTCCTAAACTTTCTATTATTGGGTTGGCAATAATTAGCATGGAAGATAATTAACTTACAATGTAGAAAAACAAAAAGGTTAAAAACCTCCATTTCTTAGGTCATTAAGTAGTTTATATTTCTTCAAATTCTTATTCAAAATAGATGATTTTTTATCACACCTTGATTTCGAAAAATAAAAAGAGAAAGAAAAAGAAAAAGAAAAAGAAAAAGAAAAAGAAAGAGAAAGAGAGACGCCGTTTGAATTTAGGGGGACATAATTACAAATAATCATATTATAGTGCTTCTAAGAAGAAAAATTCAAAATTATATCATTACCCAATTCTCCGCTTAGTCGTCATGGTTTTTTGGTAATTTTATTTTTGCAAATTTCATTAGTACGGGATAGCACTTATTTGTTTACAAGATTGAGTCCTTTTAATTTCCCTTTTGGAAATATAAAACATTGATCATTGAGATTTCACATATTAAATATCACCAATTCTTTTGTCATATAATTAGTCATTAAATCATCTTGAGCTACACAATAAAGTACACCTGAGTGAGATTAATGTGCCACGTTTAACGAACGGATTGGGAGCCTTTCCGACGTTAGAACCAAACAGAAGACAGCGACTTTAGAATCAAATAGAAGACAACAGCGAGGGTCTTTTGGGAGTCCTTGGGAGACCACTCGAATGGGCATGACCGTCCGATTCCCTCAATATTGGACGGCCACGAAGGACGTCTACTATAAACTAGGGCATTGCTTGGCAATATAACAAACCGTACCCCTAAGTGCCAAATTAGATTCGCAAACTCACAACACTCTCTGTTGTCTAGGGTTTGGTTTTCTCTGAGAGGAAACAAAAGCTTTACGGTACTTTATTCCCATTCAATGTTAATCTCTCCTTTTATAATGATTAGCTGTTCGTCTTGTCCTCGTCATGGTGAATGTCATGCCCTTCTTTTTAGTTTTTTCATAATGTTCTTCTGCTTCCTGCTGTGGTGGGTTTCTGGAGAGGATGAGAAGCTGTAGGAAAATCTTGCTTTTATGATTAATTTCGATAATGGATGTAATGCCTTGCGCTTTTACCAGAAATATAAGTTCCCCTGCCTGGTACCCGCTGAGAAATAGAAACAACATGCCCTGATCTTTTCCTTGTATTTTCTTAATAGCCAAGCGGGGTCACATGATTGTTAGATGGTTGTTTTCTATTATTTCGTGTGACCTGATTTTTGGTTCCCCGTTTTGTTAGATTAGTTGCTACGATGAGGCCAGTATTCGTCGGCAACTTCGAGTACGATTCTCGCCAGTCTGAACTGGAGCGTTTGTTCGGAAAATATGGGAAGATCGAACGCGTGGACATGAAATCTGGTAAATATACTTGTTTGATTTCGATGCAATCCCGTTTGATATTTAGGCACTTATCACTAATGTTGAATGAGAACTCGTTACTCATAACTTGTACTTGTGGTTTTTAAAGGGCAGCTGAGGTCCTTGCGACCTGAATTTTGTAGTAGAAGTACTATGGGAAAGCCTGCTTATGTATGGTTTTGTCAACTGTAGGAGTTCGATACTATCCGTGTGCCATTTGAGTAATAGTTTTGAGGATCACATGACTTGAGGTTAATTGTTTTTGCTATTCTCTTCTATGGTGTGCAAAATTGTTGGTTTAAGTAGAATCTAAGAGTTTGTTGTTTTCTATAGCGATTGCTATTTGCTTATGGATTGAACCTCTTAGAAGTGCCAATTCTCTTCTCTAATAATGTGGAGGTGTAGACTAGTGGTCCCAATTTTATTTATTTATTTATTTAATTATACCATCTTTATTTACCACGGTGAATTAACAAAAATGAAGTTTGGATTGTTTGTTCTAACTGAGTGATGCCTAAAACTTTCTGAGTGAGGTCATTAGTGAATTCCTACCCCGCCCCCCCCCCCCCCCCCCCTCCCTGGCCCCCCTGTGAGGCACTTTCCACCTGGACTGTTACTTCTTTTCTGTCATCCTCAATTATTTGATTAATCAGTTTGAAGAAAGAGTTCCATGGGTTCTCTGGCTTTTCATGGTTTCTTTGTGATTTTTTCGGTCGCGGTTGCTTTGTTGATATCTGGGCTCAAGTATATCCATTAAGATAATTTTTTTGATTAGCAACAGTTTTCAACAAGCATAGTTCTTTGAATATGGATATGTAGCTACTTGTGTGGTGTGCATATCCAATGCCTATTTCCGGATGGAAGTGAATGGGAGCCACAATTTGCAATTTTGCTAGAGAAAACCTCCATATTTAAGTGTTTCTTTTGACGCAGGAACTTCTTCTAACGGAAAATGAGCTGAGCTTCTATCTGGGCTCGCCAACATCTGTGCAAAATACTTAGTTTGGAAAGCAAACCTTGTTCCATGCCTGCTCTTCTACCCAAAGATAGCATCATCCTGCATTTTCTACACTCCGATCAATCCTTCACTCACTAACTTCATCGCTTGCCATTTCACAAGAATTTCACAAGAATTCTCATAGTGGAATCAGTTGATTTATTATGCCATGCCTACGAACAATGATTATAGGGGCTCAATGAAACCTGTCATGCAATGCCAACAACTGCTAATAGTGGGATCAATGAAATCTGTCATGCTATGCCTTCCGTTACTGAACTCGTGCTTTCTGAGTGGCGAAGCATGCTTAGCAGTGACATCTCAGACCTGAAATTTTGGATTAAAACTTTTTACATGCAACAATCATTAGTTCATCATGCAACGCCTCTACAGCCTAATGTGCATCCGCCCCTCTCTAATATGCAGGTGTTGTATTTTTTATTTAAGATTTGCCAGGGAAAATGAAAGCCTGGGGCTAACATGCTTCCAGCTGAGTGGATGATATGCTAATGTTATCCATTTCCAGTTCTGCCTTTGATATTTTTTCTTTTCCGCAGGTTTTGCTTTTGTTTATTTTGTTGATGAGCGTGATGCTGAAGATGCCATTCGTGGCCTTGATAACAGGCCATTTGGTTATGATAGGCGTAGGCTCTCAGTGGAGTGGGCTAGGGTACAATAAGTTTAAAAATGTCTCCCTTTAATTCTCTAAAATTTCATCATGTTCTTGAAGCTATCATATTTTTTATTTCTAACAGTTGGCGAAGGAATTGGTGTCCATTCTATCTGATCATGATTATTCCTTTCAGGGTGAACGAGGTCGGCCTCATGATGGATCTAGATCAGTGGCAAATCAGAGGCCTACTAAAACCTTGTTTGTAATAAACTTTGATCCTAAACGTACAACTGTTCGTGACATAGAGAGGCACTTTGAATCTTACGGGAGGATCCTTCATGTTCGAATTCGGCGGAACTTTGCATTTGTACAATTTGAGACGCAGGAAGATGCAACTAGAGCCCTTGAGTGTACTCACATGAGGTTGGTAGTGTGTTTAATTGCATCGCTTTGCTAATTCCCTCTTGATGGCTGTAGTTCTTACCATACATGTACCTGTCAAGTTGATGAATATTTTGTCATTTTGCAGCAAGCTATTGGACAGGGTAGTATCTGTTGAGTATGCTCTGAGGGATGACGATGAGAAGGGAGACAGGTACTATGATAGCCCTAGAAGAGGAGGATATGGTGGGCGTGGGGTTAGCCCTTACAGACGATCACCTAGTCCAGTGTATCACAGGCGTCCGAGTCCTGATTATGGTCGTCCACGCAGCCCTGCATATGATAGATACAATGTTCCAGCATATGACAAGCGCAGGAGTCCCGAATATGGCAGAAACAGGAGTCCTGATTATGGTAGAAACAGGAGCCCTGAATATGGTCGTTACCGGAGGTACTCAGTCTTTTTTGCATTTTTAAAATTGTTATTTTCTTTGCTAGCCTTACATTTCCAATTATTTTAATCTTTTTTCCTCTATTGTCATCTTGAATCTCTGCTTGCAGCCGATCACCGGTTAGAAGGTCGAGAACCTGAAGGAGAATCCCCTTGTTCTTAGCATTAGGTACATATGTTGGAGGAAGAAGCATTTTGGCACGATAGTGGAATATTTTCAGTGGTATGCTGTATGTGATGGATTTTAGGTCTAGTTGTGGTTATGGAGGAATTTAAGGATGTTTAGGCTTCAGGCTTTAGTGTGTATCTGCCAAACTTGAGAGCTTCAGTGAGTTTATGCTATGCTTAAAAGTGGCTTGCATTTACCTTTTAACTGCTTCCAAGTATTTTTTGTTAGCAAATGAGATGAGAGTGATTTAGTTGCGGACTGGGGGTTTGGTTTCAAAACCTTTAAACGACAGTCCCACCAAAACCTTTTCCTAAACTTTTCTGTATCGATAACGCACTTGCGAAACATTTCCCTTGGTTTGGTCAACCAAGTCTCTTCTACATACGGCATCACGGTCTACCCATAAAGAATTCACTCTTACATCCTCGGATGCAGTGTTGGAAGAAGTAAAAAACATTCAACCATTGGGACTGACTTGCCACGAAGGTGATACGAAACAGATCTCGGTGGACATAGCCCAGATGACATTTATTGCACCCACAAGGCTTCATAACAGCTGAAAAGGACTTAAAAACTTTGCTTTCAGCTTTAGCTTTTAGTTAGTAATCATTCACCCAAAAGTTTCACTACATCGCGCATTGCTGGAGACAATTCTTCTTCATCATTTAACATTATAAAAGATTGTCTTCTTCATATATGATTTAAAAATAATATTTATTTTTTCAATAGATGACTCCATTTGTACCCTTGCATACGAAAATAAACTGTGTTTTTATGTACAAATTGTGGCAGCCATTAGAGGGGCACCTTATGCATTATTGAGCTGTTTTGAGACGTTATTTTGAGATTTAGCTATTTTTAAATATCGCTGAAAACTCACATTTTACCACTTATAATTGTCTCTTTTTTCATTGGTAACTTCCAAGTGGAGGCGTACTGCTCTTTCAGCGGTTTCCGAATGGCGCACGAGATAATCGACAGGGTGCGTTGAGTGGAGTGGAAAGAAAAAGTATGACACGGAAATGACAACTCTTCCCCCACGGGCCATATCAAAAGTTCCAAGGCATCAGGACTTGTTGGGAAGGCATCAATCACAACGGATCTACACCCACAAAGTAGTACAAGCGTGATCGCAAAACCATCTTGGTTGGATGCTGGGATAACATCTAACTCTGCAATTCCTACTCCTGATTAATCGGTTCTCCAGCTCTGCTCTAGAAACGGAAGTGTTTTTCAGCAATTTAATCCGAACGTTATAGAATTTGGTTATCTTCTTTTGAACAAGCTGTAAGCCTATTTTTATGGAATTCAGATTCATCTCATATGGATGAAAAATAAAGCCTGCAGCAATCTTCAACAATTTGATCAAAGAAAACTAAATCGTACCTTCCTTAGCCAAATTACATAAAGCAAATGAACAATTTATCTAGAAGTAGCAAGAACCTAATCAAGTTGAAGATTTCCTGAGCTCTTGGTCAAGCGCTTTCTCGAGCCATGCCTCTGCATCTTCCATCATCTCGGGGCTCAGCCTCACCATCAGGATGCAAAATTCAGTCTCGTTCAGCACGCCGTCGCCATCAAGATCACCTTCTTTAACCATCGCCTCGGCGTCCTCTTTGCTCATCCCCTCCATGCCCAGGAGGGCTGAGTTTCTCCGCAGACTCTCGGACGTTATCAACCTCTTTTCTGGGTCTGCCAGAAGCCTGAACCCCTTACATAATTCGGCCACAAAGCTCTCCACATCAAGCTTGTCCGCCATCACCGGCAACAGGTCCTCATATTGGCTTGTCATCGTGGCCTCCGAGCTGTTTGCCAAAGATTTGGCCATGAAAGAAGAAGCTTCCTAGCAATGAAACAAAGGGAAAATGTCTGATGGCAGAAAGAAGAGCGCAGCGTGATGACTTATATAACAGTAGGTCTTACAGTGGTAGAAAGTTTCATTGCTTTCTCTTGAATCTAACGTTGGCCATTATGCTGAGGGCCTCCACGTAAAGTGATGGTGAGCAGGTCCAAACGATGCAGATCAACTTCATGCATCAACAAGTGGCTGTTGAAAGCTATTGGGACAAAGCCACGCGGGCGGTACAGATTCTCACACGTTTCATTGTCGATGGAAGTGCCACCACAGGATAGGTGTTCCACAACTATCAACCATATAGGTTGCCTGTCAATTTTTTCTATTATTCTAATTTTAACGGCTTCTGGGAAGGTGGCAATTGGAGGGGAGAATTCGGATCTTGTGGCCAGACGTAATCTTCATGGGACAGAATAGCTTATTTTGTCCCAAGTTGAGCTTCTGCGAAGCTTCCTTTTCTCTTTCATCCATATCCTCCGTCGACATCCCGTCGTTGGACGCTTCTATTTGGCTTTGTGCCCACCAAAAACGTGCCGTCCATTTTATTTCGTTCCAACCAAAGAGTAGGAGCAGGTTCGAGAGTCTGAAGATTCGTTTTCACATAAGCCCCTTCCCCCAAGCCGTATCTTTTGCTCTGCCCAACATCCCACCTGTGTTTATTCCACACGAGAGAAGTAGAAAACCAAAGCAATATGGAAGAGTCAAAAAGCAAAGTGGAAAGATCATTAGCGCATACCCACTCAATTGTAGAGTGAAAAGATACCAACTCAATTCTAAATGGGGATACAAACAGGATGATGCGCATCTTTCGAGTAGGAAAATGCAAACAGCCTATGTTACGGGCTTATGGGGCCATGGCAGGCTCCGATTTACAGCGGTTTGGTTGTACACAGTATTCAAATGAAATAATTCATAGTTAGCTAACAGGCTTACGTAAAGACGTAATGACTGTAGATCATAATAAAGAGTATTAAAAACAGCCACACAGCTTAAGTTTAAATCACGAAAAAAGTGACCCGCAAAAAGGATTACCATGAATAAATCAGTTAGCTAACAGATTTAGGCCTTCTGGTATAATAGCTATGGAGGCTAAGAGCCTACGCAATAGAGTAACTTAGGCCTTCAGGTATAACAGCTGCGGAGGCTAAGAGCCTACGCAATAGAATGACTTAACTCCCTACTACTCTATTTTGCCTTTCAATGACAAATTTTGGTTTTTTCCAACCCAATTTCTCCTCCCTGCAATAATCATTGGCTCCAAGGGGAAACAGAAACGCTCTGCCCTGCCCTGCCCCACCTCTAACGCAGCCGTCGTGAGATCTCGATTTTCAATGCAGTTCAGGTTTTGAATTTGAATGCCATGTGTTTGGTTGACATTGACCTAAAAATCTTTGTTTACAATATACCCTGTCTGACAAGATCCTTGTTACGGAGATTAGTATAAGAGTTTGATCGGAACAACAACTTACAGATGTAATAGGAAATTTTCTAAGACAATCCAATTCATCAAGCAATTGCCTTTTGAAAAAAGAAATATTATAAAAAGAAAATTCAAGAAGAAGAAGCTTTGGACTAATATTAAATGTAGTAGAAAGATAGGAACCTTCTGCGAAATTTAAGAACAAAAAGATATAGACTGCCGGCCCTTCTTCATCATACTGAGTGGCCCGGCGTTTACCAAAAAACCAATAAAATTAATGATCTCAGGCGTGGTCATTCACGGGCATATAAATGGAATTGACTAAACTTTAGCCGTGCTTCCCTGAAGTTTCTCAACTCCTTCAATTTCCACACCCCTCTATATTCTCATAGGACTTGAGAATTCAGACTTTAAATTGTGACCTTTAAGATATGGGCATAGAACGATTATCAAAGTAGAGGTCCTTCGTAAAGGACTTCCCTTCTTCTTCCATTGGAGGATCTATGGCTACAAGTAAAAGGTTCCTTAAATCTCTCTTTTGGAATAAGCATGTTTTGTCCTTTGTACTCGTCCCAGTCAGCACGCAACTATGATCCCTATACTACTGGTTTTGAGTAAAATATATTCAAGTGTTCAAGGTTTTACTCGTATATTTTACATCATCTCTTAAAACAACCCCTGACTTTTATTTATTAAACCAGATGACACCCATGTTGAAGATTTATTTGGAGAAAGGTATTCTATAATGGTCAAAAGATCGATCTTACTTTTCAAAAATATGATATCATCAAACCTTTCTTTATTTAAGCTACAAAGTAGATTTAAAAGAACGCATTTTTGTTTGAATTTACGACTTTGGTGAACCTAAAACCTCTAATTCTGGCTAAAGTAGCAGACCCATTATTCTGTTGCTAAGAAAGATGCATAAATATTTAAAAATTGCGACTATTCAGGTTTGGGATTTGTGTTGTTTTGCTCGTTAAGTTGGTGTGTAGCTGATTGGTGACGTTCTCCATTTTGCAGTCCATTAAAGAAAATAGGCATAAAATTTTCCTTTTATTCATAAGAGATTGGCTTTATTGAGAATAGGCGTCGCTTGAAATCTCAGTTTGACACTAGATATATATGTGTTTTATATATTATATGTATGTATGTAACGTATAATTTTCCTCTTTCCTTTTATCTTAGCTACATTAATATATTCTCGACTGTGCTGGGCCAAGACCAAACTTTGAATGATCTTCTCCATTTTAAAAGAAGTCTTCAGGCCCTGCAGGCCTCATTGTTGAGCATAGTGAACCAATCAAGCGGCCTTGTACTTCGACTCATATTGAGTGATGGGCCACTCGATGAAGATATAATCGCAACCAAACCAAGTCTTCATGCCCTGCAGGCCCCATATGAAGTTCTTATGGACCAGACTAGCTCCGTTTATAAGTAATTCCAGTACTACGTGAGGATGCAATGTGCTATATGGAAGACACCAACATCGACAAGCAAGATTGCTACAATAAGCATGACTTTCTTTGAGAATTGAGACCTATAATGTATAACAACTAGGCTTGTTATTGTTAAAAAATTTAAATGTTTAATTCAAAAATTAGTTTAAAAGTTAAAAAAACAAATTTTTTCGTTTAAACTTTACTATAAATGATTGTATATTCAATATATATCATTTGCCCTACACAACTATCAATCTAAAAGGTTTGTACCATTCCAATTACAAATGAGTGCTAGTGAATTTCCTTTTGATTAATTGAAGATATCTTTGTTGAAAAAAAACCAAAAGGGCCCTCATTTGGTCCCCTTTCAAGTAGAAAAATTGCTGACCCACGAATTAATGACACAAGAATGACTATATTCCAAATTGTTGCAAGCTCCTAATAAGTTTATGCAGAGACGCCAGTTGCCACCGCAGTGCACATTCCACTTAGAAAAGAATGCTTTGTTACCTTCCAATTCTCTTGTACAAAGCCCAAAAGGTGAACTTAAACACCCATGTCTTTCCGCTACCAATTTTCCTTGACTATTTTGAACTTTTCAAGTATGATCTTCCCTTCTTTGTACTTCTGGGCTTCCTGGTAAGCTCGTTGATACTTCCAACCCAACAACTCCTTGCAGCAAGAGCAATATACATCGGCAACCGTGTGGAGACCTGTTATGAGTTGCCGGTCCTCTTCCGGCCCTATTGCAATGTTCATCGCATGGGAGAACAGAAAGGCCCTTCCGTTGCTCGACTACAAAACAGGTTCGTAGAAAACTATTCAGAGACCATTACGAGCTCCAACCAGACATAGGCATGGAGAGGGTGCCTCCAGTTTCAAGATCAGGAGAAAATCCAAGGAAGAGTGAGTTCACCTGGAAATCCTTGGAAACGATGTCGTCGTGACGGGAGACATGATTCCGGCACTTGTAGCAGCTGTACAGCCGTGAACCAACCATGTCCTCCATCGCAGAATTGGCTTAATGTCAATCACAACGACGGCCTGCAAAATCTGAAGAGGTCAACGATAATCAAATACGAAAAACTAACCTACAACACAAACTTGTCCTCCAAGCAAATACATTGGCCAAAGCCGTCTCCGGGCTCTGAAAAGGATAAAAAGTTCAACCTAAAAGCCTAATAGCTTCAATGATTGAGATATAATTTAATGAACACAATAATATGCTAATAAGAATATAGGTGAATTGAGTCTAGACTCCAAACAAGATACAAGGCATTGATAAACAAATGGGTTGAAAAAGACAGGTTAATCGATGAGCATTCAGTCCAATTGGCATTAAAAGAATCAGTATTCAAAAAGTTCCAAGCAAACCAAACTTATTGACGAGATCATCCCAATAACAATCGGCATAATCATATCAAGATGATCCTTGTTCCTCGATTAGGAACTACTTTAGCACACACCCATCGGAAAACAAAAATCTTTAGGAAAATAAATGAATTGAGAAAGAAACTTAAACACCATTAAAGTAACCATACCCTGGTACTTCTTTTTCTTCAAGGTAATCAATCATACGCACCTTAAGGATCTTCAGAAGAAAAAATTATTGTACTACAAGAAAACCAAGAACATATGGTTATTAGCTTACTTACTAAAATTCTTTCAGGAATCAAACTCCTCCCAAATCGAAATCTATCTATTTAGAATTTGAATTTATTTAGCTACAACTTACCTAAGCTTGAATTGAGTAATCTGTTATGATACTTAATTATTATATCAAAAGTCTTAAAAGTGACAACTAATTAAGAATTATTTAATTTGAATATCATCACTAACCTAAGCTTCCATAAATCTAAAATCTAAAACCACTATTATCCAGGTTTTAGTCCTACTATTGTAACATGATCTAACTCTAGCCAACTCTTCTGACGGATTTTATTGTGTGATAAATGTGCAATGTATAATGTTCACCAAAAAGAAACAAAAAACGCACACAAAAAAATATGGGTTAGACGAATATTTCGAGATATTCGGGGCATTAATGAAAATATTCTTACTATTCTCGGGGTTACTGACATAAATATAACTACACCAAGGGGCAACGAGAAAAGCTATAAAAAAGAATATGCGTGGCTTTAATCAGGGTTTCCGGCAGAACCTTAAACCCTGATCACGGATTTTCCGGAACGCTCCGAACCGTCTAACTGCTCCGAATAAACGTGATCGGGGAGTTCCTCATACTCTTACGTATGTGAATATTTCTATGAAATTTGTTCAATCTGATGAATTTTACATTTATATCTGTGATCGTATACGCCTTCCTCATAACGCTTTCTTTCTGAACAGCTTATAGACAAGATTGAATATTGGACCCGATAAAATTTTGAAAATCCAGCTGCTGGCAAATTCATAATTTTTATTAATAAGTTTAGAGTTATTTGAGGGTCCTTTTTAGGGATTACTGTTTTTCTTTATTTTTTTGCTTTGGCACTGCTTCTGGTGGCATGTTTTATTGGTATTGTTGTTCATCATAAAAATGTAATCGTTTTGCCATAGTGCTGGGTACGCTTTGAGAAAAGGCTTCCCC